>CM052456.1:5614372-5639568 GCA_028533085.1 Varecia variegata | reverse complement strand
GATATTGACAGCACAGGCCAAGGCTTTCTAAAGAGAGATTGACACTAGGATTGAGGTTTACGCCCCAAATCTCACGTGGAACACACACGGGACAAAGGAACGGCCGTGCAGGTTTCGGGAAAGGCAAAGCCATCAGCTCAGCGAGCGGCATGACCCTCGGTCCCCGGTAGTGACAGACTCTTGCTGTTCCACCAAGTGCCAACAACAGAGGAAAATGGCAAATTGTCTTAGGTTAGAGACTGAACTGTGATGAAAACAGATCATTCTTTAGGTGCATATTTGTTTCTGTTTGTGCTGAGAGTATCACAGGCCTCTAGTCTCTGACGCATCCAAACCCCTAATTTTAACGTGTTTCCAAAGCAATTGTCACGCCTTGTTCTCCGGTGCCACTTGTCGCCCATCTCTGTCCGCAGGTTCATGCTGTCCCCTGCCCGGCTGTTGACATGAAGCCATGTGACACACCCTGAGCCAGGAGTGACCAAAGGAACCCGAAAATGACAGGGCTGTTCCTTCTGTTTTGGTGTCTGAATATCTGATGACAGAACCCTACCAGGCCACTCCTACCACGGGTTGTGTTATTAGCAAAGGAATTTACGTTTTCCATATGGGAATTTAACCAATATGTTAAATTGGCTTCACCCACGACATGTCGGGACATTGCTTCTTGCTTTTTGTCTCTTACCACCCTTAAACTTTATTTAATGACTGTTTTCCCATTGCCACAGGGCGGAAACTTAGCAGGGCCTGCGACATGCTGCTTACTTCTAGGAATAGTTCCGTGGTTGCCTTAAGTTACCCAAACCAGTCTTCCTTTGAAATAGGAGGTTCCACTCCCTGGAATAGCAGACTGTCATTTAAACGTTAGGGTCACCCTCCTTCGGGGAAAGAGTTGTAGGTGGCTTCCTCACTCTCCTTCCACTTCCTCTCCCAGCCGTGAACTCTGCCTTCTGCCCCCTGGGCTGGGATGAGGAGGATGGAGAAGGAAAAAGAGCAGGGGGAAGTTTTTCCTTGGTCTAGTGACATCCTGTTCCCGCTTCTCACTCGTGGGGCCGGACAGGCCCAGCGAGGACACTGCCATGAGCTCATTGAAGATTCCTGCCTCCGAGGACACCTTGCCTACGGTCTTCGCTTCGTGTCTATGCGTCTCTGTGCTGGGGTGACTTGGGACCCGTCTGTGTCCCCTTAGCAAGCTGTCTACGCACAGTGTGCAGCTACTAAAATGTATTTGCCCCCTTCGAGAGGCCACAAGGTGACCCCAGCCAGCTGCCCCTTGCTCTTGGCTTGTCCTGGTCCCCGGGGAACATGCACATCATTTCCCTGTGAAAATGTGGCAGCAAATTGCCTGATTTTTTTTTTTTTTTTTTTTTTGCCAAAAACAGTTTGTCTGCCTGTCCCTCACCCTCCAGATTTCCAGGGTGGGAGTCAGACTGACCTTGGTCCACTCTGACCTGCCAGCTCTCCTCGTGCCGGGAGCTCAGGTCCTGTTCTCCAAGAAGCCACAGGGCTCGAGGACGGGGGGCAGGGCCCCTCCGCTCCACCTTTCCAAACTCAGATCTCCAACACCCCAGACGTCCTCCGCACAAAACCCTCCCTCCTCGTCACGCTCCAGCCCCCTGTAACCACCTGGATCTGGCTGAGGGCTTCTCAAGAATCTGGAACTAGTTTGCTACTACTTTTTTTTTTTTGCAAAGTCTGTATTGTAATCTGGAATCCCAAGCACCAGAGCAAATCCACGTGCTGAGTGAGAACGTCCTTCAACCTGACGGAAGGGCCACGTCATCTGGCAGACGGCGCAGTGAACGTTGCACGCGGAACGTTCTAGTCTGTGTGTGTTTAGAGCATGCTGTTCGTTAAGTGTTCAACTCGTCAGAGTTCGTGCCAGTATCTGGCCAGTCCGACATGATGCACACAGGATTCGCACTGCACTCATGGCTCACCCGGTGTCATCTATTCCCACGAAAGGGCTGAACACCAAGGAAGCATTTTCCTTGCTCTCCCTTCCTTTCATAAAAGCCAGCAGTGGGAGATTGCTACGGGGGGCAGCCAGTGAGGGCTAATTGCTTTATGTGGCGTATGTCATATAATCTCCTCAACAACCCCGTAACATCGCTGCCATTATTATCCCTATTTTCCTGGCGACAAGGAGACCTGGAAAAAGGTAAGTGACTTCCCCGTGTATAGAAATCTCACAAGCTGTGGGTGAGGAGTCGAACACAGGCAGTCTCCTCCCAGAGTTCTTCACTGAATTAGACTGTCCTTGCAATGAAATCATTATGCAAGAATATCTTTAAAAAAAAAAAAAGATTCAAATCCATGCAAATGAAGCAAAATGAGCTCTTAGAAATTTTGGAAAGGGCCATTTAAATTTTGGCTACATTTGGATTCATCGATATGGGCATCTTGCCATTTGTCACAAGAGCCAGCAGGGGACACGGTGCACAGGGAACACGGTGCGACACGTTTAAATGCACGTCTGCTACACGAGGGTGAGGCCCTGGGTCTCCACCCGCAGGAGAGACGCTCAGAGGAGCCAGCTTCACAGAAACCACCTTTGCATGTCAGTTAAATGCCGATTCATCCACGCAGCCTATCAATGAAGCCGCTTGTTACTTACTTAGCTTCCTGGTTAAGCTGCCTAGTAACCAACTTAACCAGCAGAGAACACTTGACGTTGAAAAAGAAAGTGTCATCAGAGGCTTACTAAGGACAAAGGAATGAATTCTAAAGCCACGTAAAGGGTCCTAGAAGCCAAAGAAGTTCCATGGGATGTATGTTTTGAAATTTAAACTCTTTTATAACCATGAACCCTGAAAGCTAAACATGCTCCTGGCTGCGATCCTGCTTACGTGGGTACTGCAGAGAGAGTCTCCAGCTGATGAATATCATTTCCACTCCTTTCCCCTTAAACACATGATCAGTGAACATCATACTTATCACAAACTTGTGCTTTGTCATCAAACGGATTCCAGGAGGCCAAGAAAAGCAAACAGGGGCCGGGCGCGGTGGCTCACGCCTGTAATCCTAGCACTCTGGGAGGCCGAGGCAGGAGGATCGCTCAAGGTCAGGAGTTGGAGACCAGCCTGAGCAAGAGCGAGACCCCGTCTCTACTAAAAATAGAAAGAAATGATTTGGACAGCTAAAAATATATATAGAAAAAATTAGCTGGGCATGGTGGCACATGCCTGTAGTCCCAGCTACTCAGGAGGCTGAGGCAGGAGGATCGCTTGAGCCCAGGAGGTTGAGGTTGCTGTGAGCGAGGCTGACGCCACGGCACTCACTCTAGCCCGGGCAACAGAGCGAGACTCTGTCTCAAAAAAGAAAAAAAGAAAAGCAAACAGGAATAAACGGTATTGCTTTGGCCTTTCTCATCATTGGAATTTCTGAAACACGGAGGTCCCAAGGGGCAAATGCCTGGAAGGAAGCTTGGGGGGAGCCCAGGTACTCCCCACTTTTTCCATTCTCAGGTCAGAACCCTGGGAGTCAGCGCTGAGCCCTCTGCATCTCACGCGACAGCCCTGCCCCGCCAGCGAACTCTGCCAGCACAGACTGCAAAATCTGTCCCCCGTGTCTGACCGTTTCCTCTCACCCCCATGGGGACCACCCTGGACGAGGCCACACAAACCCTCGCCTGTGTCGCTCTCTGCTAACCGGTTGCCCCGGTCCCATGCTTGCTTCCTTTACTCTGTTATTAACATGCCAGCCACAATTACCCTGTTAGACGATGTCACTGAGTCCTCTGACAAAAACCCTCCAGCGGTTTCTCGTTTCAACAAAGGAACAACCGAGGTCTTCTCATCAACCCGCAAGACTCCACAGAGCCTGCTGAGTGGCTCCTAGACCCCCGACTCGGTCTCCCTCCCTCTGCTCCTGCCCACGGTCCCTGCTAGTCCTTGCACACGCCGGGCACACTCAGGCCTCGAGACTTTATCTGCGATGGTGTCTCTGTCTGGGCCAGGACACCGCGGGTCCCAGATGACCCCTGCCTCACTCAGATGTCACACGATCACTCTCTTGGGCAAGTCCCTCACGTTCTCTAAATTCCCTATCCTCCTCTCCCGCTTTGCTCCTTTCCTTAGGCTTACATCCGTCTGACATAGCAAACGTTTTACTTAATCATTTTGTTTACTTGTCTTTCCCCACGCGAAATTAAGGTCCACCTAAGGGTAGATGTTTTTTGTTTCATTACGACATCCCTAGAACGTGCCTGGCACCAGGATAGCAGGTGCTGGGCAAGCATTTGTTGCATGGAGGAATGGTCGTTTCCATGTCAGGCTGTCGTAAGTAGAAAATGTGGTCATCTTCACAAAAGATAATCATCCATGTAGCCCTTCTCACGCCTCGGCTGCATGTGGCAAGGGACACACACAGAGCCATCCCCACCCCGAACACACGCATATCAATACGCACTCCCAGGCATGGTTAGCGAGACACACAGGATTAGTCACTATTGAGCAACGATTCAACGTTTCCAACAGGTGGACGATGTTAAAGTGCCAATAATGGTTTGCATTCAGGTCCACGGCAGTTTAAGGGTTTCAAACTGCTTTGATTTTGCAAGTGAGAAAAGCCTTATGGAAAACTAGGCACGACTCCTAAAGACGGCCTGCAGTACTGTTCGCAAGACTAAAAACAAACAAACAAAAAAAGACCTAAGAAGGAAAAGATAGTGGAGATTGGAATTAGTGAAGGCTGGAGAAGAGAAAACTGCTTTGCCGTTTATCAGGAGAGTGTAGTTAGGTGTCAGGAAACGGCAGCTTCTACTAACTCACCCCTAGGGTCACTCTCGGCTCTGGCCAATCGTCAGTAACAATTTCCCTGACGCTAGATGCGGTTAAACATTGGAAAAAAATTTCTTTTTTTAGAATCTCTTTATCTAGAGGTTTTTAAATATCGAGACAAACACCCCTTTGAGGTGACTTGGACACAGTCGAGCTGGGGGGGCCGTGGGGGAAAGAGAACTTTAAGGTCACTTTTGTCCTAGTCTCTAAAGTATCTCAAGAATGGAAAAACAAACGCCGCACGTGCTCACTATGAAATTGGAGCTGACTGATGAGCACAGGTGTGCACAGAGGGAAGCAAAACTCAAGGAAAATCAAGCAGGAGGGAGTGGGAGGAGGCGTGGGTGAAAACCCACCTAACGGGGACAGTGAGCACTGTTCGGGTGACGCGCACACTCACAACCCTGACTCGAACGTGACAAAAGTGAGCCAGGGAACCAAACACACTCGCACCCCCGTAATACTTTGAAATTTAAAAAGAAAGAAAGAAAAACAGTCCATTCCTCGTGTTCCCTACAACTTGGCCTTCTTAAAGTGGATCTGAAGTTTTTTTTCGCCCCAAGTGGAGGCTTGGGAAATTCTGTTGTTGTGCTCTGCCATTTCTCCAGGCAGAAGTTCTCAGTGTTACTCTGCCCGCCAAGAATAGGGCTGAGAATCAGGATTCATAATACGCCGTATTTTTTCCTAGCAAAGCAGCCAACACACATTGTTTGACTAGGTGGGCACACGCGTATCAGAATGGGAGCTGTGTCGCATCTCACCTTGGCTCTGCCACTGACTATTCACCTTGGCTTAACTTTCAGATTAAATCTTCTGTTCTAAAACGGCAGACTTTGTAAATACAAAGTTTTGCTTCAAGCTGGAAGGAAAGCTGTTTGTGAGAAAGGGTCAGGTTGCCGATGACAATGGAAGTCGCGTGTTATATGGGAAAGAATGTGAACCTGGACGTCACACCCACCTGGGAGTCCTGCCTTGGCCTCTTGTGACCAGCGTGAGTCACCCTCTGCCAGCCTTACCCTCCTCAGCTGTGAAACAGGAAGGATGGAGCCCACTGTCTCACCATCATGGGCAGGGGAGAGATGGCATGTGTCAATTGAATGCCACGCAGCATAACAAATGGTGATTATTTTAGTTACTGTGAGAAGTGGCCCTGTAGAGGTGTCAGAGACCTGGCAGAACCTTTTGTTCGAGAGGCCACTGCGTAGGCAGGAGGCCCAACCCGGGTAAAAATAGGAGGCAGCCTTGCCTTTGAAGTGGCTTGGCCGCCAGCGCCTGGGGACGGCTGTGCCAGCCCCGGCCCCCTCCCGCCCAGGACCCGGGCAGCCGGGCTGGCAGCGACACTGCCCTGACCTCACCTGCCTGCGAGGGCTGAGGGCACCAAAATGCAGACTTCTTGCTGTGTTTTTTTTTAACCTTCTGTTCTAAAGCGATAAAAATAACCACACTCTACTTAAGGTCATGAAGACCGATATTCAGGAGGAGTCTGTGCATATACTTTTGGGGTCCTTTTTATCTCGGAAGCGATGATAATAATAACTAAATAGAATTTGCATAATCAACTAGGCACAGTTCTCAGCACTTTGTGTTTATTAGTTTTTTTTTTTTTGAGACAGAGTCTCGCTCTGTTGCCTGGGCTAGAGTGAGTGCTGTGGCATCAGCCTAGCTCACAGCAGCCTCCAACTCCTGGGCTCAAGCAATCCTCCTGCCTCAGCCTCCCGAGTAGCTGGGACTACAGGCATGCGCCACCATGCCCGGCTAATTTTTTCTATATATATTTTTAGTTGGCCAGATAATTTCTTTCTATTTTTAGTAGAGACGGGGTCTCGCTCTTGCTCAGGCTGGTCTTGAACTCCTGACCTCGAGCGATCCTCCCGCCTCGGCCTCCCAGAGTGCTAGGATTACAGGTGTGAGCCACCGCGCCTGGCCAAATTTTTAAACACTTTTCAAACTATTTTCTGAAACATTTTCTTTCTCCTCAAAGGATTTAAATGGTAAAAGTCATTCATATAGATTCCCACAATAGAACAAATAAATGCTAGATATCGAAAGTTCAGATTTCATCAGTTTCTATAGAGAAGAAAAGTGATTTTCACATTAAGGATGTGGATCTTGTATAAAATAAATGAACTTTTGACCTGGTGGGAGGTTTTTGTAGAGAAAAATGTCAGTGCCTGGCCATAGGAAGTACTTGATAGCGGAGAGTCATCTTTTATCAGTATAACAATTAACATACTACACACCTTATTCGATTATAATACATTATAACACCCACTTAAAAGTGAGTTTAACTACGTGACTATAGCTTTCGCTGTCTATAAAGTCCTAAATACCCTTCTTTCCTGAGAAAAACCAAGCATCCATCTCCTCTCTCCCTCATTCGCAAACGAAAAGCTGCCACGAGTGTTCTTTGGCTGCTGGAAGGAAAGTGCGGAAAAAATGATTCTTCTAGAGATTATGTGCTGCCTCTTTGAGGTAGAGCTAACATCCCTCAAGCAAAATTATTTTCCAAGTAGAACGGCTTTTGATTTCTTAGAGGCAAATCTTATCAGTCAAGAGTTTAAGAACAAGTATTCTTAGGAAATGTGTGCATACCATCTAACAAACTCGATCCGGCCTTTGAACGAGAACATTGTCAGAACTTCCCACTGGCGTGTTTTTAAGCCATCTGCTCTTGCAACTCCCAGTTACATTAAAAACCTTGACGAGTCAAAGCTGGTTAATGGCGGTGACATAGGCACATCAACAACCACATGACCAAAACACAAGACCACGTTATTTCGCAAAGATGGGGAAAGTGTGAGTCTTGGTCTTTGCAATTGTGTTTCTGTCCATGACGTCCCTAAGCTCATTACATGGGTCCTTTGATTCCCACCCTGGGTCCTGAATAAATTGTTCCACCTCGTGTTCTTGAGAGATTGAAGACTTCCTGCCAAATCACAGTTATGTTGTCCTCATCAAAAACATGGCCCCAGAGTGATATTCAAAATTAGGAATCATAAATCCAACTCTTCATTGGGAAAGGCATCAACAATTTGTTTTCTAAAGCACAGAGTAGAAAAAAATCATGCTTAAAGCCCTTATCACCCTCTCTGGCTCAAGTGGTAAGTATTATTTAAGATATCTTTCTTGTTTGAGGGAATTTACACAGTAATTTCATGTATGTCATTTCATTTTAGAGACACAGGCATGGCATGAAGTAGGTGGGATTTTCAAAAGTCTGATGGTTTTGGGATAGACAAAAGACCACCAAGGGGAAAAATGGATTAAAGCAGAATCTACAATGATAGTCATGATCGTGTGCTTTTCAAATGCAAATGAGAAACTTAGGGAAACATCTTTTATCAGAAGTATCCCAGGTACATTTTTTTCAAAATAAGAAGGATTTACTTCCCTTGCAAATATTAATCCCAGATATTTGTAGTCTGTCTTTAATGGCTCAAGGGGAAGTCTTGCAAGGTTTTAGAATGTTTGTCTACTTAACAAACTTTTAAAAGTAGAGACTAAATATTTAGTTTTGCCCTTGGCATTAGCTGTTACGACAACTGTTTTCTATTGGCAAAGCTGTCTTAATGCACTCACAGAACTGCAGTGTGTAATTATCTAGATAAGACGTTGCATGTTAATACAACAGCAAATTTTTCTGTGTGGGCCACACATTTATGAAAAGGGTCTTATTCTTTATTATTCACCTGACTTCTCCCCCTCCCAAAGTCTGCCTTCATTTTGATGCTAGGTATTCATTGACTATTGCAATTGCTACACCATTTTTTCGCTTTTAGTGTTGATTCATGCAAATGCATTGATGAATTCACAAAAAACCTTGTGAATTATTAACAGCTGTGAATTATTAATAGCTACAAATACTACATCAACCCTGTTAACCGTTTGGAATAGTCTTAGCCTAAGATAAAAAAATAACTTCTGGAAATACCAAAATGTCTCGACCCTCATAAATACACATTTGAGAATGAAAGAGGAAGAGAGATCCTTCACATATGTGTAGATATGTAACACGTATGTCTGAAGTTCTTAAGCAACCATTTTCAAAATATGCAGAGGGAAAAGGATGGAAAAAGAAACCACCGGAGCTTAACTATTTGTAAAAAGGTTCCCAGCCGATAGCAGTCAAAGACTTCCTCTCCGATCGGAGAGGTAGCGCTGGACACACCCTGGTGGGGTGCGGGTTCCTCGGTTCCATCCTTGTTCTTAATCTTGCCTATTTCAGTGTTGGTAGACCTAATGCAAGCAAGTTCCTTTAAAAGCAGAATTAGTAGATCAGAGAATCACTGATCACCTGGTGTCACACCTGTGCTGTCACCTAGACCTCCATCGACTGCCTCACTCACGAACATCCAGGTTTATTGGTCTTTTCTCCTCCCACTGGAAATGCACAAACACGTATCTTGTATCGCAGAACTTCCAAACGCGTCACCATCTTTTTTGTTGTAGAAATAAAGTGTCGTGTGTCCAAGGCCTGAGAACTATGTGCTCGTTGGGATCAAGGCTGTTATGGAATGGGCCTTTGGTCCGTACGCTCTTCTATGTTTCGGCAGCCTCTGAGTTTGCGTTGGGTCGATCTGCGGCACTATTTGCCTGCATTAACGTTAGGGTTAAACAGAAATGCTGGGCCCTCTCCCTGTGATACCTAAAGTGCGTGAACCTCCTTTTTCTCTTGAAAGTTTTACAATTGCATTTATTTTCACTTAAAAAAGCTAACTAGCATTCAGAGTGCTTCAAAATTTCCCTTTAGCCTAGATCCCAAAATAAGAATGGTGAGGTTACTGCCGGAGAGATTGAAGTGTTATCGATAAGAACATTTTCGATTGCAGATAGCAGACTCGAGGGCCCTGCGGCCGGACGGAAGTCATACAATGCCTTTCCCAGAGATAACAAAAACAGCCAAGGGATGTCAGACAATCGATCTCTTTTCTAGATGATAAAACTGTATCGGTCCATTCCTAGAAATATTTATGCTCATTCTTGATTAGAGGCAGAGATCAGAAAAAAATCACATCTCAAGGCCCCCTTTATTCATCTATGTTAAAAAAAGAACAGTCAAGGCAGATTGCAATATAACGCCAAGCTTTGGCCCAGCTGCCAGCGCAGCGCGGGGTGGGAAGAGGGTTTGCTGCCATCTCCTGGGCGTTTTGAGGACTGTCACCAAGATGGCACCTCGTCACCTTTGCCACTTCGGACAGGAACGAAAGCTAGAAAGCGTGTGTTTCAGCACTAGGAAGACGATAGTTTGCTCAAACTACAGTGCTGTGTGTAAAGGAAATCATGTCAGTTGGTGAGTGAAGTGGAAAATCAAAACTAAAATCGACAGTTCTAAGGGATGGTCTATTTTGCTTTGCTCTTTGGGGCAGAACCACCATCATCAGACTCTGAATACGAGTTTAAAAAAAACCAAACCTCAAACCAAAGACCTAATTGTGGAAAGACTGGAACGGTACCTTGAATTAGCACTTTAGCCAAATCCAGCCTATTCCTTGGCGATTCCTAGCTCTAGAGAGTGGGTTTGTGAACAGTTCTTTACTAGTCTGAGACAGGCTAGGACTGAAAAGAACTAAGGGGCATCCAATGCCAGAAAGAGACCTGGTTTTGTTTTGTTTTGTTTTTTCAAATGCAATTAAATGACACGAAAAGGAAAACTAAACTAAATCAATTTAATTGTATTTGAAACAAAAGCTATTTTGGATTCAGATAACATTTTCAGAATCTCCATCTGGGGGGTGGACATGCTTGAAGCCCTGACTCGGATGGGGCGGGAGTAATATATGCAACCTAAACATTTGTACCCCCGTAATACGCTGAAATAAAAAAGAGAGAGAGAAAAGAAAAAAGAATGAATTCATAAAAAAAAAATCTCAGAATCTCAGCTTGTTTTGATTTTTTTTTCTTCTTCTTCAAGACCAGTCCTGACTTCTGCTTCTGACTCAGAAGGATTCTAGAAGTGCCAGAAAACCCACAAAAATCCCCTGGGTCTGAAAGGCGGCTGGAATGTTCGGTTCCTCCCTGCATGGTCAGCTTCTGAGAATTGGGTTTCGTCACTCGCCCTGCGAGCTGGGAGTTTGCTGCGTTCGGGCCGAGGTTTCACTCCTTCTGTTTTTGGAAAGTGATCTTGCTTCTCGGGCAAGGGGATCGGTTACTCTAAAAAGGCCAGGTTGCTGACCCTTTGTCCTAGGAGAGCGCTGGAGAGAAGGGAGGGGACAGCTGTGAGCTGGCCCTCCTGGGTCAGCCGGGCGCTGCCTGCAGGTCTGACGCGGGTGGTCTCGGGGGCAGGGCTGCCAGCTGTTCTGCTTTCTGTGCAACAGGCCTTATTTAAGCTTCCACCATCCCAGAACCTTTCTCAGGATACCTGCTATCCTATTCTGAGAATATATTTCATTTACAAATACCTCCCTGTAAGAGTTCTCTTTACGTTGCCAAGTACACCACATGTGTTCTGTTTCATATTGGTAATTTGATGGGAACACAGTACCTTTACAGTAGAGTCTCAGAGCTGAGGTTAGGTTCATTTTAAAAAATATGGACCCAGTCGCTTTGAATCCTGGTCTCATCTTTGTAGACCCCTGAAACAGTGCTGGGACAATGGATAAACACAAAACAGGAAGAAGTTGGCAGATAGGCTGCATACAGAGGAATGTCAACATAGAAAGCGTCTGTAAAAAAAAAAAAAAAAAAAGTAGAGAAGAAAAAAGATCTTTCCATCGAAGACTCCTGGGAGTAGATTTCTTATGTCACTACAATATTGACCCTGACACTGCTCCTGCCTTTTCTGTTTTCATTGTGGTAGGTCCCTTAGGCTGGGATTCACATTAACAGAGAACACAGAAGAACTTGCTTAATTGTGTGTTTTCCTCCTTAGAAGGTTTTGAAATAGTAGCTATTATTTATTAAGCGCCCTTTGCAGTAGTATTAATAGCTAACACATGTTAAATACGTTCTATGTCCCCGGCACTGTTCTAGACACATTCCGCATATTGATCACTGAATCTTCACAGCAGCTCGGGGTCCTCCTGTCACTGTCCCCACTCGCGGCTGACGTAGAAGCACAGAGCAGCCGAATCCTCTGCGGGAAGCCTCCCAGCTGCCACAAGGCAGCTCAGCCCAGAGCCACACCCTCGACCACGGCAAAAAGTGCTCAAGGTTTATCTTATACATTATTTCACCCAATCCTGTGTGAAGTTCATTTAAAGAATGGTTAGATTTTGCTTCCCTTCAATCAAAAATCATGGGTTTTTTTTTCTCATTTAAAAAGTTAGGGGGAACTTTTTTCCCTGCATTATTGTTATACTAGAATTTGAAAATTTGCTCTTCATCACTATTTTCTTTCTCTTTCATTTGCCAAAGGTAAATTAGCACAACTCTGGTAAGATAAGGTGCTAATAGTTGGCTGGAATCAGTGGGCGTTTGAGGCGTTTGGTCTGGTCCTTCCTGGTTATTCATTCGATGGAAACCAGCAAAACACTGAGCTTTCCTCTACCATGTATGGAGTCATAAGCAAATAGGCTGATTAAAATAAAAACTATAGCTTTTTCCCTGTAGACCTTGTTTGCCGTATTTATCACTTGGCGCTACCAAACTCTAAGAAGATCGTTCAATATTTCTCACTTTAACTTAGATGATTTAGTGTAACTTTTGAGTTGTTTCTGAGACAGGTAAACCTCATCACCTCTGATGAGCATTTCCTTTTGTCTGAGCCCTGAATCTTCCTGTACTCAGGAGAAGGGCACAGCCTGGGGGCCGGGGATGGCCATGAGCTTGCCGTGGGGTCCTCAGCCTTAGCCCTAGCGTGGTAGACGAGTTCCCTGACTTCGCCTCCATTTTCCCATCTTAAAGTGGGACAAAAATAGTACCTACCTCACACTTGAGTCACGTTGTAACGACTCAAAGAGTCAATACTTACAAAATCCTTACAGTGGCACCTTCCACGTGGCAAGTCCCTATAACTGTCATCTTGTCAGTGGCTTCTGTACTTTTAAACTAAAGCGATGGAGCTCTGCAGACACAGTGACTTGTACGGTTAACCTGGAAGCCCACGTCTTCTTTCCTTGGTTAGTGACGGGAATGTTCAAAACCCACGTTTAGAATCCATTACGCTAGTTCTCAGAAGATGCTTTCAAAATAACAATGAGACATAGTCTAAGGGAAAAAAAAAAAACTGGAAAAAAAATGTCAGGTGTAAAAATGTCCTGGCTGGGGCATCTTTGACAGAAATAACTGCTGAGAAATCTGCTATCGAGGACACTTGGTGGCAGGAAGGGGTCGCTTCCTCATGCACACCGGGGTGACCGCCAGCCTGGCCGGGAGAGGCACCAGGGAGCTCTAATTTTCCAGAGTCAACTCCTTTTTTGCAGTTTAGTTTAAGGCCCTGAAAATGTGTGACTCCCTTGGTATTATTCCGCTCAGCATGATGCCTGTTGAAATGCCTCGAGTTCCTACCAGCTGAGCAGCAGGCCACGCTGGGTGCTGATTCACTGCTTAAAAGCATTGGAGGAACTCGCACAAAATTCCTCTCAAATCCACCTTCTTTACTTGTCAAGCAGATGCTTCTCTCTCAGAGACCGGCCTGGACTGTCACCGTGCTGCCATCGTCGCAGCTGATTTTATGAGTCATCTCAGGCAAGGGGAGTCTTTCCTAACGGCACTCGGCAGGGCTAAAGCCATCCATGAAGCAGGCTCTGAGAATGAGTGTGGTGAACACACCGCTAACAGGTCTCAGGGAGGGGGACGCGGGGTCTGATGGCACCGTGGAAACCGTGTGACTGCCGGGAGAGCCCAGGCGGGACGTCAGACACACGTCAACATCTAACCCTAAAGCACGACTTCTGGCCAAGCCGCTCAGCCCTCCGAGCCTCAGATGCTTCATCTGTCAAATGGGAACAATACCTTCCTTTTCGGAGTAATTCTGAGAAGTGAAATTGCAGTATAATTGATTAAGGATGGAGGCTGCGGACTGAATCCGGGGCCCGTTACGTAACATGGCTTCATCTTGGGCAGGTGACCCAGCCTCTCTGTGCCTCGGATGCCCCTGTGTAGTCTATAAAATGGGGACAGTGATGGCACCTGTCTCCTGAGGACTACTGATTAAAAGTGAAGATCTGCGAAAGACACTCGCCACGATTCAGGGCCCAAAGTTTGTGCCCAGTTAAGTGTAGCTATTGTTATAACTCACGTAAAACTTCTAGCACCGTTTCTGCATTTAGTGGAAACTGAACGCATTAACTCTCACCTTTTCCTCGGGCCCCATGCGGTTGTCGGAATGGCAGCCACAGCTTCTGTCCCCTGTCCCCACCCGTATCACCCTGGGTTGGACCACAATGCTAGAGTCAAGGCTGTGGGTGGCCTTGGAAACAGCTTATTCCACCAAATAAAAGTATCAAAGGTTCCTGCCTTCTAAAAAACAAAACAAAACACTGTGCTTTTTGATATTTACTTCCAAGAAGAACATTTTTCTGTTTATTCCTAGAATGTGCAATTTTTTTTTCAACTCGGGGCCAATTATAATCCCTTGACGTTTCAAATATTTTTTTCATGAACAAATCATTAATAGTTATCAAGTTGCACAAGAAGTAGGAGCTGGGAAAGAAATATTTCTCCCTGGGAATTTGACTGTTATGATTTTGAGTATTACCACGATCAGGTAGAGGAAGGAGGGTGAGCTGGGAAGCCGGTCCTTGTGATTTTCAGATTAGGGACTCAAATTCATATTTCACTGGTCACAAAGCGCAGCTAATTTAGATAAATATGTGAAGAATGAGATAAACATGAAGTGCTTTACCTGAAGAACCCAAAAAATTAAAATTTGAAAAATTATATGTACGAATAACAAAAAAAATTACTTCAACTATGGGACGCTTTGGAAGTCTACCTTTCTTCCCTGTGCACTTGAGATGTGCTTTTGTAGCTGGTAACTAAGCCTTTGATAAAATCAGGAGTCTGAGAAATGTCTGACGGATCTGATATTTTTTAATTAATTTTCTGTTCATTTAATTGCCTCTGAGTAGTTCTCTGATTTCCAAGAGCCAGGCGGTAGTTTAGCGTACAGATATACATTCCAGAGAGACAGAAGTGTTTGGATTTTCTTTTAACTGGGAAACTGGCTGCACCCTCCAGGTGCTCTGGCTCCAGGGCTCCACTGGGAGATGGTTCATTGGCCTGATGCACAGGATGACCCACGATGACTGCGCTTTTGCTTTTTAGAACCCTCTAGAACCGTAGAGGGATAAACTGAGATTGGCCCCTAGCGCAGCTCTGCCTGGTGTTCGGGTCCCGGGAGTTTATTGCCCTGCTCTCTGGCCCTCGGCCAGCCCTGAACGTCTGGAGAAGAATTCACTTCTGACTTTTCCCAGGATACTTGTGGACTAACTCCGCAGCTCTGAAGTGTCACGCGGGTCTCTGTGTCCCCCAGAGTCCAACGATATGGGGACATAAGACCAGCAAGGGTCAGTGTTTATGGGACTGTGATGTTGGTTCTTAGAATTGACACATTTTTTCTCATGAACTTGTAAACTTGTTTTTAAAACCAACTCGACAACCCTGATTGTAGGAGGCAACCAGCACCCACCCCACCCCTTCCCTCTGGAAGCGTTCCGAGCACTGGGCTTTTCAGAAAACAATCACTTCTCTCTGGTGACTGCGACTTCAAACGCCCTTTCTGCTGGCCGGCCAGGGGTGACTCATAAAATAGCAACTGATTTCAGGAACTCAGTCTCGGGATGTGGTGCTTGCAGGTTCTCCGGTTTATAACTGTACGGAGTGAGACACGGCAGGGGGTTTTATCTGAAAGAGTAAATCTCAGCTCAGACGCCAAGTGCTCTTAAGAAAGAGGCTTGAACTGAGAAAGAGACACATCGAGTGTTCGATACGCCTGTCAGCAGCAAAACGACCTTCAAAGTTCTTTAATCTAGTAACTGCAAGTAAGAAAATGCTCCTACGTATGTTAGTTCACTCCCTTTAAATGTAGATTTTGTTGTTGTTGTTCCATCTCAGATGTGACTCTTGCCAAGGCTAGAATTTAGGCTGTGTGATGATACTTAGCTGTCCTACAAGGACTGCCCCTTGGAGGAAGTCAGCGCTGCCTAGAATAGTTAACTAATACAGGCTTATTTTAAACAGCTATTGGTGACTCTGACTGGTTTTCCTATGCTGAAAGTAAGTTGCTTCTTGTGAAGAACAAGGAGACTGTTAGTGCAGAGGCCTGATAGACATCATCACTAATAATCACACTAGATACGTTTGCAAGTACAAAGTTTTACACGCTCTACAGTGATACCCTGAATGTGCCAAATGAAACATATCCCTAATAATGCGTGCTTTACACCATCAGTGCAGAAACTGTGTGCCTTTTCCCCTCTCAAAACTGGATGTGTCTATGAATAAAATATTAGAAATAAAGTGGTAAACGTTCTAAGAGTAAGGTGGCGATGCTCAGATTCCCAATCTGCCCCCAGCGAGACTGAGGGGACGGTATCACACTTGCATCTAACAGTGCCTCTCTTGTTCCTACAATCTCCCGCGTCACGCAGACCCGCTGCAGCGTAGCACTGGGCAGGGAGGGAGGGCTGACACATTACTAACGAGAAACTCGCAGAAAGAGAAATTTGTTGAGGATCCTGCAGAAAGTCAGTGACTGATGATTCCCCTTCAGTTTCTACCCCAGGGAGTGGATTCCTTGGGATGACACAAGGTCCCTAACGTGACACAGGCACTCAGCAAATTATCACTGCTGCTGAGCTGAAAGCGAAAACTGACTTCATGGCTGTTCTGCCTGGACATGAAGCTAACAGAGGACAAGGGAAGAGGCAAGGTGCTAAACACTAAACAAAAACCGCCTCTCCAAACCTCACGACCAGCCAACCAACCAAACCACCATCACATGACGACACCAACAGCACTCTGCTTGCAAAAGGTGCCCAGGAGGGAAGCCGACGTCTTGAGTTCTAACCCTCCCACCTGCCGCACTGACATCGCCTGCACAGACCCAGCGTGGAAGGTGCCACACACATCACCCGGGGGTGGGTGGTGGGTCGGGGGAGAAGAGGGAAAGGAAATCCCTCTCACTCCAGGGAGCAGGTGAGCCCTGCCCCCACGTCCCACACCCCTCAGAGCGAGACCAGCGCTCCGTGGACACTGTAGATGCTCTGACCGCGTGCATACCTGACATGCCTCTCAGGAGGTTTGGGGGAAGCCCAGGCAGTCCTAGGATGACTGGAACACACAGTCATGTTAGCCGTGTCTTCAATCATCGACTTCAAATAGTGGCCCTGCTAAGATCGCCACCTGTCCAGCAGGACATGAACTGAAAACACCTCTCATTCCTACAGACCACAAATCTCTGGGCAACTGGAAATACTTCTGGGTCGTTACCATTCGGGGATACTTTTGAATCGATTACCTCAAACTGACTGCTTGTGGTCCATGTCCTTCCTCTAAAGCATGCTGTTCTTTCAATGCTATGTGAAGAATGCAAAGCCATAAAAATGATCTCCTTTCCTGCTTCTCCTGAACAAGCCTTTTTTGGTTGTTCTATTAGAAAAGAATGCAAAATGCACAGCATTCAACAGATTTCCTTTGCAGGGGACAAGTAATACACACAACTGTGTTATATAACGGATAGATTGTTTTTTCCTTTACCCTGTGTTAATCTTCCTAATTGGTTTCCCAAAAAGGCAAGTGTGAGATGGAGCTACCTCCTGTGGTTGTGACCTTTAGGTAAACTGCCACCAAAAGCAATGGAAGATTTTCCAGAGAAAAAGCAGAAGAATTAGCCCCATTGGTCTGTAGCAGACTTAGTTCTCCTCTTTGTGTGTTCTGTTTTGGAAATACCTGAGGCTTGCAGTTTTATGGTGTAGAGAGAGATGGGTATGCTCAAAATGGAAATTATAATGGGAGCCTGTGAGAGAAATACCAGAGGAAACACACCAGAATAGCTCACACAGGAAGACTTTTTTTAAAAACACAGACATTGAACAGATAAAGAAGAAAGTAGTATTTTAATAGGATAGTGAAAAATATAGCAGATTGACAGTGACAGCAGAAAAAGAACAGGAATACAGATATTTTCAGAGGATCACAATGGTACCCGTGTACCCTCAAACCAGGCAGGTTTTTCTGAGAGGTCTCGCAAGATAGCTCCTGCGTGGAGTGGATGGTTTTCCTGGGAGCTGTCGTAAATGCTCGACAGTTCTCTACATTAATTCACGTTGACTATTTTCCGTGGTTGGTCAGACTCAGACCTAAAATAGATCTGAGAAAGGTCTTCAGGTTTGCTCTCTGTACCATTATTCACTTCCTAGCCAGCTGGAGGACAACCTGGCGTGTGACCAGTTCGAATGCACAAGGTAACCTTGCCTGAGCTATCCTGGTCCGTCAGACATAAATAGCAAAGTGAGGTGCGAGGATAGAACCGCAAGGAACAGTGGGAGAAGCAGTTGTCAAAAAGCAAATGAACACGAGAGAAAAAAAAAAATCTGAGGTCACTCAGAAGTGATGCTAACGGTTGTGTGTCCTCTCCCTGCAGCCTGCACGCACCCCGGGTTCCTCCTGCTTCCCCGTCAGCCCCTGGAGTCAGTAACCCTTCGGGTCCCGATCTGTGGTTTCCCAGGGCCACACGACAGCCACCACACCTTCACGTGCATCCCCGCTCTCCATGCATTCCTTTGGTCACCGCACCCTACACCACTTGCCTCTGCTGAGGAAAACCAACCCACGCCTTCCCAGAAATGGAAGATGTGCTCACGTAGTTCCTCAAGGAACTGAGGAGGGAGGACCGGAACCATCTCTAAGGACAGTCATCCTTCCTGTCCAGTCCCATTTACTTTAAATTTGTCTTCTGAAATGAGTTCATATATGCACAAACACCTGGCAAAGAACCTGAAACACGTAAGTGCTCGGTAATCACTAAGACTCTCTTTCTTACCTACTTCTTACTAAACCACGTGCATCCCGACAGTCCTCAGAGCACCTCTGTGTGACACCAAACGGGTGGCTGAGGATGACAGACCAGAGCTGACCCCTGTCCTCGACAGAGTTCTTATTCCCTTACGTTAGTAATGGAGGGACAGCACTGCCGAGAAGGGAGATCTCAGTCAGCACAGGCTCTAGGCTCACTGCGCTCGAACCTTGTCACCAAAGGGGCACGGCTGTGAGGCTACCTAGAGGCTGTGTCCTGAAGTGTGTTAACGCTGATCACTGTCTTTCTTGTGACTAAAGCATAAATCCTAAGCATCCTGCTTACTTAATATAATGGCACGAGTTTATTTGAGGGTGCTCCTGGATTTTTTACGTGTGCAAAGAAGACATGTTTTACGTCAATCTGAGCTGGATTTCTGACTCATTGAAAATATTCTGCTCCTTGGACCCAGATTGGGAGGTGACATGGTATGAAATTAAGTAAGTTGAGGACGTGCTAGGCATTTTCGGGGACTCGAGTTAACACTGCAAACGATTCATTTCGGGCAAAGGGGGCACTCGGCTTGAGCCACGAGATTACTCCACAACGGATGGTTTCCACACCTGAATCGTGACCCCGCTTTTCTTGGCTGAGAACTTTGGCCTCGGTGCCACGAAGTAAGGCGACGAGGCCGACTCCTGCTTTGGCGAGGCGGGGACGGCCGCAGGCACCGGGGAGGCGCTGACGGGCGACGTGGCCTCCGCAGGGAAGGCGGGCTGAGAGGGGCAGGCCGGCACCGAGCACACCGACCAGGCCCGCGCGCCGGGGGGTGAGCCCGCGTTCGCCGGCCTCACGGCCAGGGCCGGCGTGGCCTTGGCTGGCGACTGCCGGGGGACGCCGTCCCCTGCGCCCGGGGGCTGGAAAGTAAACAAGGCGGCACTGAGCTGGTACGGCTGGTGCTTCATGACATCCAGGGCGTTGAGGGGCTTCTTGCCCTTTTTCTTGCCCGTCTTGGAGGCCTGCGGGGCGGACGGCTGGGACCTGAGGGCGGCCGGCGGGTAGGACGGGGAGAGGATGGGGTTGTAGGCCATGGGAGGCGGCGCTCGGACGTTGGGCGAGTACTTCCAACCGGCCGGCAGGGACGGAGTGGGGGACTGGGCTCGGGCAGCGTGGGCCTGCACCGTGTCCGAGTCCACCACGTACTTCTCCATCCTCGACTGCCTTTTGGCGAACAGCTGCGCTCCCCTCCCGCTCATGCCCGGCAGCTCGTGGGACGGTCCCGCTGCACCCGCACCCGCGGCGTGCAGGGCCGGGGCAGGAGCCGGTGGCGCCGGCGTGTGATTCCTACCGGCGACGGCCGCTTGGGGCCCTCTGAAGGGACCGGCCAGGGTCACAGAGCTGGCGGGCCGGGCCGCGGGGGAGGAGACCACGGTGCCCTGGGCCGCGGCCGCCCCTGGGGACCAGACCGGGGACACGGGAGTCACCGGCTGGGGCGGCGAGGGCTTGACTGCAGGTTTGGGAGCGACGGGCGGCGGCGTCTTCTGCTTGGCCGCGGCGCCCTGCATGAAGTTGCAGGCCTCGGCGCCCAGGCTGAGGTAGTCTTCTTCCGGCCCCGAATCGCCCGCGGCCGCGGCGCCCCGCTTGCCCTCCGGGTTTTGGAGGAGCGACAGCAGTTCGGGGTTTGGGCTGACTTTGGGCTCCTTGAACGTGAACATGGGCTTCGCGGCGCTCCTCCTCCTGGCCTCCTGCAGGATGCCCGTCCTCTTGGCGGGCACGGCGATGCGCTCGTCGCGGGAGGCGATGCGCTCGCACGCGTCGTAGAAGGCGGGCGGCGCCCAGGGCGCGGGCCGGGGCCACGGCGGGGGCTGCGCCGGGCTCGGGCCGGACAGAGGCGCGACCGCCGAGTACGGCGGCGGCGCGGGGACGTCGGCGGCGGGGCTGGTCGCGGGCGGCGCCGGCGGCGGCGGCGGCGCGGGCCCCGGGAAGGGCTGCGCCGTGCGGTTGGTCGGGGCCGCCCTCTGCGCCTGCGCCGTCTCGGGGGCCCCGCCGGCGCCGCGGCCCAGCTCCAGGTAGCTCCGGCTCCCGGCGCCCGGCGGGGCCGCGTCCGCGCCGGCCGGAGTCGGGGCTCCCGGGCCCGGCGCCCCCCGCGGGCCGGCCTCGTCCGTCAGCGCCGCGATCTGATCCATCCGCTCCCTCCGCCGGGCGAACATGAGGGCCCCCTTGCCCGTGGTGTCGGGCGACATCTCCATCCTGTCCCCGCCGCTCAGCTTCCTCTCCACGCCCGCCAGCCCCGAGTCCCAGTCGAAGCTCAGAGCCCGCGCGCCGCCCGCGTCGGCGTCGCACGCCGGCTCCTCGTCCGCGTCCGCGTCCGCGTCCGCCTCCGACTCGCTGGAGCCCGGAAGTGCCGCCGCGCACGCGCCGTCCGCGTCCCAGTCGTCCTCCGCCGCGCCGCGCGCCGGCCGGCCCGTGCCGTAGCTCACCAGCGTGTACCTCCGCGCCCGGCGCCGGCGCCGCCTAAACATCAACACGCCCTTGGCGCCGGGCTCGGGGGCGTCCGTGAGCAGCAGCGCGATGCTCCTGCATTTGGATTTGGCCTCTTTGACTTGCCGTTCCGACAGGCTCTCGCTCCTCCTGAGCCCTGCGGACGCGAAAGAACACAGGGAGCGGATGAGTGCCAGGAAGACACCACGGCAGCCCAGCAAGTGCCTAATGTGGGGGGAAGAGGCATGCGGAACGGTTCTTACCACCGGGTTCCGAATTGTGAAGGAATCCAACGCATTTATGTTCCTTCCTTCTTTTAAAATGTATGCTTCTGTAATAATAAGCTATATATACAGTGCTATAGAATGCCCTGCGCCATCTGCTTTCATAAAAACATTTTTATATATGTTGCTTAGGATGCATGTGCCATACATTCGTTTCTCTATGAATCTTTACGCTTTAACAATAAAAAGTGGCTAGTAAATGCCAGTTAAGAGAATATAAAAATAAAACTAAAAAGGACATCATTTAAGGACATAATATTTTCTAAAAAAACAAGATCATACATCCTTGTACTGCTGTATTTAAAAAATAAACAAGATCATACATCCTTGTACTTCTGTATTTAAAAAATAAACAAGATCATACATCCTTGTACTGCTGTATTTAAAATGTCAGTATAAAACTGTTTCCAAGTATCTTAGAAAGGGAGGGGGGTATCCCAAGAAAATGTTTAAAATTTTTCTAGATGTTTTAAGGTAATGTAATTAGCTATGTAGGTTTTCCCCTTTTTCTTTTTCTTTTTTTTTTCTTACCCTGACAACTGCCTCAAATCTTTCCGTTCACAACTACTAAATTACTATAAATTAAAACACTGAATTCATCAAAGTAGTGAATCAATAGTTATAATTCAGACTATTACATCATTGTGACTGTACGTAAGAAACTCTAGCTACCAAGTTGTCTAGACAAATTTGTTTGTAAATGCATTGGTATTTTGGAAATATAATACTACTTTACAGCAAGATATAAGTGTAAATCTTGGAGAAATTTAAAAACTATATGACTTGTGACTCTTTTTACTGCATGTAAAAACTGATGCAGAAATAAGTCATTTAAAAGTATGACAGTTACAAAAAAATTTACATTTAAATTTTTTATTTTATTCTTATTTTATCAAAAATAAAGGGGTGGCAAATTAATTTATAGCAAATTAATTTATAGCATCCATAATTTATGATTTATAGTTAATCATGCTTTCAATGATAATAAGTATGATTCTCAAAAAAAGGTTTTAATTCCTCAAAAGAGTTAAATGGAAACTTCAGAAAAAATTTTTGAATATTTTATGATTGAAAATGAGCTTTCTTGTCACTGGAAGAAAATATCAAACAATGATTAATCTTAAAAAATAACATCAGAGGATATAATTTTATGATTACTTGATAAGGACATATTACACATGCCCTTGTCTGTCAAAGTTACAGATATTTACTGATGATCAAATTGTGTACAGAGATAATAGTTAAAAATGTGGTTATTACTGAATGTAATTCCTTTTTTGCCTAGTGTTACACAACTGTTTAAACTGACAGTCACAGTTGCACAGTTGTTGCTAACTGCACTGCCAGCATGTAAAGTATGTGCATGGTGTCTTAATACTCTGGTTTAATATGCTATAAATGCGGAGATGTCATCCAGATGCATAAAGTATAAGGAATGATGAGCCGCACTTGCCAACAGAGCTACAAGTGCTTATGCTAAAAATATGCTTTGAAAGGGATAACAATAGGTTAGAAGACTAACTCGCCCCTTGGAACAGCCGAGCACACTGCTGTTGTGTGAGTCCGTAGGTTCAAGCGCCTTTGCCTGTCAGACTTCACATCCTCAAATGAAATTTCAGTGAAAAAAGAAACAAATACAGGAAAGAAAAACAACAAAAAAATCGTAACACCTAACTTCCACTCTCATCCTCATTCTCCTTTCTGTCCTCACTCCCCTGGGTAAAGCAAATGCCATGACAAGGCTGGAACTGAAATACATTTTCTGTTTGGGGACATTTAAATGGCTCCACATGGCCCTAGGGACCGACTTCTGTGTCTAGAAGGTGGGTGAACACTTTGCAGTCCAGTGAAGTCTTACAAACCGGGAGGGCCGTGGAACTGCATAGCATCGCACATGTCCTTGTCTGTCAAACCCACTTCTGCAAGCATCATCAAGATGCACAATGATTTTTTTTTTTCCAAAATGAGGATCTGCTTTTAATATCCGTGGTAGGGCTTGTATTTTTAAAGACACATCTCAGTAGCAGAGTCAACAGCTTTTGACATTTAAACTCCCAGTCCACATGACTTCAAACGCTCTCTTCTGCTATTTTAACATGAAATAGTACCAGTTTCCGAAACAAATTGAAAAAGGCACGTGAACAAGATTATTTTCTGTAACGGTTCCTGTGCCTTTGGGGAGAAAAAGAAATCCGGGAAAAACAATTAAATCCCCTATGAAGTTCAAACTTCTCGCTACCCATTTGGGAATCGGCATTCTCCACAATTTCACATTTGTTATTTTGTGCATTCGTTAAATATTTTTTTTTAAGAGGCAATGACAAACATAAGAAAAATCTTTACAAACAAACAAACAAACAAAAGCATGCAAGCAAAGCGGCAGCAAAATGCCCTCCACTCCCAGGCCACCTTCTGACAGCCCAGGCACCGACCCGGCGGGACTTACGTGCGTGCCGTGCTCGGTGCTTGTGAGGTCTGCTTTGGTCCTTCTCCGAGCGTGTGTCTTCCCCCTGCTCTGTGCCTTCTGATGAGACGGCAAAGGACACCAGAGAAGGAGGTGCTTGTGACAGCCCTCCTTCCCCGGGAGAATCCACACACCCCTTTGCTGCCTGAAGCCTGCACCCTTCTGTCTTCTGCCTGTCAGAGCAGTCCACGATCACTGCCACCCGGGGCAGCCTGGTGTCCCCTGCTTCGCTGCCCTGGACCACTCTCGGCTCTCTGCCCCCGGAGAGCTGGATGACCCTGCTGGACCTCAGGGAAGGGTCTGCGTTCTCATCGGCAGGGCCTGAGTTTACGGGGACAACCCCGTCCTGTTGTAGCTTAGGGTCTGGGTCGGGAGACTTAGATGTTTCAGCTCCCAGGAGGACCACCGTGGGTCCGCTGGTGGCCTTGTGTCGCTCCTGTGAAAGGGACAGTTGCAGTTCGACCACAGTGCCTGGCCGCCCCCCTTCTGCCTTCCCTCTTAAGACAACTCCTTCTGCCAAGGCTCCACTTCGGGAGTCGGGCGTTGGAGGAGCCCTTTGGTAGCTCGGGACTGTCTCTGCTTCTAAGTTCTCTTTACAACCAGGACTGCTTCCTGTGTCCTCAGCTAGGGAGACTCCGCTCTTGACTGGGGTGATGAAGAACTCTCTGTACTGGGTCTTTGTGGTCGGTCCAATCTGCACGGTGGGGCTGTCCGCGGACCCCTCGTGTGTGAGATGCCCGTGGTTTTTGTTTTTGGTTTCAGAGATCAAAGCCTCACTTGTTCCACCGGATGGTCTGCACACAGAAAAATAATTCCAGACACTTAAATCAGAGTGTGTTGCACCCGCCAAAGAATTCCCTGACGCTTTTAGGATGTCTAATACATGATATATTTCAAAATATGCCCTCCTAAATGTCAACTGCAACATACTTGAAAACAGAAATGGGCCACGTGTTCATGGTATTATTTAGAGAGCTTCCAAATAAACTTTTCTTTAAAGCACAACAAAAGCGCTTACAAAACATTATGAAAACTGAATCCATCCTAAAGTCAGCTTTCATGGTTAAAAAGCCCAGGTTGTAGCCACACAGATGCCCTTAATCTGCAATTATTTGTGGATTTGGGTCTGTCCTGTACTGGGTTTGCTCCAGAGTGACAGAGCATTTCGATGTCTTATGGACTAAATTTTGGTGGAGGTCACAGAAACATATCCAGCAGCTACAGATCCATCTCCACTTACAGATAACTCAAGTAATCCCTTTAGAGGCTGTGCTTTCTTGAAAGGAATGAAA
>CM052456.1:5597410-5613872 GCA_028533085.1 Varecia variegata | reverse complement strand
TTCGAGACCAGCCTGAGCAAGAGCGAGACCCCGTCTCTACTAAAAATAGAAAGAAATTATCTGGCCAACTAAAAATATATATAGAAAAATTAGCCGGGCATGGTGGCGCATGCCTGTAGTCCCAGCTACTCGGGAGGCTGAGGCAGGAGGATCGCTTGAGCCCAGGAGTTTGAGGTTGCTGTGAGCTAGGCTGACACCACGGCACTCACTCTAGCCCGGGCAACAGAGTGAGACTCTGTCTCAAAAAAAAAAAAAAGAAAAGAAAATGAAATACTTAAGTGTTATTTTGAGTGTATTATTAATTTATAAAAATGGCATTATCCCATAAATTTCAGCCTTTTTTTTTTATTAAACATTTGTTTCCGTATGTAAAAGTAGTCCATTTTTTCTGACACTGCCTAGTTGCCCGGTCTGAGTCTACTGCAAATTCTGGTCATCTGTCCACAGGGAAGCCATGTCTCGGTTGCGAGCTCTTTGCGACCTCAAGTAATGGATGTTGCCTTTTTACAGGCCTGCGCAAGACGTCCTGTACCCAGGGGCAGAATTCCAGGGTTTAGGTTTGCACATTCTTAATTTTACTGAGTGCCACCACTCAGCCAATCTGATTTCCAGATTGCCCTCCAGAAGGACGACCTCAGTGTGCAGTCCCACCAGTGATGCCTGAAGTGTTCCTCTTTTCCCACATGACAGCACCGTCATAGTGGTGTGTCATTGCCAATTTGATGGGTATAATAAAGTGGTATTATGTTTTAATTTGCAATTTTCCAAAGTTGAAATCTCTCTGCGTGTTAACCATGTGATTTTTCTCGTTCATTGAATTGTGGATCTGTAGTTAGTCTTTGCGTACTTTTCTATTGTATAATTTGTCCTTTTTTCCCTAATGTTCAAGCGTTCTCTTGTATATTTTATATATTAATCTCTGTTGGTTATAGTTATTGTAGCAATCTCATGTCATTCTGTTTTGGGGGAGAGGGTTGTTGTCTTATTTTTATAGCTCTTTAAATTGGACCAATTTGTAGTATGTCTCTCTTGTTTTCTTTTATATTTAAACTTTGAAGTTTTTTCCTCTAAGTAGTATTTTAGCAGTATCCTATGAATTTTAATATGTAGTGCTTTATCACGGAGTTCTGTATATTTAATAACTTACGCTTTTTTATTTAATCAATGTGGTATTTAGTTTGTTGTTCACTTCATACTATAGACAAAGAACGCATTTTTTATGATATTGACATTTTGGAATTTATTGGGCTTTTCCTTTGTGGACTAGTATTCAGTGAATTTTTGCATTTTTTTCTGGGCATGTTTTGAAATAATGTATATTCTTTGATGTACTATCTTTTGTCATTGCAATTTTCTACCAGTTTACATTTAACAGCTTCATATTCACCTTTAATTGGTTGTTTCTGATCCTAAAATTGCTGCATCAGATTTCTTTGGATTTATGCTGTCCTAGTATTTCTTTTCTTGTTTTAATTTTATACTTATGAGTATATGTATACACACATAACTTTATATGATACATAAATGCGATTAACGTACATGCTGCAGTTTCCCCTCCTTTTACTTTGCAAGGCGGCTGTCCGGCCCCATTTCAGTTACACACACATGCACTCCTCCGTGCTTGGGTGATCGTATGACGCATACGTGTTTTCACACACACGTTACCCAAACGAGAGCATATTACATTCCTGCATTTTGCCTTTGTCACTCAGAAACACCGTTGTATTTTCCTCTCCTTTGGTCCTGCGGCCTGTCTCTGGAGAGGGGCTGTGACTCCAGCCCTCCCCTCCTGGGGCTCCAGGAGATTTGGTTGTGGGTCTTTCACGGGACACATCTTTATCCTGGTGCGTGACCTGATGCCTGGTGTGCCACCTTGGTCAGGTGTCCTCCTCGCAGGAAGCTTGCCTGTACTGGCAGCTGCCCCTGGGTCTTGTCTGACCTGGTCCAGGTTACTCCTACCAAGTTAGCTGTTCTCTAGGAGAGCCCTGACCAGAAGAGAAGCTAGGTTTACTCACCGACACACACGAAATAACAGCAGCAGTTTATTACAGATTGCAGGGAGAAGAGGTCAGCAGGGCCGGCAGGAAGTGGGAAGCCATCTGGGAGGCCAGGTGGGGAGCCAGGTGGGGAGCAAGAGGGACAGCCGGGAACCTGGGGGTCACAGAGCCGTTATTGGGGTCCAGGTGTGACGCAGGTGGGTTTCCTGCAGAGAGTTCTGATTGGGGGGTTTGGAGCCAGCTGCTGCAGGTCCCCTGGAGTCACGCTGTGACTGAGAGGTGGTCACCGTGGCACACCTGTGCAGCAGGTGCAGGTGTGGGTCAGTCGGGCGGGTCCAGCAGGTTGGACCTGGCTGACCTCCCGCGCGGAGGTGGCCACCACGGAGCGGTTGTGGAAGGCAGGTACCTGGATGGGCCGCGGTGAGGAACGAGGAGGAGGTGGAGAGCTGTGGGTGTGCCGGGGGGAGCTGGGCCGCACTTCCCGAATGGGACAGTCCAGCTTGTGTGCAAGGTGCATGCAGAGGCAACGTGAAATTACAGGAATTCACTGCAAACAGCCCGTTAGCAATTATGTTCCTAGTGGTGGACACTTTGTTTCCTTTGTTACTTACTGCTGCTACCTAATATATCTCAAAATGGTGCTTTTATTTCTGGGAGGTAGATTCTCTGTGTTGGGTTTTTTGGGTTAAAGTGTATTTATGTTTTTAATTTTAATAGTTGTTGCCAGGTTCATATAATATTGCCAGAGGGTATAATAGTATAATTGTGTTTTTTATTAATAATAAAAGAAAGTACCTCTTCTCTTTTATCCCCACCAACAGTGTTACTTTTAATTTTTTGCCAGTCAGATAGAAACAAAGTAGCTCTTAACTACTGTGCTATGACACCTGTGGGTTGGAGGTCCCCAAGACCCCCCACCTGCCAGGTTTGGCCGTGGCCTGGGAGAACTCAGGACCCAGCATGTAGTCATACCCATTGCTGTGAGTTAGGACAGAGAAGGGACATGTAGCAAACTCAGCAAACAGAAAAGCAGTGTGAGGTGAGGTCAGAAGGAAACCAGACACAGACTTCTAATAGTTTCCTGCCAGGAGTGTCACTTAGGACACGCTAATTGTTCCAGCTGTGACCCACGTAAAATGGACCAGGAAGCTCATTAGAGACTCAGCGCTTAACATTTTTTTGGCGGGGGAGGTAGTCATACAGGCATTCTCTGCCTGGGGCACACCAAGGTTCCAGACTTCCAGAAGGAAACAGGCATTCAGGATAAACCACATTGCTTGTGCAGTTCGGGTACAGTGACCCAGTCTTGCCAGTTAGGGCGGTAGGAAGCCTCCCAAAATCTAAAGTTCCTGAAGGCCGAGCCTGCAGGCAGGCCCTTGTAAGGATGGCAGTCTCAGCCTGTTACGAAAAGTCTTCTCCTTCAGCTTTATTGAAATAGAATTCACATACCACACAACTCACTCTTTTAAAGTGTGCAGTTCTGTAGTTTTTAGTATATTCACAGAAACGTGCATGCAGTCAGTTTTGGAACATTCTCATCACCACGAAAAGAAGCCCTTTACCTGTTAGCTGTTACTCCACACCCCACCCCCACCCCCGATCACTTCTCCAGTCCTGAGCAACCTTTAATCCACCGTCTGTCTCTGTAGATTTCCCTGTCATGGACATTTCGTATGAATGGAGTCACTTCATACGTGGTCTTTGTGACTAGCTGCTTTTACTTATCATGATGTTTTCAGTGTTCATCCATGTTGTAGCATGTGTCTACTTCATTCCTTTTTGTGGCTGAATGATGCTGCATTGTAGAAATTAGCTATTTTCTGCACAGCTTATCGGAAGAGTGACCATAGAATAATATTTGCATTCTTGGAATAAACCCTCTTGTCATTCTTTTCTGTCGTACATTATTCTTTTTACACATTGATAGATTGCTGGCATTTTATTTACAATTATTGCACCTATAAAAATGTGCCACATTGGTATGAGGTTTGTCATGTACTGGTATTAAGATTATGTTTCCTTCATGAAATAATTTGGAGTTACTTTGTATTTTATTTTCCCTGTGGCCTGCAATAATTTGACATTAGAAGTAACAGTTATTGGAAGTTTAGATAAAATTTAACTTTAAATATGATCCTGGGCCGGGGCGAGGTGGCTCACGCCTATAATCCTAGCACTCTGGGAGGCCGAGGCGGGCGGATCGCTCGAGGTCAGGAGTTCAAGACCAGCCTGAGCGAGACCCCGTCTCTACTAAAAATAGAAAGAAATTATCTGGCCAGCTAAAAATATATATAGAAAAATTAGCCGGGCATGGTGGCGCATGCCTGTAGTCCCAGCTACTCAGGAGGCTGAGGCAGGAGGATCGCTTGAGCCCAGGAGTTTGAGGTTGCTGTGAGCTAGGCTGACGCCACAGCACTCTAGCCCGGGCAACAGAGTGAGACTCTGTCTCAAAAAAAAAAAAAATAAAATAAAATAAAAATAAATATGATCCTGATGGCATTTTTAGCATGAGAACTTTTGTCACCTTTCTGTTTTCTTCTAAACTATTAATAGTCTTTTTAAGTTTTCCAGTTTTCTTGGGTTAATTTTGGTAATTTGTATTTTGCTAGGGAATTACCTATTCCTTTAGATTTTCAGTTACTGCTGTAATATTTAAGTGGTACTCTTTTATAGTTCTTTTGGTTTCTTATGTACCTATGGTCATTTCTCCTTTATCAATTTTATTAGTGTTTATATTTCTGTTTTTCTTTTTGTCCGTAAGCTTGTGAAGATGTTGTTTATATTAGTTTTTACAAAAACTTAGTTTTGAGTTTATTTTTCTTTCTATTGTTTGCTTATAAATCGACTTGATAGTCTCCTTCTCTCCTTAAAGTGTAAAGGTTTCACAATTTTCATCCAACTTCCTTCTTTCCCCACATCATATTTGGCATTTTCGAGTTGTCTATTCTGTTTGTCTCTGAGTTTTTCAGTCTTCTTTAATTCTGGGACATTCTTAATCATTTGTAGAGGTATTTACTTAATTTACTTGTTTCCCCTTCTTGCTAGCAATCTTATTAGATAGATACTGCCATTTTAAAATTTTATCCATGTCTCATAGCTTTTAAAAAGTGTTTGTTTTCTGCTTCTTTATTACTTTCTTAATGCTTTGTAGGTGAATTTCTTGACCTGAACTTACTGCTCGCTAATGTGTTCTCCCCCCATTCAATTCGCTAGTTGATCCATCCTTAGAGTGTTTTGTTTCAGCAGTTTTTAAAATCCACATATATCTTCAATTGGTGAATATTTATTATGTTTTAAATTTGTGTTCTCTTTATTCTTCCTGTTTCCTGTCTGTTGCCTGTCTTTCACAGTCTGATTACATTTTTCCTGGGAGAACCACATTAGGAGCTGGCAATGTTTGGGGGGAAGGGTGAAAGACTAGGCTCTGATTTCTGTGTGTTCAGGTGCCTTCAGGGAGTACAGGGAGGAGGAGGGAGAGGGTCTTGATTCAGGGCGATGCAGGCTCAGAGTTGGATCCAAAAAGCAACTTCCTGTTGTCTCCTAGAGGCATGATCTCCCCCAGGTCCTGCTGTCCCTGTTCCAGTTTTGGAACGGGGTTGAGGACAGAACACACAGGGCCTCACGGGTCACCTGTACTTACTGCCACTTCCCAAACTGCTTGTGCTCTGGTGCTTTCCTGATGTAATAACAATCTCCCTTATCCTCCCGATGGCACTGGGTGGTAGCAGAGCTTTCCTGTGTCATGGCATCGCGCAGGGTGGGAACTCTCTGCCCAAAGCAGTGGGCAGCCCTAGAAAACGTCACCACTAGGTAGGTCTTTCCCAGTCTGTCACATTTGGCCTGCCCCATCTCTTGGCTCCCACTCTAGAAGCTGTCACTTTTGGTGTCCCCAGTGTTTCTGCCTGTTTGTCACTAGACTACTTTTTGCTTTTGTGTAATCTGTAGGGCTGGGGGTGGGTGCGGAGCCAGGAGCACACGCCAGTGTGAAATCTCGTGTAGGGATGGAAGCCACAGCGTTGCTGAATGGTCTGTTCTGTTTGTGGCCGTCACCAAACGAAGTCACCCATGGGTGGTGATGTCTTCATGCTCCTGAGCACAGTTCATGGTGCACACTTGGTGTCTAATGCAGTTTGTTGAAAGAATACCACTTCAAAAGGATTCTTACATCAAAAATATGAATTTATTACCAATACAGAACTCCCGTAATGTTGTAAAAACATGACTAAACCTATTAAAAACTTAATTTGTGTGCAGAGTTTCAGGATCATTTACATCACTTTAAAGGAGGTTGCAAACCATAGAGCTAAAAGGAAGAAAACAACATAATACAGTGGTTTTTCGGCATCTGTGGTGGATTGGCCCCAGGGCCCACTGCGGCTACCAAAATCCGAGGATGCTCAAGTCCTGAGCGGGCCCTGGGGACAGCATAGACACTCACAGCTGACCCTGTGTGTCTGCAGAGTCCTCGTCCTGTGAACACTGTATTTTCAATGCCTGGTTGGTTGAAATCCACAGACACACAACTCGCGGATACTGAGGGTTGACTGTAGTGTTTTATAATTCTCGGAGCATTCAACCTGTGTTAAAGCAAGGCTGTCCTTGTCATACTCATTTTGTAGGTGAAGAAGCTGTGACTCAGAGGTGACGAGAGTGTATCTAAGACCAGGCAGCCAATAAGTGGGCCTGGAAACAAAGTCTCCTGACTTTAATTCTTTTAGAAACTGATGCTTTTCTTCTTTATTTTTCAGTGCTTCACTGTCTTCAGTGGGTGTTTGATCAGTGGTACTGAACTGACGTGTGCCATTGTGTCTCTCCTCTTTCTGTGCCGTGAAAATGGAACTCAGTGACTTTCACCCAGAGTTTAAAGCCACTGTTCTTACACAGAGCTTATACGACCCTCCATGATCTCTTTCCCATCATCTCATCTGTAATTCTTTACTTTGTTCACGTTTCTCCTGCCACGCTGGGCTTTTTACTGTTCCTCCACCATGCCAGATAAGCTCCAGCCTCAGTATCCTTGGAGTTGCTGTTCACTCTGCCTGGAATTCCTTCCCCCTGGTGGCTTCACCTCCTTCAAGTCTTTGTGCAAACGTAACCTTCCCAGTGAGGCCTTCCTTCACTACCCTACCTAAACGTGCAAACTGTCCCACGTTGTACGCACCCCCCATCCCCCTAGCTCACATTGTTTTTCTGTTATTACTGATCAGGTATAACCCTTCTAGTACACTCTGCAGTGTGTTACTCATTGTGGTATTGTCTGCCTCTCCTCCTCATAATGTTAGTTGCAGTGCTTGGCGTGATACGTGGCTCAATGAATGTTTGTTGAGTGAAAGAATGCAGGAAGGAAATTCAGATGATTAAACAGAACTGCTAGTAATACAAGCATACCTTGGAGATAACGCAGGTATGGTTCCAGACCAGTTAAAATAAAACGAGTCATATGAATTTCTTGGTTTCCCAGTGCATATAAAATTTATGTTTATACTATACTGGAATCTATTAAGTGTGCAGTAGGGTTATGTCTAAAAGAAATGTACAAACCTTAATACTTTATTACCTAAAATGCTAACAATCATTTGAGCCTTCAGCAAGTCACATGATCTTTTTGCTGGTGGAGGGTCTTGCCTTGATGTGGTTAGCTGCTGACTGACTCAGGGTGACGAATGCTGAAGATTGGGGTGGCTCTAGCAATTTCTTTTCGTTTTTTTTTTTTTTTTTTTTGAGACAGAGTCTCACTCTGTTGCCCAGGCTAGAGTGCCGTGGCGTCAGCCCCGCTCACAGCAACCTCAGACTCCTGGGCTCAAGCGATCCTCCTGCCTCAGCCTCCCGAGTAGCTGGGACTACAGGCATGCACCACCATGCCCGGCTAATTTTTTATATATATATTTTAGCTGTCCAGATCATTTCTTTCTATTTTTAGTAGAGACGGGGTCTCGCTCTTCCTCAGGCTGGTCTCGAACTCCTGACCTCGAGCGATCCTCCCTCCTTGGCCTCCCAGAGTGCTAGGATTACAGGCGTGAGCCACCACGCCCGGCCTAGCAATTTCTTAAAATAAGACGACAGTGAAGTTGGCTGCATCGATTGTCTCCTACTTGTATGAAAGATTCGTCTGTAGCATTCAATGCTGTTTGCTATCATTTTACCCAGAGTAAAACTTTCTTTTCAAAATTGGAGGCAAACCCTGCTACTGTTTAACAATGTAATTTTCTAAATCCTTTATTGTCATTTCAACAATGCTCACGGCGTCTACACCAGGAGTTCACTTCATGTCAAGAAGCCACTTTCTTTGCTCATCCATAAGAAGTAACTCCTAATCTGTTAAGAGTTTTATCATGAGATGGCAGCAATCAGTCACATCTTCTGATTCCACTTCTAATTGGAGCTCTCGTGCTGTTTCCACCACATCTGCAGTTAATTCCTCCACTGAAGTATTGAACTCCTCAAAGTCATCTGTGAGGGTTGGAATCAACTTCCTCTAACCTTCTGTTAATGTTGATATTTTAACCTCCTCCCATGAATCACGATTGTTCTTCATGGCACCTAGAATGGCGATTCCTTTCCAAAAGGTTTTCAATTTACTTTCCTCCGATCCATCAGAAGAATCAGTCTGTGGTAGCTATAGCTTTATGAAATGTATTTCTTATAAGACTTGAAAGTCAGAATTACTCCTTGATCCATGGGCTGCAGAATGGTTGTTGTGTTAGCAGGCATGAAAATAATATTAATTTCCTGGGACATCTCTGTCAAAGCTCTTGGGGGACCAGGTACGTTGTCAGTGAGCAGTGATATTTTGAAAGGAATCTTTTTTTTTTGAGCACTAGGTCTTAACAGTGGACTTAAAATATGCAGCAAACCATACTGTGAACAGCTGTGTTGTCATCAGTCTTTATTGTTCCATTTCTAGAGCATAAGCAGACTAGACTTAGCATAATTCTTAAGGGCCCTAGAAGTTTCAGAATGGAATAAGCCTTGCTTCAACTTACAGTCACCAGTTGCATTAGCCCTTCACAAGAGAGTCCGTCTTGCCTTTGAGGTTGTGAAGCCAGGCATTGATTTCAGCTCTCTGGCTGTGAACGTCCTAGATGGCATCTTCTCCTAACGGAAGACCGTTTCTTCTGTGTTAAAAACTCTGTTGTTTAGGGTAGCCACCGTCATTAGCTTCTTAGCTAGGTTTTCTGAATAATCTGCTATAGTTCTCCATCAACACTTCCTGCCTCACCTTGTACTTTTATGTGACGGAGACGACTTCCCTTCTTAACCCACATGAACCAACCTGTGCTAACGTCCAGCTTTTCTTCTGCAGCTTCCTCGCCTCTCAGCCCCCACAGAATCGAAGAGTCAGGGCCTTGCTCTGGATCACTAGGCTCTGGCTTGAGGGAATGTGGTGGCTGGTTTGATTTCTATCCAGACCACTCAGACTTTCTTCATATCAGCAATACGCTGTTTCACTTTCTTATCTTTCTTGTGTTCACTGGAGTAGCACTGTTAATTTCCTTCAAGAATTTTCTTTTGCATCCACAGCTTGGCTGTTTGGTGCCAGAGGCCTCCCTTTCAGCCTCTCTCGGCTGTTGATGTGTTGTGATTTAAGGCGACAGAGGTGAGACTCTCCTTTCACTCTTATTAATTGGCCTAATTTCAACGTTGCTGTGTCTCAGGGCACAGAGAAGCCCAAGGAGAGGGCGAGATACTGGGAACAGCTGCTCAGTGGACAAGTCAGAACATACACGTTTATGCATTAAGTTCGTCATCTTGTGTGAGCACGGTTCATGGCACCCCAGAACAATTACAATAGTAACATCAAAGATCACTGATCACAGGTCACCTTAATAGATATAATGAAAAAATTTGAAATATGTCAAGAATTACCCAAATGTGATGCAGAGACGTGAAGTGAGCCTATGCCGTTGGGAAAATGGTGCCAGTAGATTGGCTCAATGTGGGGTTGCCATGAACCCTGCTAGAAAGGCAGTCTCCGCAAAGTGCTGTGAAACGAGGTAGCCTGTACTCGATTGTTCTTAATTCATAAGTTTAACGTTTAAATTCCTTTTAACCAGTAGCATGCATGTGTGAATGACATGGAACTGTAGTTCACTAAGATTTGTTTATCAGTTAAAGGTCTCTTTCAAGTAGTTATACATATCAATGTACATAAAATCTGACTTTTTTGGAAAAGTGTAATTCTGTGTGTAAGGTAGATAAAAATAATAGAGTCTGCAGATATGTATTTGTTTTAATAAAGCAATTTAGTGTTGACAGATATAGGGTACCAGCTAAGATCTAATTTATTTCTACTTTTTGTAGAATATTTTCCTTATGAAACCATCCTTTAAATGCTACAAGCTTAAGGTGGGTAAAGATTAATGTCACACTGGAATCTTTAAAAATTTTAATAATAAAATATGTTTTCCTTTTCATATTTTAGAGTATTATTGGTTGTAAATCTTTTTAGGATGAATTTTAATTCTATAATCAGTATCTGTGTTCAAATAGTAAAGTTGGAATTTTCTTATTAGCATTTACTTTTATGTAAACATTTCTTTTCTTTCTTATAGATTTGCTTTGAAGTCACATTGATATGAAATATGGAGTCACCTTTGATAACTTCACCTGGGAAAGAGAGACTTCTTTCTTATTAAAATTACATAAGGACAACAGATGACCAAAGGAATCATGCCAAATTGCAACTCTACATCTTTTTGTATCGTCAAGATATATTTTTTAATCCATCAGGAAAAATGACTTGTATGTTAAAGGAAATGTTTTGTTCATCAATATTATTTTTAGCAGTTTTAAAGGAATCTTTTTCAACTTTATACAACTCTCATAAAATTTACACGTAAAAATTTTTAAGACCTTGTTTAAAATAGCTTTTTTACTTGTCAAAGTCCTCAAAAATTTATAACATCAGAAAAGATATGGACTTGGAAACTTACATTATTATAAGAGAGCGCAGTGCATTTAAGTGGACAATTGAAAACATTATCCATTTTATCATAAGAAATATCACATAAAAGTGTACAATTCTTAGCTTTAATGCAAACAAAGTTGCTTGAAAATGGCATGGGTAAAGTTCTTACGGAAACCTGGTGGCAATCTTGGAAAAGTTTATCAGCCTGGGAGTATGCTGTCACTGGCCCCTACCAAAGGCTTACTGAATGAACCAGGACAGAACAGCTGCTTTCTCAACAGTGCTGTACAGGTGAGACCATAATCGTTAAATTTTTAAAACTACTTCCAGGAAATCCCTTGTTTAACGCTTATTTAACTCATATTTTAAGAATAAAGTTACTATTGAATGACTTTTTAATATCACTTTTAATGGGAACACAAAAGTATTTTGGCTGGGCATTTTGTTTTTTATAATAAATGGAAATGGTTATTTCAATAGAGTGATGTATTACTAATATAAAAATCTTTTGATTTAAAATGTTTATTTAGTAGATTAGGAATAGTTTTCTAAAATATGTAAAAATTTTTGTTTTATTCAGCTGACACCCCCACCCCCTTTTTTAAAAAAGGAAATCCAGGGTAAATCTCAATACCTAGGATAAAAAGAAATGAGCTGCTGGGATTGAAATGAGAATGCAGAGTTTCTGGTCTCAGTACTTGAACTCTCTTCACATCCCACTGTGGCCCTAAATCATCTCCATGGAATCCTGATTCGGGCACCCCTGTTTTGGTTAAATCGAAAGTTAATCCATTTTGCATCAATCCTTGTTGGAATCCTTTTAATTAACATATGTGTATTAACCAGCTTTCTGCCTTAGGTGAATGTCCTTTCTTATGTATAACAGTTGTTTTTATTCAGCAGTTCCAGATTTTGTAGGGTCCTGTGTTCTTCTGACCATTGACTGTAGAATCCTGAAGAGGAGGAGGATTTAGAATGTGAAATGTTTTTCTAGTGACCCTGGAAGATACCTCGAAAGAATGGTATCTTCATTTTTAAAAATGAATCACTTTTTGCATATATTCGTTTTTTTTTCTCTTGAAAACTGAGAGGAAAGGGAGAAAAATATGGGTTGATTAGCTCATTTGATAAACACATCTAGAGTGCGTCAGGTGTGCAGACATCTGACTCAGACCTATGTTCTCAATCACCCTCTGCCTAGGACAGTTATCAAACTTGAAATCTTGGCAATTAATTCTGATTTATTACACTTTAGGACCCTTCAGTGGTGGTCATTGATCCTGTCCTGGCTCACAGATCCCACTGGCATTAAGTACTGTGAGAAATGCAGAAAAATATTTATTGAATGACACTGGATGTAGAAATATCAGATACCCAAAGACCTGGAATTAAATCTTGTCGATTGAATCAGGCTGTGAGAAAGGGCTTTTATCATTCCAGATCTTTTCCTCTTACCTCTTTTCTTGCTCTTTTCCACTTTTATATTTTTTCCTCTATTTCTGTCCTTTCTTTAGCTCCCAAAATAGTGCGTGTAGTTTAGGGAGACTAAAAGCATCTTGGAATAGGAGAAAATTCTGAGTAAGGAAACTTACATGGCAGAGAAGATGGAGAAGTATTCCTGTGGGGTTGTGGTTTTTTAGAAGTGAACATTCCACCAGCCTTTATCGTGACGACTGTTGATACCTGCACAGTTCCTGTTTCTGATGCGCATTCACTCCCTGGCATAGATCCATATTTCCATCTGATACCCACGTTTTTCTGCTCAAAGGATTTCTCGTATAGTGCAGGTCTGCTGGGAATGAATTCTTTCAGCTTTTGTGTGAACAAAATCTGCATTTCACTTTTGTTTTTGAAAGACATTTTTACTCATTAACAAGTGTCTAAGTTGACATTTTTCTTTCAGTACTTAACAGATTTTGCTTCTCTGTGTTTTAGTGTGCATCATTTCTAATGAAAAATCTATTCTGATCTTTGCTTCTCTGTCTATAGCTTGTTCTTTTTCGCTGCTTTTAAGATTTTCTCCTTATTACTGGTTTAAAGCAATTTACTTAGGATGTGTCTTGATATAGTTTTCTTGTCTTTTATGTTTGGGTTTGTTAGACATCTTGGATCTGTGAGTTTATAATTTTAATCAAATTTGGAAACTCTTGGGGTATTATTTCTGTCTCTTCCCTCCTTTGGGGGACTTTGATTATGTATATTTGTATAGTTGGTTGCTTGAAGTTGTCCCACAGCTCACTGATGCTCTGTTTTCTTGATGTTTTTTTTCGTCTGTTTTATGTTGTATGGTTTCTATTACTATGTCTTCAGGTTCATTAATCTTTTCATTTGCAGTGTGTCTAATCTGCTGTTAATCCCATCCAGGGTATCTTAGACATTGTAGTTTTCACCTCTAGAAGTTTGATACGGGTTTTCTTAAAATCTCATTCTTGTCTCTACTTAGCATGTTCAGTCTCTTACCTCTAGTCTCTTAAACCTATGAAATACAGTTGTAATAATTGTTTTTATGTACTTGTATTCTAATTCTGTTGTGTAAATTCTGGGTGAGTTTCAGTTGTTTGTTTTTTTTTCCCTTCTTCATTCTGGGTTGTATTTTCTCATTTCATTGACTACCCGGTAATTTTTATTGGATGTCAGACAAATTTTACCGTATTGGGTTATGGATATTTGTAGATTCTTAAAAATAATCTTGAACTTTGTTCTGGCACAGGGTTAATTTATTTGGAAACAGTTTGATCATTTTATTTTTAAACCTTGTGAGGCAGGACAGAGCTGGGTTTATGCTAGGTTTAATTTTTCTGCTGTTGAGATCCTTCAACCAGTGCTGGGTGGACTGTGAAATTTCCACGTTGGCTGTGGGAACAGGCATATCCTGGGCCTGTGTGAGCTCTGGGCACTATTTCCTCTACTCTTTTGGGGTATTTCTTTCCCTGGCCTCAGGCAGTTTCCTCATATTATGCCCCCAAATGCTGGAGGGTCGGGAGGCTTCTAGCTGTCCTTGGTGTTAACTGCGCAGCTCTCTCTGCAGTCCTCTGCCCGCCAGCTCTAGCAGATATGGGGGTATCTGCTGGCCCCTGATGTTAAGGCATCTGCCATATAAACTAATTCACAAAGCGAATTCCTCATTGACAAAATACCTTTTCAAATAACCTTGTTATCAGAAAAAGCCTGGCTTTTAAAAATTCAAAACACAAATGTTACTATGCCATTTGATTAATACTTTTAAAAAACTGCTGAGAAATAAGTTATGGAATATGTCTTATGAGACATTACTAAAAGCAGACATGATTAAAATGTCATGGATCTAAGGTAAGTCAGAAAAATGTGTACTGTGAGGAAATACCAGAAGAAAAAAAAAAAAAAAGAAAAATGAATTTATATGCCATTTCTTGCTACTTAGTATTTAAGCTATCTTTTATATTATTTTGGAGTGAGGAATATATGATGAAAGATTTGCATTCCTTTAAGGGGTAAAGAAATAAGTATAAACGTTCAACAATAACTACATTAATTTTGTTAGGCACCATTTAAATTTTGACTTGCAAATAGTGAAAAGGAAAAAAGTGTATATTGCTAGAAACTAATTAATTCAACAACTAGCTTAAAGTTTAATTTTTTAAAATAGGCAGCAGAATATAATCAACATTTTTAAATGAAATGGGATAAGGATTAACTAGAATAATTATTTTGTGTTAGAGATTTGTTAAACTAGGCCTTACACTATTGTTTTGAGTATTGTAATGTACAGAGAACTTTAAAGAAATCACATAAAATGTTTTTTCTGTAGTTTGATCCAGTGTTCACCTAAAAATGTCGCTAGTACCAGAAAACATTTCTGTTACATTTGAAAGACTTCAATAACTATATGAACAGATGATGGAGGGCATCGTGTTTTGGCTGAATATTTTAAACTTTGATCTGTTGAGAAAGCAGCACAATTACGTAGGTGTGGCATTTCAGTGTGGTTTAACGTCTCCGAGTTAGTAGCAAAGTTATAATATTTAATAATTAACATTTATTGTGTTCTTACTGTGTACTAGAAGCTTGACTGAACATTACATGTGTCACCTAGTTTAATCCTTTTAACAGCTCTAAGAGGCGGGTGCTACATTTATCCTTACTTTACAGATGAGGAAACCGAGTCCAGAAAGCATTTTGTCTGAGTCAGTGCAAGAGCTGGGAAAGGGTAAAGCCGGAATGAGCACTGGTGACTAGCCTTCAGGTGTCGTGTCACCAGCCACGGTGACACACTGTCTCTGAGGTTGTGCTGTCATTGATCTGCATGTCGGTTGGCAAAATGGATTTCAGTGTTTTTTTTATGGTTTGATAGGATATGAGATGCAAGAAACTTATTAAACATTATCAGTGCTTTCAAAACACTGAGTTATTTCTGATGAATGGAACATATTAGTTATGCTTTAAGAAAAAGCAACTTTTAAAGGGAAATTCTGAAATGACCTTTAGCTACGGAGTAGTTGAAAATACAGGAAACATTAAAACCAATTTGTTTTTATTAACTTTCTATTAATATTTTTAGTTGGGGGAAAGGAGAGGTCACGAATGGATTTTCTTAGTTATATTATTTGAAGACATGACTGAAAGGTTAGGGACACTTGAAGGTCTTGTTTATTGTCCTCGTAGTAAAAGCCACAGATGGCTGCTGGTGTCCACGCGTGCCAGCTGAGTGCCAGCCCTGCCCTGCACACGTGACAGGTTGTCACCTGTGATTTAATCCTTACAGGGACTCTACGCGACAGGCACTGTTATTACCCCGTTGTACAGAATGCAGGTTTTTCAGAATGATCTTGAGTACTGGGCTGATTTTATTTCAACAGTTACCGTCGTCTTTGTTTGTTTTGTCTTTTGGTAGCAGATGATGGATGGATAATCGCAGCAAATGTATCAGGTTATTTCTTAACCGCTGCTTCATGACCACACGGACGGCCCCTGTCTTTTTGGGGGCACTGTGGTCGCTCGCACCCCCGCGTACCCTCTCCCCTTGCCGCAGTGCGCTGACCCCTGTTCCACACCCTCTGGCTTTGAAGTCTAATGATATTTCCTTTCTAGATTTCGGTTTGTTCCAAGTATCACAGTCACTTCCTCTTTCATGTCTCAGCCAAATCCTCTGCTTAGTATCCTGTGTTTCCTGTTCGCATCAAACCCTTAACTGCGGAGTCAGCTTCACCCTGGTCTCTGCCTGTCGTGGTTTTCGTGTGAAACAGCATCTCGTAAATCCCTCCTCTGTATGTGTCTCACACGTATGTCGTGGTGTTATACCTGCTGTTATTCCCGGTGGTTGTGTATGTCTGATTATATACAGGAGAATAAAAGAAGTTACTTATTCACCTTTTGTAATCTTTAAAATATCGAAATCTGTTTTCACAGGGAGAAAAATCTCACCGTGTTTCTTTTTCCTTCCCATCTCGCTCTTCTTCAGGTTCTATGGCAGTTAGATATATTCCGGCGCAGCTTGCGGGTTCTGACCGGACACGTTTGCCAGGGGGAGGCCTGCATATTTTGTGCATTGAAGGTAACCTTTTAATAGTTCTGAAAAATT
>CM052456.1:5580711-5596910 GCA_028533085.1 Varecia variegata | reverse complement strand
AACAGCAGAATGACACAGCAGGGAAAGAGACACAGCAGGCAAGGAGCGTAGGGGGTGTAGAGTGGCCAGGAAAGCCCACGGAGAAAGCGACGTCTGACTCGAGACCTGCAGAAAGTGACAGTGAGCTGCAGGCCAGGTGCTGGGAGAGCCTCCGTGGCAGACAGAGAAGCAGCCGCTGCGAAGGCCGGGAGGTGGTGGAACCAGGTGGCAGGCGTGCTCGGGGGTGGGGGCAGTCAAGGGGGCTTCACGTGCCTTTGCGCTCTTCCTCGTCTGGTCTGGTCCTTGCCCACGGGCTGGCCTCAACGACTGATCTCTGTCACACGGAACGTGGCAGAACCGAGGCTGCCAGACACCTAAGGTGAGGTCAGCTGGGAAAAGGCGATGGAGCTCCCACCCAGCTCTTCTCCTGGGGGCCTCACCCGGGCTTCTTCGGTTGGAGTCTCTGGGGCTGGGCTAGAGACCTGTGCGTGTTTGATTTTTATGCTCGCTGACATTGGATTTAGAGGCTGCCTCAGCCATTTCTGCGCTTATAGGAATGGTCCATTTCCGTATGGAATTTCAGGCCAAAAATTGTTCCGTATTAGTTTCTGAGAGCATCTCTGTTGTAGTGAAATCACTGAAATGTTTTTAAAGTTGCTGGCACCAAACTCACTGACGTCCCTGTCGATTCGCAGACGATCTTCGCGCAGTTTCAGCACAGCCGGGAGAGAGCGCTGCCCTCGGATAACATGCGGCACGCCCTGGCCGAGAGCTTCAGACACGAGCAGCGGTTCCAGCTCGGCCTCATGGACGACGCCGCCGAGTGCTTCGTGAGTGTGTCCCAGAGGGGTTTCATTCCTCAGATCCGCCTTCCGACCTGTGTGGCCCCGCTGGGGGGTGGGGAGGGGGTGGCAGGCGGGGCTCGGGCAGCGGGTGAGGCGGGTTGGGGACAGCCGCTGTGGGTGCAGTGCAGTGTCCCCTGCTCCCCTGCTGCTGTGTGGGCCCCTCGCAGGCTGCAGCCCTGCCGGCGGCGGCTGAGGATTAGGTGCAGCTTTTCATGATGCAGATTTTGAGACAAGTGCAAAACTTCACAACAGTGGAGAAGTGTCAAAACTGGCTGGTGGATCCGTGCCTTACCTATCCTTCAAGGCTCAAATTGTTTTAATTTTACCTTTTTTTGTAGAGATGGGGTCTCCCTACGTTGTCCAGGCTGGTCTCAAACTCCTGGCCTCAAGTGATCCTCCCGCTTTGGCCTCCCAAAGCCCTTGGGATTGCCGGTGTGAGCCGCCACACCCAGCCTCGAGGCTCCATTTAAAGCCATCTGTGTTTTGTGTCGTGTGTTTGGTTTTGATTATTAGCGTTGCTCCACTTTTTACCAAGTGTTAGGCCACTAAAAGCTTTAGTAAATATGAGTGACACCACCTAAGTCAGGGTTGTGCCTCCAGAAGGTTCACGCGTGTGACGTGTTTGCAGCAGCGGTATTTCTCCTTATGTGCAGTGGTTCTCGCGGGGAGGAATGGGGACTGTGGTGGCAGTTGCCAGGGCAGCAGTCTTGTACCCACACTGCAGGTGCCACATCGTTAAGCCGAGCATTTCTTTGATCAGGTGCACACCTTATACACGTTCTAACACGTGTGTTGATGATTAAATGTCTCAGTAACATAGATGTCAGCGACGTTTGAGATGTAACCATTTCCTCTCTCTTGGTTCTTGGTCCTGTTCCTGTTTAGTAAATTCTGTGACTTCTTCTTCACAAACCTTTTTAAGACGTTTTCGTTTCCGTATTTCCCACCACCACTTCTTTCTGGTTCAGGCCTTTGCTCTCAGCATAATTAAGCCTCCTACTCGTCTCCATTGAGCCTGTCCCTTTATGGTCTAGTTTGAAATAACCACCAGATTAATACAGATTTCTTTAGGTCAATGCTTACTCTTCAAATATTTCTGCGATTCAAATGTAGACTTTTTATTCTCATCGTTAAGGCCCTTTACAGTTAAACTCGAACTTATCTCTTTGCCTCCCCTCTGAATTTTTCTTCCTAATGATGTGGTTCCATTGTGTTCCTCGTACACAGTTTTTATATTCCTGATTAACAGTCTTTGCTCAAGTTCCTAATATCCTCGGAACTTTTTAAATCTATCATTTTGTCAAGGTCCAAACTGAGTCATGCCTCCCAGATAATTCATGACTAAATCATCCCAATCCATTCCCTGAATTTCTGTAGAATTTAATAACCGTAGAATCCACTGGGCATTTATTTGTTATTATTTACCTTTTTTTTTAAATGAGCATCTTTATGGTTTTTTTCTAGACAGATGGAAAGATCATTGACTAGCACATTGCCTGCCATGCTTCCATGTTGATTAAAATGTGTCAGTAATGGCACACACAGGAACTTCATGTTTCTTCTGTTTATAATGGATCCATTGTTTAAAAGATAAATACATTTTATACAATGCTGAACTTTATAGTGTTACTTTCACTTAAATGAAATGTATTAATACATAATGTGATAATTTATGCAATGTGTAGAAATTCAGGCTTAAATTATGGAATGATTTATTTTGGGGCAGAGGAGGGGGAAGTTAGCTAATGAAAAGAATCCATTGGTTAAGTTTTGATGAAAAGAAGGATTATTATGTTAAAGAAATACCCCTTACTGATCTGTGTTATAAATCGGAACATTCATAGGAAATTTGTTGCAAAGCACTTTGCCCGCATTGTGGGGTCAGTATAGATACACAGCCTTTGCTCCGCTGTAAGTTACATGGACTGTCTGGATGATCCAAGTAGGATTTTTGAAAAGTTATCTGATTTTTCTTAATATGAGAATGCTGGGAATATAGGACAGTATTAATGTGTTTTCTGACATTAAATTCTAGGTATCAGCCACCATGGGTTGGTTGTTAAAAGGGTTTTAAAAATCTTTATTAAAATCATATATTACATTACAATGTTTCGTTCATTAAACAACATTCTTTTAAGCTAAACGCTACAAAAGGTGAATAATTGAACATTCAGAGTGTGGATTGGAGAGGAAAACTGAAAAGCAGCAATATGTGTGGCACTCCTAAATTTATACTCTGGAAAATCTTCAATTAAAAAGGGTAGCATTTGGAGGTTTCCCTGTAAGATCAGTAGCTCACTTGTCTTTATTTTTGAATTAGGAAAACATACTGGAGAGGATTCATTTTCACATCGTGCCAGGCAGGGACGCAGACATGTGTACCTCGAAGTCCTGCATCACGCACCAGAAGTTTGCTATGACTCTGTATGAACAGGTGAGATGGCCTAGCTGTTTTGTTAGATACTGTGTTTATGTATGACGATCGATAGATTAAACATATGTTTTCACCTGTAGTGTGTGTGTCGTAGCTGCGGAGCCTCATCCGATCCTCTGCCTTTTACAGAATTTGTGCGGTACATTTCTACAACAGCCCTATGGTAAGAGCCCATTAAAGCATGTTTACCGAAGATGTTAATAACACATTTAAACACATTGAGCACTTATTCTATAAAACCATAACACACCTGAATTTCCCCTCTCTGAGGCTAGCAGATATGCTACCCTCAGAGGTGCTAAGTGATACCTCTCTCAGTTGGATGTTTGTAATTTGGCCTAAAGTATGTGTCACTTAGTGAAATGTACACAACACTAGTCAAAATTTCTATCTGTTTATATTTATAGCAAGTTTTTGGAACTGTGAAGGGGAGCTTAAAATGACAAACTCGGTGGTAAACGGAACTGCAGGTGGTTTCTTCATTTCTGTTAAGATGTCCCCTTTGTAATGGCCACGTGTCCTGTCAGCTCCACTGTGTCCCTTCATGGTGGTAAAAGCTAGAGTAGCAAAAACGAAAGAAAAATGTGAACATAATTCTCAAGTTATCACATTTGAGGGCTCAGCATTGACCTCACATAAACATTTGCCTGCAGGACTGCCCTCCTCCAGCCCTGTCTGTCCAGGAAACATTGGCCAGTTAGGGTCCGAAAACAAGCCCTAGACCTTACATAATGTAAATAAAGATTGTTTGAACACTTTCCAACAGGTATTCGAGAGTATAAATATATTTGGTATGTGGTAAACATTGAATAAGATCACAAATGTTTGCAGATATTTTAATACAAAGGATATAACTTGGATGAATAATTATCAGTTAGAATCTATCAGTGCAACAGTCGATAAATGCTGTCAGTATTTTTATCAGTGTGCAAAGTAAATATCTTGTGTTCATCCATTTTATATCATTTAGCTTCCTTGCTTTCTTGGGCTTAACACATTATTTCTTAAAGACTATTGGATAATAACCACATGGTTATTTGGATGTGTTTAGTATCTTTCTTACATATACAACAGTTGGAAAACTGAACACTTCTAGACTTCAGTCAATTGTAGTTAATTTTCAGTCATGTTTTTCAATTTGTATGAAAAGGAGCATATTGTTTGAACAAGTTAAAAATTGTAGAATTGTAACTTTACTTTGAAACTCTTGTGTAAAAAAGCAGTGTTCTGCGGCAGTATCTTAGGTACTAAGAATTAAATCCCCTCCAGTCTCTGCCTGGTCCACACTGAGAGTTGCAGGAGTACAGACTTTGAGTTCTAATTCTAATATCGTACTTTTTATTGGTATTAAGTATTGAATACCAGTTATTGGATGCTCACTATGTTCCAGGCTTTCTGTAATTGTCACTTTTAATCTTAACAAAAGCACTATTTTGTTGTCGAGGAAGTAGGTTTAATGAGGTTAATCTGGTAAGCGGTGAATTAAGATTGAAACCCAGGTCTGTCTGACTTCAGAATTTGTCCGGTTAACTATTACCCTAATGCTGTTGGTTTTGTAAAACCAGTATGTGCAATTTTAACGAGCTTATCAAATTTAGTGCTTTCTAGTGTACTGATGAAGCGTTTGGAAGAGAACTTTTAAGTTGTTACCGAACGCTTGTAGGTTATTTAAACTGTTGAACTGTAAAATACATCCAGCTCTGTGGTAGTTACATTACTGTTAAGTAGAACCAGAACATCTAGAATGGAAACTTGTAAGGGCTTTTCAGCTTACATTACATTCCTTTTTGGAAATGTTTGAGTAGTGTTTAAAGGCACTTAATACCTTGATATGTAATAATATGACTTTAGAGAAGTTGAATAAAAAATGGCACAGATTCCCTGTAGTGTATTAAAAGGCCTGCCTTTTAATGGCAGAGTTTAAACTCAAGGCCTGCCTTTTAGTGACCGAAATGATTAATGTTCATAATAGGAACAAAAGGCACAATTCTGGCTTAGATAACTTTGATTGTGACTTCTTCATATAATCAGCAAAGGGCCTTCTAGCTGAAATTGATAACCTTGCTTCTAGGAACTTTGGGCCAGAGAGGGAGCCTTTCCCACAGTTTTGTTCTTGTTATGGCAGAGTTTAAACTCAAGTTTCCTTATTAAGTTATAGTATAAAAGAAGCATTTGTCCTAGAAATACCTCCAGACAGAGCATCTTACCTTCATGTAGTTACAAACAAAAATATAACTTTGTATTATTTTATTCTATACTTGGCCTAAGTTTTTTCATCATACACCCGCCAAATTTAATAATTTTTTTACTTTATGGAAATACACTTTGTGGCTGATTTTTCCAGACACAGTCGTGTTTTAGGCAGAAAAAGTGATGCACATCTGTATTGACAACTTGATATTTTTCTTGGGTAATTTATTAAAGTTTTAAGTTCGTAGGCCAAATTTAGGACTGCTTCTTTTTTTATAGCAATGAAGTTGAAAGAATGGTGGAAAGACACGAACGCTTTAAACCTGAAATGTTTGCAGAATTGCTACAAGCAGCAAATACAACAGATGACTATAGGAAATGTCCTGTAAGTGTAATTTGGAGAATATTAGACTGCTTCTATGTTTGTAAGTTTGAAAGTAGACATTCAGAAATTATCATGCAAATATTCTCATACAGAATTTTTAAAAATATTAATTTAGATAACTTTATACCATGTGAGCTATTTATCTTAGCATTTTTTTCTTTAAAGACTCTTAATTTTGTGAAGGATTTAAGGTAGCATGTATTGAATCAAAGTTCTGAAATTTGTCATTTGATTGGAGAGAAAGTTTCTTCTTTTTTTAAATGAACATGATAAATTTTATTATTTTCTCATCTAGACTTCAAGGGTTTTATTTCTGCTTTTTTTACGTTGAATTCTTATTTTAACAGATTTACAAAAATATCAAAGAATATTTTTTGATTTAAAATAAACTTACTGTTTAATCAGTAATTAAAACAAATAGCTAGTTAGAAGTCAGTTTCTAGTATACTGAAGAAATAAATTTCAGATATATGTTAAGATTGTCATTGTATGATACAAACTGTATAAGGCCTTGCCTGTGCTATATTTTTTGACAATTTCAAAACTTGCCCTTGTGTTTTTTTGTAGAGTAACTGTGGCCAAAAAATAAAAATCCGCCGTGTTTTGATGAATTGCCCAGAGATTGTTACGATTGGTTTGGTCTGGGACTCTGAACATTCCGACTTGACGGAAGATGTTGTTCGGAATTTGGCAACACATCTTTATCTGCCTGGGGTAGCTTAACCTTTCTCGTTCTTTTCTCTTTTATTTTTCAGTTCCTCTGAAACATCTTCATATATTTGGATACGCTTATTTTTGTTTTTCAGAACTAAATTTCTTCCTAAGGGAAATAATGTTCAGATGTGCTCTAGTAAAGACAAATCAGGCCAACTGGAATGTCTTTCAGTTACAGATGAAACTGTCCCATGCCCTTTCCCTCTTTTACTCCAGAACGATGATGATGGCAGATTATTTTTATATGTATGATCATGATTATTAATATTAATATTTTTAATCTAGAAAGGTTTAAGATTTAAAATTCATCTACACTGATCTCTTCATATGCTTGTTATTTTCTTCATATATTTTGAATTTGTTTATGTTACAGTTAAAAATTTTTGATGATTATCTTTTAAATAATGTGTTTAATGTGTATTTAAATATATTTAAATATGTGATTCAATCAAGAATTAACCAGGAATGTGCAATTTATCTCACATTTTGAGTTTATATGTAAAGTGTCAGTCCTATATTTCGATGCTATATTACTAAACTAATTTGTAGTGAATTCATTTTATTAGACTTGAAGTTCCTGTAGATGAATTAAAAGTAGTAATTCTGTCAACTGTATAATGTTAGTGGTGCCTTGAGTAATATATTATTGGATTGGGGCAGTATGCATGAGAGATCTTTTTCATAATGATTCATCAAATTAGTGTTCCTCATTTTTTAAACTATATAGTATTAAATGTATATTGCTAATTTTTTGAACAGCTTTTTTATAGAGTCACTGATGAAAATGCCAGGAGTAGTGAACTTCACCTTGTCGGTGTGATCTGCTACGCCAGCCGGCATTACTGTGCCTTTGCGTTTCACACCAAGAGTTCCAAGTGGGTGTTTTTTGATGATGCAAATGTGAAAGAGGTAAGTGGCACTTCCACCAACTGGAATTATTACTACGGTTTTTACTTTTTAGGGATAAATGATACAATGATACTTAAAATTATATTATGTAAAATAATAATAGATGAGCAGAATGATAGCTATCAGTTTCAAACTGCCTTTTATTCTTTAAATTTAGTTTATTTTGAAGCTAACTTTCAAACCAGCCCATTTCCAGACTCATAAAAGTTGACCAATGAAAGTTAGGGATCATATGTAACTGTCAGTGATACATGGTTACAGTATATGTTTCTTTGTGGATGGTTCACAATAGTTTTATATCACTAGTGATGAAAACATGCTAGTCTTTTTTTTTAATTCAAAATATTGCAGGGGTATAAATGGTTTTGGTTACATGGATCACTTCTGTAATGCTTGAGTCAGGACTGTGAGTGTGGCCGTCACCCAGGTAGTGTTCATTGTGCCCCGTTAGGTAGGTTTTTGCCCCCTCCTCCTTCTTACTCCCCCCTGCTTGGTTTCCACTGTGTTTTATTGCCCACTCCATGCATGTATCGATGCATGCAGTAGTGTGGACAAATCGTAGAAGCATTCTGCTCAGTGAAAGAAATGAGGCGTAAATGATTGCATACTGTGATTCCATGTATATGGAATTCTGGAAGAGGAAAAAACAAAGGTATAGAAAATAGATCAGTGATTACCAGAGACTGCAAAGGCGGGGTACAAGGGAAGATTTTGGGGTGAGGATTACATGATTGTATATATCTGTCAAAACTCACTGACTTACTGTAACTAGATAATTTTATTTTATGTATCTCAATAAAGCTGTTGAAAAAATTTTGGTATTCATATTCTAAAATCTGTACTTCGCTTGAATTACTTAGCACTTGATACAGGAGTTTATTGGGAGTTCTGTCTGAGTCCGTGCGTAGCAGCGTTTTGGAGTTCCTACTTTGCATCTCTGCAGTTTAAGCTGTCAAAATTTAGAGGAAGAATGGGTTGTATAAATCACTCTGTGAGGTTTTTTATTTTTATTTTTATTTTTTTTTTGAAATTGACTCCTCAAGTCTCAGAATCCCAGGTGAGGAGGGTAAACAGCTGAGTATGTGTAGTCTGAAAAAGCTCCTTGAGGTTTTTTTTAAAGGCCTCTTCCCTGCAAAAGTATTCATTTGAGAATGTCTTGGGGTTTTTTTTTTTTTTGGCTGGTTGGTTTTTGTTTTGTAAATCAACTTTATAGAGGTATAATTTACAAATGTTAAAATGCACCCATTTTAAATGTACAGTTTGGGTTTTGATGAATGCGGTCAGCTCTGCAAACACTATAGTCAGTACACAGGACACGTTCATCACCCCAGAAAATTTGCGTCATGCCCCTTTGCCGTCAGTCCCCCCCTCTACCCCAGGCCCGGGAGATCACTGATGTCACCGAAGATGAGTTTGGCCCATTCTACCGTTTTACGTAAATGGTCTCTTACCGTATGTTTCTGGCTCTCTTCCTTCAGCGTAAGGTCTTGAAGGTTCACTCCTGCCATTTGTATCAGTGCTTCGTTTTTACTGTGTTGCATTGCATGGCCGTACAACAATTTATCCAGTTGCCTGTTGAAGTGTGAATAGTCTTGGTGTGAACGTATTTTTTTTCCATTGCTCTTAGATAATACCCAGAAGTGGGATTCCTGGGTTGTGTGCTAAGTGCATGTTAAACTTTACAAGCAACTATCACATTGATTTCCAAAGTGAGTGTCACCAGTTTGCGTTTCCTACAAGCGGTGCACAAGACTCCCTTGTTCCTCATTCTGGGCAGCACCTGGTGTTGGTGTCTTTCATTTGAGCCCGTCCTGTGGATGTGTATCACCTCGCTGTGGCGTGAATGTGCATTTCCCTCGTGATTGGTTTTGAGCATCTTTCCATGTGCTGATGGATCCGATGTTTAGCCAGTATTTCATGTTGTATTATCTTCTTGTTGATGAGTCGTAGGAATTTGTTCTGCATACCACTCCTTTATTAGGTGTATATTGCTTTTTTCAGCTGCTTACCGGTGTCTTTGCAAGAGCAGAAGTTATTAATTCACTTTGATGAAATCCATTTTATAATTTTTTTTCCTGTGGTTTGTGTGGTATCCTAAGAAATCTTTGTCTTTCCCCAAGGTTATAAAGATTTTCTCTTTTGATTTCTTCTGTAAGTTTCATAGTTTTTATGTGATCTGTTCTGAGTTAATTTTTGTGTTTTATAGGGTACAGGATTAAAGTTCGTTTTCTCATATGGCTGTCCGGTTATTCTAGCATAATTTGTTGAGCAGATTCTTCTCTGTTTCTCCTGTTGAATTGCCCTGAGATCTTTGCCGAAAGTCAGTCAACCATGTGTATGGAAATCTTCTAAAATTTGACGGTTAAGACTTGTTATAGACAGTCTGTAATCTTTTCCCTTGAATTTTTAAATGATAACGTTTAAAAGATTTTTGTTTAGCCTGTTTACTAAATACAATTAATTGTTATATCATAGGGTGGACACCTGAACTGGTAGCATCTGAATGTCTTTAAAATTTTTTTAAATACAAACTAGTTGAGAGTCTCTGACTTTCATATAATACATTGATTACAAGTGTTTTATTTTTTATTTAAATTCACTGTGGTTTTTTAAAGGTTGGCGCTAGGTGGAAAGACGTCGTGTCCAAGTGTCTCCGATGCCACTTTCAGCCGCTGCTCCTGTTTTACGCGAACCCGGAGGGCACAGCGGTTTCCACCGAGGACGCACTTAAGCAGGTCGTCAGCTGGTCACATTACAAGTCTGGTGCAGACAACATGGGTAATTCTTTTCTTTTTTAATTTTTCAGTGTTTTCCATTTAACTACGAATATTAATACATTGGATATAGAATCAATGTTGAGGATAATTTCAAATTCAAGTTTCAGTAAAGTGGAGTTCAGGAAAATGTTAGTGTTTGTTGTTAATCTTTAGAAAGGAACTTTTCCTAGTACCCTCAGGAGTCTCCTACTGTTCGGGTCACACAAGCACGGAAGAGGCTGCTTGGCTGGTAGCTCTTTCTAGCAGTAAATTTTAAGCGATTGAGTAAACTGGAAAAGTCCAAAGCAGTTAGGCCATTTTTGGATGCATTACAGAGCTTGTAGAAATCCTTAAGCAATGTCAGTCCTCTAAGTTTTAGGTAATTTTGTCTATATGTAAAAAATGTCTGAAACAACGATTCAAACATCTCTTCTGCTGATGGTAAGGGAATGATACATTTTTGTCTTTTTAAGGATGTGAAAAACCCACAGTTTATAAGTCAGATAATTCAAAAGAAAATGGATTTGGTGATCAGGCAAAACAGAGAGAAAATCAGAAGTTTCCAACCGATAATATTTCATCATTTAATCGGAGCCACATTCAGACAAGTGGAGGGAGAGGACCAGGTATGTGTTTATATTGTCGTTTTTACATGGTCCCTGACCATGGGCGTGTCCTCCTTTCTTCACTTACGGGGGGGTGCTTAGCTAGCTTTCCTTGGCCAGAAGAGAAAATAACAAGTAGATAACAAAATCTGGTCTTTGATTTCTGTGTTTCTCTGAGAGCTGCAGTTTTCCTGACCAGTTTGATTTGAAGTTGTGTGAGGTTCTCCATGTGCTCAGAGCTGCGGGAGGCCTGAGGTAGTCTGGACAGTTACCAAAGGAAGCTGTAATGTGGCTTTTCCTTCAAAGAGCTAATAACAATCAACTTGGAGAAGAAAAACATGAGTTAACAATTTGGCATAGGCCGGGCGCGGTGGCTCACGCCTGTCATCCTAGCACTCTGGGAGGCCGAGGCGGGAGGATCGCTCAAGGTCAGGAGTTCGAGACCAGCCTGAGCAAGAGTGAGACCCCGTCTCTACTAAAAATAGAAAGAAATTATCTGGCCAACTAAAATATATATAGAAAAAAATTAGCCGGGCATGGTGGCGCATGCCTGTAGTCCCAGCTACTCGGGAGGCTGAGGCAGGAGGATCGCTTGAGCCCAGGAGTTTGAGGTTGCTGTGAGCTAGGCTGACGCCACGGCACTCACTCTAGCCTAGTCTAGCAAGACTCTGTCTCAAAAAAAAAAAAATAATAATAATAATTTGGCATATACACCAACATTAAATTTACTGTTAGTGAATGCAACGGTAGTTCAAAGTTACTATAGCTGTAGTTTGTTCTCAACCTCATTTTTATTCACCTCTCTCTTGTTGTTGTTCCGTGACTTTAATTTTCACAAGCCACCTTCTGTGACTTGGGTTAAAGTGAGACGTCGCAGCACTGTGTGTAGTTGTGGTTTGCAAATACATAAAACTTGTAATCGTGTGGATGTTCAGGATGATTTTATAAGCAACCTATTTAAATATATATTAATGAAATAATGTCTATCCATAAAAGTAACCCATTCAATCAAGGGTAGTAAGATCCAGAATTAACAATTATCATCCACAAAGAACTACAGTAAAAACTTTTAAAAATTCTTAATGAAACTGTAACTTTTTTCCTCTCATGGGTTGTTGATACTCTTTAACACATTTTTGTTTTTCAAAAGACACCCACTTTTAAGCCCCAAAACAGTGTGTGTGTGTTGGAGAACACAAGCATTGGAACCAGACAACTTGGGTTCACATTCTAGTTCAGTACTCACACTAGGGCGAGTTTCTAATTTCTCTGTGCCTCAGTTTCCCTACCTGCAATGGAGACAGTAATTGTACCCACCGCAGAGGTTTAAGTGAGTCAGACACGTGGAAAACAGTGACCACTCGGTTACCTGGATCTCTTGTTATTTTAATGGCAGGTCTCTTTGTTCCTTTGTACTTGCTTTAGGGGTCACACAAGAACTTTTAAAATACAACATGCATCTCCAGTGTCAGGAGAAATCGTGTTGCATTTTTTTTCATTAAGCATAAAAATGAGCTCATTGTTTACTTTGATTAATGTTCTGTGTTGAATATGAAACATCTGAAAATTTTTATATAGTTCAATTGTTACTTGCATTGAGCCATTTGAAAAATGATCTGTATTATTGTAAGCATGATTTCTTTTGCAGTTAAATTAAGTCACATTGATCAAAGGGATAAGATAAAAGACATTTCCAGAGAATGTGCTCTAAAAGCTATTGAGCAGAAAAACTTACTTTCTTCACAAAGGAGAGATTTAGAGAAGGGACAAAGAAAAGATTTAGGCCGACATAGAGGTAAGTTAAGAGCTTATAGCATTCATCTAAAAAAGGGCTGCTAAAAATCTTATTTTAAAACTGAATTTTGTAACTTTAATATAATTTAATGTAATTTCTTTGTCTGTTTATATATTATATTTACATATTTCTTAGTTTGATTTCTTAATACACTTATACTAAATATAAAAATGCAAAATTTTCATGGTTGTTATTTAATTCTAGCCTGGGATACTTGCGTTTATATTTTGATGTTTTAAACTTTATTTGTAGATGTAATTCACTCATATGGTACATTCAAATAATTAAGGAAGGTTATAAAATTAAGTGAAAAGAGCTTCTTTTCCAGCAATCCCTGACCTTCCGTCTGTTCACTGTGAATAGTTTACAGTTCATATAAGCATGTTTTACCTTTTAGGGTTTAATTCTCTTTTCTTCATGGACATAGCGTAATTTAACTGTTACTGAGAGACTTTAAAGAATGATTTAAGATTTCTGCTGGAGCGACATCCTTGCACATACACCTTTGAATACTTTTTGTTTATAGCCATGGCGTAAAATCCTTGTAGAGGAATTGCTGGGTCAGGGTTTGTTAATTTTAATTTTGACTGATGTGACTCAGTTGCCTTCCTGAAACACTGAACCAGTGAGCTCACCACGAACAGCGATTGGATGTCTGTTTCTTCACTCTCAGCAATTGATGTAACAAACTTAAATCTTTACCAATACAAGAGGTGGAAAATATTTTATTTTTATGATTTTTGTTAATTCTGAGTGAGATAGAATGCTTATTTTTAAAAAAAACTGCTTTAAGTATATTATGAAATTATTTTAAGTTCTTTTATACCTTTATTAATGCCTTCTCATTAAGCATAAATAGGGACTGAAAAAAGTACTTTTTAATCTCAAAACAGTATGTGATATAATTTGCTTTTAATTTTAATCTAAAACTGCTTAACGTTTCTTCTCAAATAAGGTTATTTGGCTTGTGACTAAAAAGTGGCTCTGAGGAATAGTTTGTTTTTTTGTTTTTTTTTTTTTTTTGGTTTGTTTTTAAGATTTGGTTGAAGACGACCTGTCACATTTCCGGTCTGGGTCACCTCCTGCGGCAAATGGCTTGAGACAACACGGGAACCCGCCTGTATGTCGCAGTCAGGGGAAAGGACCGTGTAAACACGATCGCGTTGCCTGTCAGAGTCGAGCCCCTGCTCAGACTGTAAGTTCGAGTACAGCCCAGGCTCCTGCCCCGGGACAGAGGACAGCTGGCAAGGTCAGGAGTGACTGTGGCGCGGGGTACGAGACCGACAGCAGCCTGGAGTCCAGGGATAAAGGAAGCAGCTGTCACAGCAGCAGCAAAAGCCGGAACCGAGGCTGGAAACCTATGAGAGAAACGTTAAACGTTGACAGCATTTTTAGTGAAGGTGAGAAAAGACAGCACAGTCCGAGACATAAGTCAAACCTCAGTAACAAACCCAGATGCAGCAAAGAGCAGAGTGTCGGTAATGGGCCGAAGGAGAACCCAAAGCAGAAAGGTTTAGTGACCATTTATGAAGACGAGACGAAGCAGGAGACGGGAAGCGGGAGTTCCCTGGAATCTGATGGGAAAGGCGCAGAGAGCAGCAGAGGCCTGGCGGAGGGTCAGGCGCACGGGGACAGCTGGCAGATGCAGAGGACGGAGTCCGGCTACGAAAGCAGCGACCGCATCAGCAACGGCTCTGCTAACTTGGACTCGCCCGTCGCCGATGGAAATGGCGCAGGGACGGATGTGGGTGGTGCCAAAGAAACAGTGTTCTTCAGGTAATACGTGAGTCGAGCAAATGGTTTTCCACCCGTCATCCTTTCTCGTCAGTTCTTTCAAGTAATTCTTAAAATTTGGGTTAAGAATAGCAGAAACAGCACGAGCTTAGCATAAAGAAACCTGAGATATTGCAGTGTATTTAGTATTTCAGATTTCTGTTTTTAATAGTGAATTCCTAAAATAACAACTGTTTATTTTTAGAAAATTTGGAGAGTGCAGAAATATATGACCGTTGTCATCCTCATCAACTACTGATGTATATACTGCAGGTTTGAAAGCATAGACTTAAGTTGGTTTCATGTCAGTCACTAAACTGATTGTTTAATTCTTCAATCTATTGTAATTCAGAGTCGGGGCTGTTTTCTAATGTCAGTTCCATAGAAGACATATTTTCCTTTTAGCAAATATAAAAGAATTCGGACAAATAACTAAGTTTATGTTCAATCAATTAATTCTAAATACATTTATTATGTTACTGTTAGTACATTAACCCTTCTCCATGTAACCTCTGAAATGCGCCCACAGCTTAGTGGCTGATTTCTGTGGTCAGTCTAACCAGTTTTTCTGCTTGTAATTCTTCTAAAACATTAATTTGATATTAGCTGGTGTTTGACCACATTTGTTATTAAAGGGTAGCTTTGCAAAAATCAATTTTTCATGTTTTGTTAAAATATTTCAATAAGGACTTGAGGAAACATTTTTTACTTGACAGGGTAATTTCATAGCACTCCTTAGAAAGCGGTGGCCTGGGGTGGTAGAAAGATGAGAACTTTGTAACCAGATAGACGTGGATTTTAATTATTGGGCAAATTAATTTGACTTTTGCAGCCTTACTCTCCCATTGTGAAATGAGGATAACTACTTTTAAGTGTTGTGAGATGTAAATTAAATAATGTACACTAATCCCTCCCACTGTGTGCACTGAGCATACAATAATTGTTTAACAAATGTTGTTTTCTTTCTTTTTCTTAGGATAACTAAGATAATCTGTGTTTGGTATGTGTTTTGCTTTATTTTCTAGTGACCAGATTAAGGCAAACAACCTAAATAACGAAGGTGTGGACTGTGCGTCCCTTCAGAGCAAAAACCACTCAGAAGGTAGAAGTTCATTTAAATATATTGTAATAGTGGCAGTAAAGAATAAATTGCAGTAATTTGTTTCCTGTTGTGATATACCTAAGACAAAATCCTAGATAGATGGCTATCAAATTATTTTAAAATAACTTTAAAATATCCATAAACAAATTTCATTTTAATTAGGTTAATGTATCATTTTAATGAAATATATGTAGAAAGAAGGGAATCAGCATTCTCTTTTGTATGTATGTTATCTATGCATGCTATATTTTTCACATTTGCTGCACAAAGTTAATATTGGTTTTGTGTCTCACTTTTTATTTGGTTAAGTAAACATTGCAGCCTTTTTGAATGTGCTTTTAGGATACATCTTTTTTTTTTTTTTTTTTTGAGACCGAGTCTCACTCTGTTGCCCGGGCTAGAGTGAGTGCCGTGGCGTCAGCCTAGCTCACAGCAACCTCACACTCCTGGGCTCAAGTGATCCTTCTGCCTCAGCCTCCTGAGTAGCTGGGACTACAGGCATGTGCCACCATGCCCAGCTAATTTTTCTCTATATATTTTTAGCTGTCCATATAATTTATTTCTATTTTTAGTAGAGACGGGGTCTCGCTCTTGCTCAGGCTGGTCTTGAACTCCTGAGCTCAAACAATCCGCCCACCTCGGCCTCTCAGAGTGCTAGGATTACAGGTGTGAGCCACCGCGCCCGGCCTAGGATACATCTTTAATGTTATGG
>CM052456.1:5561793-5580211 GCA_028533085.1 Varecia variegata | reverse complement strand
AAAAGAATGAATTAGAGCTAGACCAGTTGTGTGGCTGGCAGGGTACTTCTATGAGGTTTTGTTAAATGAGAAAATTCAGATACAGAAAAGTGTGTTTACCATACCACTTAATAAGGTAAACAATTATTCCACCCTCCCAAATTTGTCCTATCTCTTTATGTCTATTATGTCTATTTTTGGTATAAATTTATGAGTACAGGTGTAATTTTGTTACATGAATATATTGTGTAGTGGTGAAGCCAGGGCTTTTAAGGTACCCATCACTCAAGTAAAATACATTGTACCCCTGTGTCTATTCTTAGTGTACGAATTCGTAGAGTATAGAAATTAATTCTTCTATTCATTTTGCAATCCCATAGTATATAGTAATGACTGTATCATAAAAGTTCCAAGTGATGAGGGCACCAAAGAGCATCAACATGAATTTTTCCATATGTCCTCTCTCTTCCTATTTAAAAAAATAAACCTAAAAATTCGAAAGCAAGGAGTTTCAGTACAGTAATTGGAGCTAAAAAGAATGTGTGTGTATTCTGTCATGTAAGAAGGATAGAAAGGTGGATGGGGAAGGAATTAACTTGGAGTGCTTATGCTATGTCAGACACTGTACGTATATCATCACTCTTAATTCTGACAACATCCCAGTGCAGTGAGATTTGCTTCCCTTATTACAGATTGAGGAAACTGAGGCCCACAGAGATTTATTTTCTTTCCCAGCATAGTAGTAAAATGGGAAGAGTAGTAAAAATAGAAGGAGTTACAGGGTTGAACCCAGATCTGTCTGATTCTAAAGCTTGTTTCTTTTCCCATGTGGTTCATGCTATAGATGCAAACTCGGTTACCTGCTTTTCTGCTATAGCTTTCGGTTGAATGCTACTGAAGAACTTTATTAAAATGCTTTATTTCAGAACTTTATGCATTTTAATTGTGCCTAATTGGTCTCCTTCGATGGTATTTTACTAGGTCTATCAATAGTTTTTCTCGTTGTGTTCAGTAGGAATGCTGTAATAAACCTAATCTCACCAACTACATATTTTTAAATAAGATTTAACGTTATGCACGTGTCTCACTCCCATCTTTTAAAAAATAGTATTACATTTGAGAAGAATTCTAGAAGTACTTTTGCGAAATGTATTGTTTATTTTACCAAAATAGACAGATATCACTAATTTCAAGATTAAATTATTTAAAAATCTACTTGATACATTACCCTTGAGGAAATGCTTGGATTTTCAAAGACACTTGCCATAATGGCTTTGCAAAGTTATTGTCTAACTAGATAATACAGTTTTTTGAAAGATTTCATATTTTAATATCTAACATTATTTCTAAGGAATAGGTACTGACTGGATAAGAATTTGCTTCTCTTTTAAGATAACAAACAAATATACACTCTTAAGAAATTGCATTTAAAGTCCTTGAGGGAGCAGAAAGTAACAAAAGCAGTCTCCCCACGGTCACTTCATACGAGGCATTTGTGAACTTGGTACCAGACCTGGTTTAATTCTTGATCGATCAATATGGCCTCATAGACATTCAGAACCTCAGTTTCTTAATTTGTAAAATGAGAGCTACAATTACTTCGTCATGGAGTTATTGTGAAATTAAAGAAGATCATATATATCACAGCATTTCATAAATTGTACAGTCCTAGACAAATAGAGTTTCAATATGATTACAAATGACTTAATTTTCAATGTAACAAGTGATTCCCAGCAAACCCAGTGGACCTCTAAAGGAACATACAGCTGCTACAAATGTTTTACATGATTCCTTTAGGTCTGAATTTTTCCATTGATCTTGAATTTATCCACAGAACATAGTTAATGAGAGAAGCTATATCATTTAAATACCATTTAGTAAAGACTTCAAATGACTTGAGTCATATCGTTAAGCACGCGGCGATTTTGTGGTTCTATTTGGGAGAGGATTGGTTACCTGGTGCAATGTTGTCTGGATGTGGAGGGCTTCGTGGATCCGGGGTGTTGGGGGGAGTCGAGGGGGCCTGCTGGGGTCCACCTTCCAAGCTGTTTCCCTCCAGCTTCCCGTTCTGCATGGCAATACGGTGCTGCATTTGGTCAAAAGGAGACTATGCTTAAAACTCAAAAAATGTTAGGCACACTAATAGGAGCTATATATGCAAGGCTCCATTCGTATATTGATAATTTAAATCCAATGTCACTTTATGATTCCATGGCGCCTCAATAATTTACATGCTAGTATGGTTGAGAACTTGAATGAGAAATTTCACTGACATTACTCTAAGATCTGTTTTCTGACGACAATCCACTTAATAATAATTAAAGCTGAAATTAATTGAGCCTTACTGTGTGCCAGGCACTGTGTCTAGTGGTTCATATCAATTGTTTCATTTTCTACTTGCAACATTCCTATGAGATAAATGTATTCAATTTTTAAATCTTTACTAATCTAATAAGTAGAGTATATTGGCCAAACATCTGGCGTAGTGATTCTTATATTACCATTATATTTTATGGTGGAGCCTCAGTTAGATTCTTTAATGTCTAGAAAGTTTTAAAATTTAATCTGAAATTTGAACAGCAGTCATATGTACCCACACCAAAAAAAACCCTAAACCAAAAAACCATTTGCACTTTAAGTTACATGTCTTGCAGAAGGAAGAATTTGTGACTCTTAGAAAATAAAATGCTGACAAGAGACATTTGTTTTACGTTTTAGATAAATTTGTTTTGTTATAATTTAGGATTTATTCTATGGTACTAATATGGCACCTTAAAAAATGTTCAATTTGCATTTTAAGAGAGAAAAATAGACCTTGTAGCAGGTTATGTCCTCAGAAGTATGGCCAGGCTTTATTCTTATAAAAAAAACAAGTGTTTTAATTACATAAAGGGAATATGTGTATATTCAAAAGAAGTACATAAGGTCAAATTATCCTTTAACTTCAGAAAGAAAAATTTAGTGAAGAACATAGCACATAGAAACCAATTTTGACTTTTTTCTGTGTAACATGCAGAAAATATTGGGTAATGTTTTTTAATTTCTATATTTGTAAGATTTGGGGGTGAAATATACCTTTGCATTTTAATACTTATTTAACTTTATAGAAATTTCAGGATAAGACTATTTGGTTCTGAAATTCAAATACTATCATGAAAGGCCATAAACTCAGGCCTTACCTGATAAAATTACGACGGAAGTGAAGTTGATCTCCATTTTCCTGCCTCAACCACCCAGCCACCCCCCAAGTGGCTTTTGCACTCTTGCTAATCTCTGTGACATCCCCAAAAAGCCTACTTTCAAATCGGTCGTCTAAATTCAATCCTTTGTTCTTTCATCTGCTTCATCAATGTTCTCATTTTCCCAGAGCAGATAATGTATATATTTACAGTATACAGATGTTTATATACATATAACATATAAACATATGTATATGACACTCTGAATTGCATGCATTATTATAGTTTATTGTGCTGAGTGGTTTATCAGCATTTAATTTTGTATTTCATTAGACTTGCGTGGGGCCATTTTATTTGCTTAGGGTCCAGTCTTTTAGGAATAGTGAAAAATTGTCAAGACACATTCTTATACATTTTAAGTAGAACTAGAACATTTGACCACAAGTAGATAAGATTATTGTCAATAACTTAAAATACTGGTGTCGAGAGAATAAGTTGGCTTCATAAGGAGGTTTTGAATCTCATTGTACCCTTTCTCTAGAATTATAAAGTCTTATTCTTAGAGATGTAAGTGGAAGTTACAAAAACTGGCATTATTCATTTATTCAGATGTGTAGACTTGTGGATGACTTTTCAAAGACTTTCCTTAAGCCACCTGATTTTATATGACTTCATAGAAAGTCTCTTGATTGTCATTATTGAAAGAATATGATTAGTCAGACTCCCTCAGATGGGGTAGGGATTATTGTAGACTCATACGATATCAGCCACAGATATTTTCTGGCAAGAAGACACTGCGCATAATAATAGGGTAATATAGCATTGTACTTATCTGTGACTTCAAGTGAAAATCATTTCTCACAAATATAAATACTATAGTTGAGTAACGTTGATGTCAAACTAAATTCATAATTACAACAATTATAACTAGGTTTAATCCATGGAGGTTGAAGGATGCTCATTAATGTGAAAAATTTTTTTTTATTTAAAAATGTCCTCTCAACATTTACTGTTAACAAGAAAAAAGCTTCAGGTCTGAGAGGGAAATAAAAAATTCTGGAAATGAATAAAATGTTGGTGCTTGTGAGTGTGGATGTTAGTTTCTATAACGTGTCTTGGTAATTATCATGAAAGAACTCAGTGAAATAAATATGTCTGCTGTAAAGAAGTGGACTATCCATTCAAAACAACTTAGTAGTTTGGGATCAAAATCAATACTGATCTTGCAAGCTTTCTTTCAATATCTTGCATGTTGGTTCTAAAATGCCCTTAAAGGTAGAGCACACCATGAAGGCAGGGAAGCCATCAGGTGGGCCTTTCATGTCTAAAAAGGCACAGAAACTGCAGACTTATGGAAGAGCTATGGTTGCATTACATCTTTGCTTCCTTTTAATTGCTTAGTGTTTCTAATCATACTTGCTTAATTCACATTACTGTGCACAATTATAATAAATGTTAAGATACTACAAAAAAAAAAAAAAAACAACTTAGTAGTGATGGCAACTGGTAAGTCTGCAGATTGAAACTTGTAAGTAAACTTACAGGCCCTTCGTAGCTATAGGAAGGAACCCTCAGTAAATAAAACGTATATTTGTCATTGTCGCCACCATCTCTTCAACTTTAGGATCAAATTTAGGATCCCTGTTCCTTTTTGATTCTTCATGTCTGCTATTTGATTTTTCAAGCCATTTTCCCAAAGCTGGCTGCCTTTCTAGTATAGACTTCTTCCTCTACTGTCTCTTTAGATAACAGTATACATGGATATAATATCAATACAATACGTAAAATGCAGTTTAATTAATTCATTTAGGCTTGTTAAATAGCTTTCAGTTGAGGAGAGTTTTGTCTACCGAGTTATGTGCACACTGGTTTTCTCACTGATAGGAACCAGATTTCCCTACACAGTGTGGAATAAATGCTTTGAGAGGAAATCGAGTGTAGTCGAAACTGTCGTGCATGTTTCAGTGCCAGGATATATTTGGCCAATAAAATGCTTATCCTTACTTTGTGGAGTGCTGTGCGCTTTGGAAATGTTTCCATCTCAAACATTTAACCGGTGGCGATAAGACCAATGGAAACTTCTCCCTCTCTCTCCTCTCAGCAGGACAGAACAGGTCCTCCTGCCAAATCTACGAGCTTGCAAAGTCCCTAGTGAGCTAAAAACATACTCAAATCATACACAATACTTCCTTTGTTTACCCACCTAAACTATTCATTATGATGAAAAAAAAAAAAAAAAGTCTTAGAAGCAACTGAAAGAAAATCCGTAGAATACTTGCTTGGGAATCTAGCAATACATGCAAATTTGCAAATGCTGTTCATGCATTTAGGTACCACAAGGTCAAGTTATACCTACGTGTATCTGTGCTTTAGATTCGTACTGGAAGTTTTCGTACGTGTATTTGTCGGACCTTCTTTGGCGCATCTTAAATAGCCTGGCACCCCGGTTACCGAGATGGGATAGTTCTTCCACCATGATGTCCCTGGGGATGCTGACCTTCTTGCCCAGGTCCATGCCATCCACGTCTGTGAAACAATATTTGTACGCATGAAAACCCCAAGGTAAGCGTTTTTTAATGCGTTTCTAAATTCCACAATGTGTTGCTTGCGTCATGCTGTTTTGGGGAGTGCCTTAAATTAAATCCTACCTCCGCCAACTGCATGATCATAGATATGTTACTTATTTTCTCTAAACCTCAATTTCCTCATCTCTAAAGGGGGGCTAATAATAGTGGCTACTGCAAAGCGTTGATATGTGAATTAAATAAAAATGCTTCATATTAATACACAGTGCTTAGCATGGCACCTGGTACATAGAAAGAGTGAATACAAGTTAGCTGTCATGACTGTTAGTATGATACAATTAGTGAGTTTTCAAACAGCACCGCTTCCTAGATACATTGCTAGGCTCTGCTTTGCTCCCCACATTTTTATGCATCAACTTGAGCTGTGGAAATGCTTACCCTCCCCCCACCCACTCCATCTCCTAGTCCAGGTCAAAATGTGGGTGTCTGCGCACAAGAGCAGCTTATAAAGACGGCAGAAGATAAATACTGAACGAACATCCTTCCCAATCCAGCTCATCCTTCCCAATCCAGTCGCCATTTCTGCGACTCATTTCTTAAAATCTCTCTTTATAGTTGTTCCTATCTTCTCTGGATTCCCATAACACTGACTCACATATACTTGATTCTTTTTTGTTTCATGGTTTGCATTTTCTCTCTGTTTTCATCTTTGTGTCCCCATGACGTAAATATAGAAGATGTTCAGTAAATGATAATTATTTTCTATTTCCAGTGCCAAAAAATTTTTCCAAAACCCAAAAGAGAGGAAACTCCTGCACTTCTTGTCTTTAATTGGGAATATATTTATGTAATACCCAGAATTCTTTTGCCACTGTGAGCTACTGTTACATGCATATGGGAAGAAAGAATGAATGGGCCATTAGGAAAATAAATAATTATTTTGATCGATTAGGACAACATCCTTTGATGTGACAAATTAGCCATAATAGACTTTTCAGAGTGCTTAGGATTAATATCAGAATTACTTTTAAATTTTCTCCCCATTTTTCTTTGAAAGTAATTAATTTGTTTACATGGTTTGATAGAGAAGAGCTCCACTAATAATAAAAATCATAGTATCAAGATTTCTGCTGGCCGGGCACGGTGACTCACGCCTGTAATCCTGGCACTCTGGGAGGCCGAGGCGGGAGGATCGCTTGAGCTCAGGAGTTCGAGACCAGCCTGAGCAAGAGTGATACCCAGTCTCTGCTAAAAATAGAAAAATTAGCCGGGCATGGTGGCGCATGCCTGTAGTCCCAGCTACTCGGGAGGCTGAGGCAGGAGGATCGCTTGAGCCCAGGAGTTTGAGGTTGCTGTGAGCTATGATGACACCACGGCACTGTAGCCTGGGCAACAGAGCGAGACTCTGTCTCAAAAAAATTAAAAAAAAAAATTTTTTTTGCTTCTGGAAAGATAGAGTAGAGATGTATATTTCCCCACACTTCTAATAAGTACAACTAAAAGTTCTGGACATTATGAATCAAACAAAAATTAAAAGACTGTGAAAAGTGGAGAGACATAGGCAGACCACCTAGGGACCCTAGGAACCAAGGAATAACATGGCGGTGAATTCTCTGGGATTTGTTTCAGCCTCGTGTATCTTAGACGGGGAGCTGAGGATGCTGGCGACTCGGGAACACCGAGGGACACAGGCAAGCAAAGCTCCAACAAAAGGCTGTCCCCTCTGGGTAGAGGACCAGGAGGGGAGCAGCACAGCAAAACAGAAACCGCTTGGACCACAGCCACTCTGCTTTAGCCAAACACCAGCCATGTCAACAAAGACCTTGGGAGGAGCTCAGAATTTCACCCTGCGGGGCTGTAGCAAGGTTTCCCAATACTCCCACGAGGGTGGCGTCAGAGAGGCCAAGTGAGAAGCTGGGACTGTCATATTCCCTTTGGCCAGTAACAAGCTCGCTCCTGCCGTGCTAGTGGATCCTGTGTTGGAGCCTGAACTCGTGTTTTCTCCCAGCAATCGCACGCAGCCTCCCCGCAAGCTTCAGTGGGGGCCACACTGGGAACCCAGACGTCTACCTGTGCCTGGCAGCACTGTCACTGTCCTCCCTCTGCTGGAGCAGTGTCGGACACGGACAGATGAAACAGGAGGGGTAGTAGGAGCAAACATCTCAGGACATAATATGAAAATGTACAGACTTAAATTAAAAAATCACTCGTCATACAAAGAACTAGGAAGATCTCAAACTGGATAAAAAGACAACCAGATGCTCACATTGGGATGACTGAGATATTACATGATAAAGTTTTTAAAGCACCCATGATTTTTTAAAAAATGCTTTCAAGAGTAATCCTTAATTACTCGTGAAATGACTCATTTCAAAAATGCTTTCAAGAGCAATTTTTCAAAAAAAAAATTAGAAAGCTTTAGCAAAAAACATAGAACATCTCAGCAGAGAAATGAAAGATGTAATGAACCAAATGGAAACTTTGGAACTGAAAATAAAATAAGCAGATTAAAAACCCCAACAGATGGGCTCAGTAGCAGAATGGAGGGGGCAAAGGAAAGAATTGGTGAACTGGGAGATAGAACAATAGAAATTACCCAGTGAGAACGACAGAGAGAAAAACAGACTTAAAAAACAAATGAACAGAGTCTCCTTAGGGACTTGTGGGAGTGTAACAAAAGAGATCCCATTGCGTCATTTTTTTTTCTCTTTTATTTATTTTTTCTTGTTTGTTTTTTTATTTAGGCCAAACACAGGTGTCTGAGCCATTGTGTCATTGACTGATGTCCCAGAAGGAGAGGAGAAAGAGGATGGAACTGGAAAACTACTCAAAGAAATAATGGCTGAAAACTTCCGAATTTGACAAGAGGTATAAACCTACAGATTCAAGAAGCTGGGAGCACACTCAACAGAATAAACCCAAATAACTCCACAACGAGACAAGAGAAAAAAACATTGAAAGCATCCAGAGAAAAACAACAACTTACCTACAGGGAGAAAACAATTAGAATGACAGCAACTTTCTCATCAGAAACCCTGATGGCCAGAGGCAAGTGGCACAGTATTTTTCCAGGTGCTGAAAGGAAAGAATTGTTAACCCAGGATTCCATATCCAGTGAAAATATCCTTCAGGAATAAAGGGGACATTGAGACATTCTCTGATGAAGAAAAGCTAAGAGAATTCGATGCCTGGAGATCAACCCTAACAGAATGACTAAATGAAGTTCTTTGGACAGGAAGGAAACAATAAAAGAAGAGACCTTGGAACATCAGAATAAAGAAGGAATATAGCGAGCAAAAATATAGGTAAATGCAATAGGCTTCCCATCTCCTCTTAAGTTTTCCAAATTATATTTGATGGTAGAAGCAAAAACTATAACACTGAATGATGTAGAAAAAATATTTAAGACAATTATAAACAGGGAGGATAAAGGGACATAAAAATAAAGTTTCTACACTTCACTTGAATTAGTACAATGTCAACATCAGTAGACTGTGGTGAGTTACGCATGTATAATGCAATACTTAGAGCAACTCCTAAAAGCTATACAAAGAGATACACTTAAAAACACTAAAGATAAACTGAAACGAAACTAAAAAGAAATGCTCAAGTAATCCCACAGGAAGGCAAGAAGAAGAAAACAAAAATGACAATCAGAAAACTAAAAATAATTGACTTAAGTTCTAATACTTCAATAATTACATTAAATATATCAATTAAAGGGCAGCGATTAGCAGATCGGATTAAAATGAACCAGTTATATAAGAAACTCACTTTAAATATTAATCTAACATACAGGCAGGTTGAAAGTAACAGGATGGAAAAAGATATATCAAGCAACATTAACCAAAGGAAAGCAGGAGTGGCTATGTTGATTTCAGACAAAGTGACTTCAGAGCAAAGAAAATTGCCAGAGACAGGGAAGGATATAATGATTAAAGTGTCAGTCCACCAGGATGACCTAGAAATCCTAAATGTGTATGCACCAAAAATCAGAGCTACAAAATATGTGGACCAAAAACCATAGAACTAAAATGAGAAATAGAAGATTCCACAATTACAGTTGGAGACTTCAACATCCCCCTCTCAACAAGTAATAGAACAATAAGACAGAAAATCAGTGAGAATATAAAAGAATGCTATCAACCAATGGGATTTAATCAACATTTATATTCTACTCAGCAACAGAATACACATTCCTTAGAAGTGCCCATGGAATATATGTCGAGAAATACCATATTTGGGCTACAAAATAAACCTTAACAAATTTCAAAGAATTAAATTTTTCAGAGTATTATCTCTGATCACAATGAAATCAGGCTAGAAACCACTAAAAGAAAGGTAACAGGAAAATCTTCAAATACTTGGAAACTAAACAACATGCTTCTAAATAATCCATGGGACAAAAAGAAGTCTCAAAGGAAATAGAAAATTCACTGAACTGAATGAAAATGGAAATACAGCATATCAAAATTAACGGGGCAAAGCTAATGCAATGCTGAGAGGGACATTTATAGCACTAAATGCATAATTTAAAAAGGGGAAAAGTCTCAAATCAATAAACTAAGTTTCAACTTCAAAAACTTAGAGAAGAGAAAAATAAACCCAAAGCAAGCAGAAGGAAGGAAATAATGAATATAAGAGCAGCAATCAATGAAATTGAAAACAGAAAAACAATAGGAAAAAATCAAGCATGGAGCTGTTTTTTTAAAAGATCAATAAAATTGACAAATCTCTAGTAAGACTGACACAGAAAAAATAGAGAAGACACAAATTAACAACATTAGGAACAAAATAAGGGATATCATTACAGACACTATTGATACCAAAACGGATAATAAGAGAATACCATGAACAATTCTACATATAAATTCATATACATTTGGGAACTTAGAAAAAATTGACCATTCCTTGAAAAGCATAAAGTACCATAATTCACCTAACATGAAATAGACAACTTGATTAATCATGTAATCATGTAATCATCTTGATTAATCAGATGATTGAATTTATAATTTAAAAATTTCCCCCAAAACAAATCTTCAGACTCAGATGATTTCACTGGAGAATTCTACCAACCATTTAAAGAACAATTAATACCAACATGACATAGTCTTTGTCCAAAAATAGAAGAGAGGGGACACTTCCCAATTCATTTTATTAAGCTAATATTACTCTAATACCAAAGCCAGATAAAGACAATACACATAAAGAAAGTTACAGACCAATGCTCTACATGCATACGGAAGCAAAAATCCTTAACAAAATAGTAGCAAACAGAATTAAGCAATATATAAAAAGAATTCTATATGATGAGCAAGTAGGGTTTATTCCAGGGAGCAGAAGCTGGTTCAGTATTCAAAAGCAATCAGTGCGATCCATCATATTAACAGGCTGAAGAAGAAAAATCACATGATCATGTCTTTGGGATCCAGGGCTAAGCAAAGAGTCATTAAACTTAACACCAAAAGTACAATCCATGAAAGGAACAATTGATAAACTAGACATCATTCAAATTAAAAACTTTTGCTCTGCGATAGACCTTGCTAAGAGGAGGAAAAGAAAACAGGGAGTGGGAAAGAGTATCTGCAAAACACATATTCAACACCAGGCTGGAGTATATGGAGAACCCCGAAAACTCACTAGTGAAAAAGCAAACGGTCCAATTAGAATGTGGGCAAAGACATGAAAAGACATTGTAGCAAAGAAAATATACAGATGGCAAATGCGCGTATGAGAAGATGGCAACGATTCTCGGTCACCAGGGAAATGCAGGTTACAACCGCAATGACGTATCATGACTATGCCCTTCTCCGAAAGGCTGACATGGAAAAGTCGCACCGTTTGCTGGGGAGGATGTGGAGAAACTGAGCCCTCGTACGATGCTGGAGGCAACGTGAACCAGGGCCACCACTCCAGAAAACGGTTAGTAAGTTCGAGATGAACCGAACATAGAACTACCCAGCAAAACTGCACATTTGTTCCAGTGAAACTAAAACTGCGTTCACACAAAAACCTATCCACAAATATTCACAGCAGCTTTCTTCTTTTTTTTTTTTTTTTTTTTGAGACAGAGTCTCGCTCTGTTGCCCCGGCTAGAGTGAGTGCTGTGGCGTCAGCCTAGCTCACAGCAACCTCAAACTCCTGGGCTCAAGCGATCCTCCTGCCTCAGCCTCCCAAGTAGCTGGGACTACAGGCATGTGCCACCATGCCCGGCTAATTGTTTCTATATATATTTTAGTTGGCCAGATAGTTTCTTTCTATTTTTAGTAGAGATGGGGTCTTGCTATGTTGCCCAGGCTGGTCTCAAACTCCTGACCTTGAGCGATCCTCCTGCCTCGGCCTCCCAGAGTGCTAGGATTACAGGCGTGAGCCACCGCGCCCGGCCAGCAGCTTTCTTCTTAATCATCAAAAACTGAAAACAACTTAGATGTACTTTGGTGGGTGAACTATTAAAAACACTCATCCAGGCCGGGCACGGTGGCTCACGCCTATAATCCTAGCACTTTGGGAGGCTGAGGCGGGCGGATTGCTTGAACTCAGGAGTTCGAGACCAGCCTGAGCAAGAGCGAGACCCCATTTCCACAAAAAAAAAAAAAAAATAGAAAAATGAGCCGGGCATGGTGGTGGATGCCTGTAGCCTCAGATACCTGGGCTCGCTTGAGCCCAGGAGTTTGAGGTTGCAGTGAGCTATGATGATGCCACTGCACTCTAGCCCAGGTGACAGAGGCAGACTCTGTCTGAAAATAATACAAAAACAAACAAACAAAAAAAAACACTGGTCCATTGATACCACGATATTCAGCAAAAAAAAAAGAAAAAGAAAAAGGAAACTATTCATATATAACACTTGGGTGAATTTCCAGACAATTACACTAAGCTAAAAAGGTTATATTCCCAAAAGGCTACATACTGTATGGTTCCATTTATAAGCATTCCTGAAATCATAAATATATATATAAATGGGGAGCTGATTGGTGACGGGCAGGGATCAGGGAGACATGGAAGGAGAGAGGGGACAAGAGAGGAGTGGGTGTCGCTATAAAAGGGCAGCACAGCTTATGGTGACAGAAATGTCCTGTCTCTCAACTATATCGGTATCAACATTCTGGCTGTGATATCATGCTACGGTTCTGCCAGACGTTACCACCAGATTAAACTGGGAAAAAGCACACGCGATATCCCTGCATTATTTCTTAACAACTGCATGTGAAACTACAATTATCTCCAAAAAAAAAATCTCCAAAGAAAAAGTTTGATTAAGAGCTATCACGTCCTGAGGCCAGGTGCGGTGGTTCACACCTGTAATCCTGGCACTCTGGGAGGCTGAGGCGGGAGGATCGCTCGAGGTCAGGAGTTCGAGACCAGCCTGAGCAAGAGCGAGACCCCGTCCCTACTAAAGAAATAGAAAGAAATTATATGGACAGCTAAAAATATAGAGAGAAAAATTAGCCGGGCATGGTGGCACATGCCTGTAGTCCCAGCTACACAGGAGGCTGAGGCAGGAGGATCGCCTGAGCCCAGGAGTTTGAGGTTGCTGTGAGCTAGGCTGAGGCCACGGCACTCTAGCTCGGGTGACAGAGTGAGACTCTGTCTCAAAAAAAAAAAACAACAGCCATCACGTCCCGCAAAGACATGAAGGAAGGATCCTCGAATGCACGTTTGTAAGTTAAGTTTAAGAGGCCAGTCTGAAAAAGCTGCCTGATTTTCCACCAATCTGGAAACGAGAAGACCAGGACAGTAAGGAGAGGGGTGACTAAGTGGAGCACTTTCAGGCCATGACACCAGCCTGTGTGATGCTGTAATGGCAGACAGACCACACGTGTGTGCGAGAGACCACGGAACTCTAACATATCTACTCTATCTGTACGTAGAAATATTATGTGATGTTGTACATCTCTTTCCAACTCTGCATTCAGTGCTCTATGATGGTAGCTTGAAATTAGCCACGGTGGGAGTGTTTATACCACAGAAATTGGCAAACTCTACAAATCAAGACACCCCCGCCATCACCTCCACTAGAGAACCAACTGTTGAATATTTACCAGCAAACTATTGGACACATCTACCAGTGTCAGGAATATTTTGCAAACATATTTGACATAAACAAATAACAAAACACGTAAACTAAATTCTCCGTGGTTTCCTTCCCTTCCCCTTAAGAGTTAAATTTTTGATGTCACTGAAGCAGGAGTTCGAGAGCCATTGGTGAGTTGGGGCATCTCATGCACGATCATTCTTGTTACCAGAACTTTCAGAGTGAAGGATGCTGTCAGCGAGCACATAGAGTCCAAGTTCAGCCGTTCCTCACCTTCCCTTGCAAACCCCTGCACAGGGTCTTATCAGTGCATTTAATCTTGATGTTTGATAAATGATACATTGTTTCATTCAGGATACATTTCCTCGCCCTCATGGCTTAGAAGGTTGTCTTTGTGGCATTAGATCATCTATTGAAAATAATATTGCTGGGCATACACTTTCCTATCGGTGTCATTTATAGTGATCAAGAACTTTAGTTAGATCAGTGACTCCCATCCATAGTTTATAAAGATACCCACTTACAGATAGTTGTAGTAAGACAGAAGAGCTTTTAAAACTGTTTCCCATGATTGGCAATTGCAATTCTAGCACAGTGGGTAAAAACACGGGAGAGCAGCTACCTGAAGCTCATTTAGGATAGACTTATTAATTTATTTAGAAGAACTTATTGAGGTAAAGAGATTTTATCTGTATTTGCACAGGACACTTCTGCCTGTTTGCAGACAGTTGGCCTATGTAACTGAATAAAAGTCCATATAATATATGTTATCATATAAAGTCACATTACATAGAACATAAAATATCATAGTCCAGACTGTGATTTTGAATAATACCTGAAAAGACTCCAGTTGATAAAAAGCTTATTGATAATTATTTCTACATAAAAACATTGATTTGAAACCCATCTGGGATTCTTGATTTTCTATTTCATATCTTTGCCTTGATTTGAGTTCTAAGACTGTTTTATAAAGTGTCAAAAATTTGTCCTTAATGAAAATATTATCATTTAAGAGCTGTGTAAATGTATAAACATTTAAGAAATGAGATTACCCATGTATTAAATTACACAAATTAAGTTACAGAAACAGAATTATCTAGGACTGTTTATGGGATGTATATCTAAGCATATTAGAATGGAAAAGGAATAAAAGAAAACCAGGATGATGGACTAGTATGGCTAGGATTAATCTCTGCAATTTCCACTTTGGTATAAAGTATAATTTAGCCTAGTTCTCTGGTGCTAGTTTTCTGGAGGGACTTATTAGTGGTTTGATGCTCAGAAAATCAATGAATGCACAAGATCTGACTGCACACCAGTTCTCAAAATAAAACATGCATACTTTCCTAGCTCCGGTTTTTCTTGGGGTTATGAGACTGTTAATGCAAAAAGTTAAACCAAACAAAGGAAAATACCGAACTTGTCCACTGAAACATTGAGTCTTTTTTCTTCCCCAAACTCTTTATATTTAATAGGAGATTTTAAAGACCTTTCTGGCCTCCCCATTTTGATGTTGACTATTTTATTAATCGGTTTAAGATATGTTCATGCAAGAAAAGTAAAAAGAGTCTTCATGTAATCTTTCATCTGAAATTGTAGACTTTGTCCTTTTTCAAAGAGTCCTTGCAATTTAGGTCAATATTATCATTTCCTTTGTTACTGGTGGAGAGACTCAAACACGCTGACGTTTGACTTCAGCACGCAGCTCAGTGCATTAGAATCCTGCAGTTTGAGAAGTAGATGCATCAGCAAATCCAGCCTTCCTCACTTTCTGATGAAAAATCTGATGTCTAGTCTGGAACCCGGGGCTCCCGGCACCGTACCAACAGCCGCACTCCATTTAGAACCTGGGCTTCCTGTTTGCAGACCACAAAGCTAAACTCCCTTCCTGAAATTACAAAAATAATCTGCTCAGTTCTCTTCTGTGTGCTGGGGAAAGCTGTTGCCCAGTCAAGAGGAGAAAAAAACAAAGAAACAAACAAAAAACATGCCCAAAAAAAAAAAAAAAAATCCCTCCTGGAGCCCAGGTGAGAGAACTGTAGGGTGACTGCAGTGGCCTCGTGAGCCACTCTGGTCCTCCTATATATGAAGCTCTTGTTCTGAACTGCCGGCAATATCTGTGCTGCAAGTCGGGGAACAGCACGCTCCCTCTTCTTCGCAGCGGTTATTTTAATTCCAATTCCTTTTCCCACCATCTCTAAACAGACGCCCATTGTTCCGGAGTCTCTCTTCTCATTCCATCTGACTGCCCCATCTCTGTCCCCATCAGTCTGTTACTTTGTGTCCTTTTGTCCTTCCCTACCTCCCTCTCCCTTCAAGTCTTCAAGTTACAGATGAGTTACGGGGCAAAAGAAAAATATGATGAATACTGGAAAATATGGACACAGCTGCAAGGCTCAGTTGCACAGCTAATTCATACACAGATTATGGCAAGATGTTTTCTATATGTTGCATCTTTTACAGAAGTACTTGTTAGGTAGTAGCAATTGCGGCTGAGATACTTTGTATAAAGCACACAGGTTTGCATCACAACAGGAACACACGACAACTTCCCCGTCGGCTGGACCACGGCCAGGGTGATGATGATGATGGTGATCATGCTTGTGAGGTGTGACAAGGAAGGTGGGCCTGGAAGTAGGCAGCCTTAGTGCTTTGTATTGGTTATTTGTTGGGAGTGTGGTTTATTTGCTTCTAGTCCATAATTGACACCAAATCGTAATGGACCATTTGGGGTGAAGTTAGTGGAGGCTGGATTATTTTTAACTCATCCTAGCCACTTAGCGCTGGAGTCTCTCTATAGATAGAACTTTTCGGTAATTCTTTGAGGTTATTTCTCCTTCTGATAGAATGAATGACTGCTCTGATGTCAAACTCTCCCTTTTTGGTTTTTATATTGTTCTTCTGATTTATCTCCAAGACCCACCGGCTGTAGTCTCGCTCACCCGGCAAGAACTGGACTGGATTTCTACCTCACGTTGAAGGGGACAACTGGTTTAGCTGAGTCATTGTGCCATTCCGTTCTCCTCCAAACTCCACGTTTTTGGAAGGCGATAATAAAAGTTAAATGGGGGGTTATAATCCCGAAAAACATCCTGATGTACAGGAGAGAGGGAGGTAGGAGAAGGGGTTTGAAGACATCCTTCTCCATTCATTTTTATAAAGGACAATCCAGTCCAGATCTGATTCATTTAGCCTTATAATTGGGATCAAAAGAGTTGTGTGGGTTATCTTGAGTGATTTAGATTTTTACTGCCGTAAAGCGTTTGAAAGTTTGGAGGATCATTCCCCAAAAAAAGTTTCTCTGCGGTCCATGCCTCATTTCTGCAGCCTTAGAAAAAAACAATACTCCCCGAGCTCTGGCTCTCTGAACACCATGCAGTATACAAATAGTAAAGTTGCACACAAGATGTCAAAGGAAAAAGAGTGAAAAATTAAATATTTGAGCTACTTCCTAAAGTATTACAGCTATTTTATCTGGGATGAGTTAAGAAAGTGTCCAACTATCCCTGTGTTATCTATAATACTTGACGTCCCAACAAAGGCAGAGCATGTGACTCCTCTCATGGGGCTGGCACTGATCCCGTGCCGGGGGGAGGGGAGCTTTGGAAGATTTTACGTGGCCAGGATTTATTGGTGGTTAGATAGTGGTATTGAGGGTTTTTTCCACCTTGGGATATAATTGTACTTTTTTCTTTATATTTCATAAAAACAATAGTTATGTCTAAAAAAGGGAAAAAAATTCATACCCTTATAGGTCTATGTCTCCAAAATATGATGTAGACAGGGAATACGTGAAATGGATGGATTGATTTATGATTACTGTGCAATTAGAAAATGATAACTTATTGAACGTCTGGTTTTAATGGAAACAAATTACTGTCCAGCTCAAGCGATAGTCTGATTTTTGCCTCACTGGTCAGGACAACTACACAAATGATTTCAAGTAAACTACTCAAAGCAGGAAATATAAGGATACCTAAAAATTTAAAAGAAGTGTGAATTTTGGAACTTTGGATTGGTACAAATTTAGTTCTGGTATCCGGTTCAGGCTTATTCTCATTTTATTCCAAACTCTTTGACATCACAGTAAAACGTGAGAACCAAGGTGAATCCAATAGGGTGGTTTTCTATTGCAGAAGATAGAAAACAAACTTAACAACAGAACCGTTTAGATATGACTACATTGTGAGCGGAGCATCTAAAAGTCTTTGCTTGGTTCTGCTCAGCTTGCTTTATGGAAAGTATAATCTGAAAACATTATACTCAACCCTGTTCCAGGTCTCAAGCTTTTAGACTTCAATATTGTTAGGGTGACAGGTTCCATTCCTTGACAACAGAGAGGAAACAAGGAGGCATTATGAAAATTCTGTAGCTATCTCTGGAATGGCTCAAATCAGCCCTTAAAAAGATCTGCGTATTCTACTTCTTGGCTTTTAAAATTGATGCTATCCTTTGTTCATGAATAAAATTGAATTTCCTTTAGTAAAATGTGGTATCTGTATACCATGGAGTATTACTCAGCTATAAGAAATAACGGTGATACGACATCTCTTTGGTTCTCCCGGAGAGAGTTGGAACCCATTCTATTAAGTGAAGCATCCCAAGAATGGAAAAATAAGCACCACATGTACTCACCAGAAAATTGGTTTCCCTGATCATCACCTAAGTGCATATTTGGGAATAACACCAATTGTGTA
>CM052456.1:5532708-5561293 GCA_028533085.1 Varecia variegata | reverse complement strand
CTCTGCTTCAGAGGTTCTTTTAAAATATTTGCGTTTCGTTTTAATTTGTGGAACATCTATCCGTACTGATTTTCAGATACTTTGAAAAATAACTCACCATTACTTTTTATTTTTTCCATTGAGATTGCCGGGTTGAGTGGATTTCAAACAGGGCGCTCTGGTTGGGCCTCTTGACTAAGACGTTTTGTTTTTAAAAACTTCAACTTTTGGAGGTAGTGAGAACTTTTCCTTTTTTTTTTTTTTCTCCCCCCTCTGTATTCACTCTCTTCATGATAGGATTTCCCCAGGGAAGCTTAAACCTCTGCCGAGGTCTATACAGTAACAGCACTGCTCTGTGTCAAAGGATTATAACATGGTATAGATTTTCACTCTCAGACACCTTCCTTTGGGTAAATATTTATGTGGAGCCAGGCACAGAATTTAAAATAGTCCTAAAGAAGCTGCATGTTCTCCTTGACGACAACACAAACGTTTGTGCACGAACAGTTGGCTTAGCAGCGTCTGGCACAGAGAAATAAGACAAAAATATACTTTGGTCCTGTAGGGTATTTATAGCATTGCCCGTTTAACCATCATGCCCTATTTAGGAATATTTTTTGAGTGAGCTTTATTTTAATAGCCAAGGACACAGTCACAAGTCGGTGGGTGGAGCTCACGCTGGTGACAGAATATACTGATGTCATGTTCCCTGGGGGGCCGAGAGGAGACTCGCACTGGTAGAATCTCCCCAAAGTTGTGCACACCCCCGCAAAGACGACATTGATAACGACGAGATAGCGCTTGGAAATGCTGCGTTAGGCTTTATACGCTTTTGCAAGAAACGTTGCCTCTCTGAGTTTGTAAACGAGAAGGGCAAGAGATCCCATTTGGTAACGGTGAGTCATGCCCGGCCACGCGTGGCAGCCGCGGTCCCCGTGGCCGTCATCAGAAGAACGCGCTGCTCTGTGTGACACACACGCTCCAGGGAACTGCAAGCGAAGCTGACATGCATCATCTATGCAACAGTTTTTGCATCTTTCTAAAATGTATGTAATCTTTGCCCTAAACAATTGCCATTGCATCAAAAATCTATTGAACATTTACACAGACTCTCCCGACTCGGTAGAGTGACCCGTCATGACTTAGCCTCCTTAGAGACCCGGCGTCCTCTCGCCAACGTCACTTTCTGAACTACGCCGTGCTGAGATTTTGAACACGCTGGGTTTACACTCAAGACACGGACTGCCACGTACAAAGCGTTTTAGCCTCTTCTCGTTTGCTTTCAAGCTTCCAGGGCTTCAGTCAAGTGTGTGAACATGTGTCCCTCTCTCTCCCCCACTTCTAACCCCCTGGGAGTTAGAAAACATGTTAGAATTATTTGTAAAATAAGAGTCCATTGGCTGCGAGTGATTGCCCAAAGAACTGTCTCGTGACTCAAACATGAGAACTTGGATTTTTGCAGTTCAACGAGCGTGCATGGCATGAACACCTGCTGTGTGCACAGTCCTGGCCCTGGGACGCAGCATGAGCAGGGACACGTCTCTGGTGCGGGGGGAGGCGTCTGTGTGCTGAGACCCTCACGGGGGGGCAGCGGGGGAAGCACCCCAAAATGGTGCTGCTTGGGGCTGAGTCCTTAGCTTCCCGGAGGAAGCGGGAGCTGGCAGTGGGGCTGGGAGGGTGCGAGGGAGTGAAGGAACCCTGGGCACAGGTTTCCTCCTGCCTCTCGGCTCCCTCCTCTCTGCCTCCTCCGGCGGCTGCTCCTCTGGGTTAAACCCAGCGTTCCCGGGGCTCCTGACCCAGACCCTTCCCTTGGCATTCAGCTCAGTCTTTCAGAGTCATCTCAGGGCTGCCATTACCATTCCTTGTAAATGACTTTTAAATCATTTAGACCTGCGGTCCCCAACCCCGGGTACCAGTCCATGGCCTGCTAGGAACCAGGCCGCACAGCAGGGGGTGAGTGGTGACGAGCAGCGAAGCTTCATCTGCATTTACAGCCGCTCCCCATAGCTGGCATCACCGCCTGAGCTCCGCTCCTGCCGGATCAGCAGGGGCATTAGATTCTCCTAGGAGCAGGGACCCTGCTGTAAACTGCACGCGAGGGATCCGGGTTGCGGCTCCTTAGGACAATCTAATGCCCGATGATCTGAGCTGGAGCTGAGGTGGTGATGCTAGCCCTGGGGAGCAGCTGTAAATACAGATTGTCATTAGCAGAGAGGTCGGACTGCACAGTAAATGTGATGCGCTTGCATCATCCCGAAACCGTCCCCCTCCATCTGTGGAACGGTCTTCAGAGCCTGTGTCATGTCCTTTCGAATATCACGGGTGGTGGTAAATGTCCCCCTCTGAGTCAGGAATTTGATTTTAGGAAAAAATTAAGTTATTTGAACCCACAGAAAGGGAATCAGGTAAGTCACCCTTGTTCCTAAAACCATTTTCATAAAAATTGAGGACAGGTTATAAATCACATAAATCGGACTCGAAAAGCAATTCTAAAATGAGTTTTAGAACTGTCGTGTGCCAAGTCAACACAATTGTGCTAAGTGTGCAGCCTCCGGACGTGACCATTTTCAGGACAAATACTCACACCGAGGTGTGTTAGAGAAACATTACTTTTCAGTCTGTTGCTGCCGTGCTGTGTACATACGTGGAAATAACACCAGGCTCTGCACAGCCCAATTTCTGCTAGAGCGGAAACGTTTAGGACAGATAGTAGTGTGCTTTTAGTATGTTAAAGTGTCATTTCTAAGCTGGATATTCAAAATCTGGATATTCCTAGATTAGGCAAGAAGGCATTTTATCTTTAAGTTCTTTCCAGCTTTATTTTGGCCGCATGGGCCTAATCGAAGACAGCTTTTTCGTGATAAATGAAGTGCACGTTAAATGTACTTGAGCTAGATTGGTGTTATAAACGGAGAATTAATAAAAATAATGCTACAAGTCTACTCCCAGGAGAGTGACAGTTCATTGCGGTTTGCTTGGAATCATCTTGATTTTAGAACTGAAACTCATACCTCCTGGGAAACTCCTCAGGCCTGGGCAAATAGAGACACTCGCCCAACTCCCAGTTTCCTAACTAACTGCTCTGTTATTTTTGGAATATCTACAGTAAAAACAGAACGATGACTCCACCAAAATAAATAAAGGAATAGACATGCCCATTTTGGGAGCAGCAGAGCAACTTGAGTCGAACAGCAACAAACGTCACCCAAGGTGCAGCTGAACCACTCGCTTTTCTGCTGATTCAGACTGGAGTTAGATGTTCCATTTTTAATTTTTATTCAGAGACGGGGTCTCAGTTGCCCAGGGCCATCCTCCCACCTCAGCCTCCCGAGTAAGATGTTCTATTTTACGATGACGGCTCAGGCCATGTTTTACCAACCAATCATAATAACAACAAAAACAACAAACAACAACAACAATACTATCATTTTATAAATCTAATCCATCCGACTTCTAATATTTGTTTTAGTTTTCTTAGGAGAAATAATTTGACAAGTAAGGTCCCTGCATGAGGAAATAATTGCCTTAGTTTTTCAGTGGCCTTGTATGCCCTAACGATTTTATACAGTGCCGGCAAAAGGCATTTTGGTGGCGTTTAGCTGAGAGTTAACTCTCAAAATATGCCATCACCCAGGGCTATTTAGAGACACACAGGTGAGGGACAGATTCGTGCAGTGGTGAGCGTGGGAGTTGGGCCTGTGTGTGCACCCTGCCTCGCCACTAGCTGTGCAGGGCGTCGGGCTGGCTGGTGGCCTTTCAGAAAGCCAGCAACAAGCACAGTTATGGCATTTGTCCTCTGGCATTGCTGTTTATCAAATGATAATGAACGTACAATACTTCATGCTGTTCCAAGCATATAGCAAACAATCAATGTGAGCCACCTACCAAAATTTCTTTAATAGTATTTTCTGACTATATTTCATAGTTATGTTGTCTCTGTAACTTATTTCCTATCCATTACTCTTTTCAGAGGATGATGTTTTAGGAAGTACGCAAAGAACACAGAGAATTTTGCTAAAAGATGTTTTACTCTCTATCAGTCTAGTTGCCAATACAGTCTTATTTTAAGAAAATATCAATAGGAAAAAATCATCCGTGACATAAAACCCTTTGCAAATGCCCCCAAATCAGAATGAATTAAAGAAAAAAAGACACCTGAAAATTATACCTGAGGCAAGTGACACTGACACATATCTCACTTGGGACTAGAAAGTAAGAGTGTGTATATCTATGAAGATAAAGATATTAGAAACCAAGACATGACATCCCAGGATAGTTGCTGAGCAGGTTTCAAAAAGGAACATCATGTGCCCAGAATTGTCCTATATAGTTATTTTTGAACCTCCACATGGACTCTCTAATAACTGCAGCTAAACAGTGGGCACACCTGGTCACAAAGAGATGTAAAAGACATTGGAAAGCAAGAAGGGGTAAAAACTTACCTGTCGGGTATCCAGTGATGGGCACGCTAGAAACCCTGACTTCAGCATTCTACCAGGTATCTATGTAACAAAAGTATCTGTACCCCCGTAATACTTTTTTTTTTTTTTGAGACAGAGTCTCACTCTGTTGCTCGGGCTAGAGTGAGTGCCATGGCGTCAGCCTAGCTCACAGCAACCTCAAACTCCTGGGCTCAAGCGATCTTCCTGCCTCAGCCTCCCGAGTAGCTGGGACTACAGGCATGCACCACCATGCCCGGCTAATTTTTTCTATATATATTTTTAGTTGTCCAGATAATTTCTTTCTATTTTTAGTAGAGACAGGGTCTCGCTCTTGCTCAGGCTGGTCTCGAACTCCTGACCTCGAGCGATCCACCCGCCTCGGCCTCCCAAAGTGCTAGGATTACAGGCGTGAGCCACCGCGCCCGGCCTACCCCCGTAATATTTTGAAATTAAAACAAAAACAAGACAAAACAAAATTCCATAACATACTGATTTCAAGACTAGGGTGCTACCTACAACGGAATCAATATAGGCAACAATTTCTCTCTGAAAAGTTTCTCCTACAGCTGTTTCGAAGGCAGCTATTTGGCTAAATGACTTAACACATTCCTTAACACTGTTAGGGAAACACTGGAGAAAGCGAGGTGTGAGCGTTCTGGGGCGCTGGGCATCAAGGCGTGTCAGGGTCACACGGTTGTCTAAGCAGAGGCAGGTTGAAAGAACAAGAAAGTAAGGCGGGACTTCCATCTAAAATGGTCCCCACAGAAAATACTATACGGTCCAGATGCCATAACCTTAGAAGTATGTATTCTGCTTTAATGTGTGTGTGTTTTTTACTGGATGAAACCAACCTTCCAAGGTTTAGGAAGCAAGGTGAGATGTCGGGCAGAAGCAGCCTTTTTGCCACCATGAGGGCTCAAGATGTGCATTTTGTGACCTCCGGTGCTGTTTTGAATCTAACTGGCAGATGAGTGGGAGAGGCCAGTGATTTCCTTGCTCTTTCTGTGGCCCAGTTTTCCAAATCTTCTACCCGAAAAGAACAGAACAACTCTTGAAGGATCCCAGAGTCTGCAGGCAGATCCTGGGGCAGCCTCTGCTTCCCTCTGGGAGCCCCACACGGTGCTCACGTGTTCTCTGCTACGTTCTAAATATAACATTAAAGCAGTCATTCCTTATCCCTTTTATGTTCTTTAAACATTTTAGAATTGGGACCATTTATGTCTTCATCAGTATTGTTGGAGATTGTAAAATCCTAGAAAGTTACAATGAAGTATGAGTCGCCTTATAATTTCACTGTAACATTTCAAATCCAAGATAAAATAATTTAGCAGGCTCTCTTTTCTAAATGTCTCATATAAAATGCTTGAGAGAATGCTATGAGTGTTTTAAGAGTGAAAGTGATAAGAGTCTTTGCATTTTTGTTTAAAAATCAGTCTCTGTAAAAGAAATGTATTTAGGCGCGGACTTTTGGGTCAAGCACTCCGAGTCGACCAGTTGTCTCACTGAACTGAGTGGTGTGGCTCTTGTGAAGTCACAGCTGAGATTTTTGAACGAAATACTCTTCCTAATCTCCCCATCCTATCAGGATGAATATTTCGCTGGTGCTTTGTTTGACAAGAGATTATTACATCGTTCCTTGGCTTTAAGTCAGCTTCATTCATCTTCAAGCAGATTGAGTTCTGCGAACTTCAGAGTTCCTGGTGATAAACTTCTCTGTCATCTCTGTGTTATCTGTTTTAAAGCCAGATGGGGAAAATGTTTACATCAGGCACGATGTCTATTTGCACAGTAAGGTCACAGCAGAGCTACGTTACCTTTTATGGGCAGTGAGGCGGCACCGCGGGCAGCCTCCTCTTCACGGACACAGCAGAGGGGACGGGTCCGTGGTTTTCACGCCCGATTCCCAAACGATGTCATCTTCTAAGCATGTTCCTGTCACCGGCCTGGGCCTTCTGTAAAGAGCATTTCCTCCTGAAGTGCAGAGGAGGAGGAGGATGCCCTTCGGTTCCAGCCCTCTGAAGTTTGATTAAAGCCACCTGAAATGAGCTGAGCGTCTCAAACGCTGGTCTTCATCCTCCGTCATCCTCGGCTCTCTTCCCCCCGGGGCGAAAAGCCCTCACACTTCTGCTTTAGAATCCATTCCCTATTAAAAGGCACTTTTGAACTCTATGGAAAATGAAAACAACCTCAGGAAATGGAGTAGTTTAGTTCTGGCATGTGGGATGTGTTTTAAGTCCTGGTAGGAAGGAAGTGCTTTCTTTCGTCGTAGGCTGTGTGTGTGTGTGTGTGTGTGTGTGTGTGTGTGTGTAGTATGTATATATATCACAGAAATTTTAAGGAGGATGATGTAGCTCAAAAATCAACACGATTTAAATAATAATGAGTAGCAGTATAGTCCAAGTGACTCTTTAATGCCAGCCTAGTTTGGGGGATCTGATTAATGTTTGATATTTACAGCAAAGCATAAAGAAGTTTACATGCCCATAATCATCCCAAAGGAAAGTTCTTTGGTCAGTTATTTCTGTAAGCAAAAGGAAAAAAAAAAAAGAACCCAAAATCTCTTGTTTTCCCTCTGTGGAATTTTTGTAATGAGAGGTTCAACATGAGCTCTGTCTCATTTAATATTTCCAACAGTGGTTTTTAAAGATGGAATTTTAAATGAGTTGATTGCACTAATAAGATCCAGGTTGTTGACATTTCAGTTCACAGGAACAGAATGAAGAACACATTAACCAAGTATAGGATACAAATTGTCAACAGGGAAAAAAGCCAAACTCTGTAAAATAATTTAAAGAGGTTTATTCTGAGCCAAATTGGAGGACCATGACCTGGAGCCACACCCAGGAAGCCTTGAGCAAGTGGACTCGCTGTGGCTGGGTCACAGTTTGGTTTTATACCTCCCAGGGAGACAGGTTACAGGTAAAGTCCTAAATCAGTACATGGAAGGCTACATTGGTTTGGCCCGAAAAGGTGGGCCATCTGGAAGAGGGGGTGGGGCTTACAGGTTACAGGTGGGTTTAAAAATTCTTTGACTTGTAATTGGCTAAAGACATGAAGCTTTGTCTGAAGGCTTGGAATGTTTTAAGATAAGGAGCTGTCAATCAGAGACAAGCCACTGGACATGGACATACATTTGTTGTGTGAATTGAGGACCTGCAGGTGTGTCTTGCATCCCCTTAGGCCAGGTAGTGGGTCACAAAGGATGTCCCCAAGAAGGGAGGGGGCGTGATGAGGCAGGTCTGACCTCCCTCCCTGTGGCAGGCAGTTTAGTTTTAGGATATGCCCTTGGCCAGGAGGGGGTCTATGCTGTCAACGGATGGGGGGAGCCTTAAAGATTTTATTTTAGTTCACACCTCTCCAAACACAAATTTTTAGTCATAAAATGAAAGTTACAATATCTACTCTCGAGATTGAGAAACAAACATAGGAAATAGATGAAGCTTAAAATATTAACTTTTTATAAAAGTAAACTAAGCTGAATTTGAGGCTGTGGCTAAGATATGCAGCCATAATGAACTTCTAAAAATACTTCACCGCAGAATTAAACTTCCCCGCCCAGGCCCAGGCAAAGCCGGAGCGAACCCACTCTTCTCTGTTCATTTGTCACAGGGACGAGCTGAGGGGACATCTGAGTGAGGGGTCTCCTGAGTCGGGAGACAGGCAGAGGGGACTGACCTGAGCTGGGCTTTCTTAGGCTCTTCTCTCGGTCTCAACAATCAGGCAAAGTGATTCTCTTCCTCCTTGAAGAGTGAAGGGTGACGAGAGAGGTGACAATGGTCCCCAACCCCCCCAACTGGAATAATTGGAAACAGACCTGGAAATCCCCTTACACTGCTCTGAAGATGATGGTGAAGCCAGATTGCAGATAATATATCAAAACGCCCAGCCAGAGCAATAGGCATTTTAAATTAAAAGAGAGAGAGAAATTCATCAAAACTTCACTTACCATTTATGGATCATTCCTCCTCCTGATGGTGAAATTTTCATATTAATTTTTTTCTTATCTAAAATCCAAGACTAAACTTTCTAATTTATGAAGAAAGGGGATGTTTCATCTGAATTCACGTTCCAGGCATACCTTGCAGACAGTGCAGGTTTGGTTCCAGACTAATGCAACAGAGCGAATACTGCAATAAAGAAAGTCACCAAAGTTTTGGTTTCCTGGTGCATAGAAAAGTTATGTTTACACTGTACTGCAGTCTATTAAGTGTACAATAGCATTATGACTCAAAAAGCAATGTGTATACTTTAAGAATACTTTGTTGCTTAAAAATGCTAAATATCATCTGAGCCTTTGGCGACTGGTAATCTTTTGCTGGTGGGGGTCTCGCCTCAGTGGTGGTGGCCACTGTCTGATCGGGACAGGGGCTGCTGCAGGCTGGGGTGGCCGTGGCCATTTCTCGCAATGAGACAATGGTGACGTTTGCTGCATCGATGGACACTTCCTTTCCTGTAGCCTGGGACGCTGGTTGTGAAAATTGGAGTCAGTCCTCTCAAATCCTGCTGCTGCTTTGTCAGCTAAAGTTTATGGAATATTCTAAATCCTCTGCTGTCATTTCAACCATGTTCACAGCATCTTCACCAGGAGTGGATTCTATTTAAGAGACCACTTTCTTTGCTCATGCATAAGAAACAACTCCCCATGCATTGAAGTTTTATCACGAGACTGCAACAATCACATTCAGTCTCCACCCCTAATTCTAGTTTTCTGGCTGTTTCCACCACCTCTGCAGTTTCTTCCTCCACTGAGGTCTTGAACCTTTCAAAGTTGTCTGTGAGGGTTGGAATCAGCTTCTTCCAACCTCCTATTAATGTTGGTATTTTTACCTCCTCCCACAAATTGTTAGATTTGGGATTCGCAACACCGTGGAACAGAAAGGCAGAGCCACCGAGGCTGAAATCGTCAAAAGGAGTTTTATTGACTAGCTCGAGCTAGGGTCTGAGCCCTAGAGTACCAACGCAGTGGCCTCTATTCTTGGGCAGGGACCCCGTGCCGTGTGGGAGGAGGTTTTTATATTTGGCGTGTTCCCGATTCTTTCCCCAGCGTTTTATTTCACCCTGCCCCTGATTAGGTCTACCTTGTGCCGGGTCCTAGCTGATAGGCTTAGGGTTCGGCGCTTTCCTTCAGCATCTTATTTCATCCCATAATGCCCCAGGGTCGGGGCCTCAGGACATTTCAGCCTCTTATCAGGAGGTAGATTGTGGTTTCTTCCCCCCGGGGGCCCCGAAGCCTGTCATGGCTTCACCTATGCTACGCAGTAAGCAAGGAAGCAAGCCATAGTTACAGAAGCTGAAACAGGCTGTTAGCTTCTTACAAAATCACGACTGTTCTTCACGGCAACGAGAACGGTGAATCCTTTCCAAAAGGTTTGCAATTTCCTTTGCTCAGATCCATCAGGGGAATCATAATCTATGGCAGCCGTGGCCTTATGAAAGGCAATTCTTAAATAATAAAATTACAAAGTCGAAATCACTGCTCGCTTCGTGGGCTGCAGAACAGGCGTTGTGTTAGCGCGTATGAAAACATGAATCTCCAGAGCATCTCCATCAGCGCTCTTGGGCGACTCGGTGCATTGTCAACGAGCCATAATTTTTTGAAAGGAGTTTTTTCAGAGTAATAGGTCTCAATGGTGGGCTTGAAATATTCAGTAAACCATGCTGTCAACAGATGTGCTGTCATCGAGGCTCTGTTATTTCATTTATAGAGCACAAGTAGAGTAGATTTAGCATAATTCTTTTATTTTTTTTTCTTTGAGACAGAGTCTCACTCTGTTACCCAGGCTAGAGTGCCGTGGCGTCAGCCTCACTCACAGCAACCTCAAACTCCTGGGCTCAAGCGATCCTCCTGCCTCAGCCTCCCGAGTAGCTGGGACTACAGGCATGCACCACCATGCCCGGCTAATTTTTTCTATATATTTTTAGTTGTGCAGCTAATTTCTTTCTATTTTTTTAGTGGAGATGGGGTCTCGCTCTTGCTCTGGCTGGTCTCGAACTCCTGACCTTGAGCAATCCTCCCGCCTCGGCCTCCCAGTGTGCTGGGATGACAGGCATGAGCCACCGCGCCCGGCCTGCCCTCCTGCTGTTCAGCACGTGTCTGTCCACACGGGACCGCTCCCACCCTACTCTGCGCTTAACTCACAGATAAGCTTTGCCGTACGGTACAGTTATTGTATTACAAAGTACTTTCATTGCAGTTTTTTAAAAGATTTAATTATATGGGCTTCCATGTAATCGTATTTTTGTCGTCTGTACATATATTTAAAACAAAAATGTATTTTAAAAACTGAGAGTTTGCCCACACATGTGCCTTAAATGTCTTCATTATTTAAGAGTGTTTTTTTTTTTTAATTTCAAGCTATTATGGGGGTACAAACCTTTTGGTTACATGTAATGCCTTTGCCTCGCCCAAGCCCGGGCTGCAAGCGTGCCCTTCCCCCAGACAGTGCGAGTTGGGAGTTTACCCACCTGAGAGTGTTTTTTTTTTTCTTTTTTTTCCCCTTTCTTTTTTTTTTTTCTAACTCCAGGAAGATTATTCATAGGGAAAATCCTAGAGCCTGTTTGCAAACTACACACAAATTATAATACAAAGCTCCCTTTGATATAGGCTCATTATTGCCATCTAGGGAGTATGTGTGTCTGCAATGGGAAATGTGTTCAGCCAAAAATGGGCATTTCTGTTTTGGTCCAAGTCTGGACTGAAAATAAATATGCCGCCCATCTCTCTGTCTCAGAAGGACAGTCCCTACGGCCAGGAAGAGAAGAACGAGCTGCTGAAGCAAATCTAGGCATCGTTCAGGCGTCAAACTGAGCCCCAGGGAAAAATGCTTCCATGCTGTTGAAATGGATGATACTGTCTTAGTCTCCAAATCGACTGATTAGTTGATCAACTACCCTCCTGTAGATATAGATTTACCTGAAAAACCATGGTCTAATATGATTTTATTTCTCTCTCTCTCTCATTTAATCCTGAGAATAGGTATATGAGGGAGGTATAATATTGTCCTCATTTTTACAGATGAAGAAACTGAAACGTAGTAAAATACATTGGCCAAGGTCACACAGGTAGTAAAGCAATGACTTGCACCCAGACGCCATGCTTTTTAACACACTGCCAAATTACTTCTGTCTCGAGAAAGTGCAACACAATGGGAAGTTTAAATATAAATGACAACTCTATTGAATGATGTGGAATGTCCCACAATAGCCTGTACTCAGAAGGCTCGTGGCACTAGCTGCAGGCTTAGAGTATTGTCCCTGCGTATTTTACTGTGGACAGGGTAACCGGGAAAGCTTCCTAGGAAGACAGGAATTGGAATGGGCCTTCCGAAGTGGAAGAATTGGAGGAGAGGAACAGAGGGCAGAAGGCGTTCTCACTGGGAGTGAGGCTTGAGCCAATGTTCAGAGATCAAAACGCACACAGCATTACTCCAGCGGGAAGACCAGTTGCCCAGAGCAACAGGTTCAAGTGGAGAAAAGTGATATGTTTAGGAAGGTTGCTTGAATCCCGATGTTACCAGTAGGTGACTATCAGGCAAAGAATTTGGCCAGCATTTCGTAGATAAAGCAGCGTTGTCTCAAGAGGTCAAGAACGTGAGTGGGAAAGTGAAAAATGAATGGGGGGGGAGCATTGATCTGGCAACCACGTGCAAGAGAAATAGAAAGGATGACAAAAAGGACGCAGAGCCTTGCCCAGAAGTTTGTGTGTTTTTTGAGACGAGGGCCTGGAATTCAATAGATATGTGTTAAATAAATAAAAAGGAAGGCATCCGTCGTAGAAATATTACTAAGGGGAAATCGGTAGGAATTGTCTGAATGGTTATGGAAACCTAAGGGAAAACATCAAAGCTTATTTGAAACTTTTAGGTGTGGGCAGCAGAGCGAGATGGAATCCAAATGAACAGTAGAGACAAACTGGAAAGTAGGGGAGAGAGGGGTTTGAGGAGGATGACTTGGAAGTCATCATCAGAGATGAGCACTCACTCTGAAGAGAAATGAGGGCTGATGTCACCTCACCTGTCTCTGTGCGTGGAGGAGGGTGGGAAACCGAGAAGATGCCGAGGCTGCGGGAACCAGGACAGTGTGAACTCCATGGAACCCACGGAAGGAATGTTTTCAAGAAGTAAAACCACGGTAGTCGATAGTTCCAAGAATCTTAGGGAGGACAAGGAGAATTAGAACGTAGACAAAGATGACTGAATCTGCCCACTGCCATGACATGGCACATAGACATGGTCCCAGCTTCATTCTCTTAACTCTAATCTGTTTCATTTTGTCAAAATCAAAATTCTTCCTCATCGGGTACATCGGTTATTTCTTCTTCTTACTGAGCCAGGGAATCGGTGGTGTTTGCTGAGCGCTAACTGTGGTCAGGACACGGGGAGGAAGCGTGCTGGCCGAGGTGTAGACCAGTGTGACCAGTAGGTGTAGACCAGTAGGGTAAAACGGATTCTGAACAGTAGAGCTTGGGCGACCTTCGCTCTAATTTCCTTTTCTTTAGGCCCTTGGAGAATAGATGCAGGCAGGTGACATGGTGACGAGAAGACGCGGATTTGCATTAGAGATCCCGGGGTTGTCCTGGCAAATCCCACCCATGCGGTGGGTCTTTATTTGCAAAAGCCGTTCCCACAAACACAGGAGGTTCCTCCCAGGGAGGGTCCCTGTGCTCTTCCATGGCAGGGACCTACGAATGCTTCTGCTTGGAAAGGGCTCTTGGGAATCAGTGAAGAGACGAGGTCGGCTGGGTTCTGTCAACTCGCAGCCGCCGCCATGCGACCGGGGGCCGCGTGTCACATCTCTGGTCTCCGCCAGCATGACCTGGCTTGTGAGAGCACGTACCTGGGAATCAGGTCTGCACGCAAACCCCACGCCCCACCCTCCAGCACCGCCATTTGGAAAGTCATCTGAGCCCTCCAGCCTTACTTAGTTCCTTTAATCTGTAAAGGTGGAAATAGTAACGCTCTATCAAAGGTCATTGTTAAATGCTCTGTCATGTGACACGCTAAACACACGGTAGCCACTCTAATTGTTATTTTAGGAGTTGAAAGAACAGTGATTGTCCTACTTAATTATGAGGCCCTGAATAGGGTCACAGGTTTCAGCCCTGATCCCTCCTCCTGGATAATAAAATGACTTTGCATCTGCAAACGTTCCCAAAGCCCTTCCTCAGCCCCGGATACGTGCCGTCTTCACACGCAGCCTGAGAGGGGCCCAGAGCCCAGAGACAGCCCCTGCCTGCTCACCCCCGTCACAGCCTGACGGGAAAACTCAAGAACATGCTGCCAGTTTTTTTTTGCCAAAACCCCCTCCACTCCCGCAGGGAACACACGCCAAGATGAGCTAATTCTCCAGTCACATAAAAGAGCTGCTTGTTGAACTTTCGACTTTTTGCAAGTTGTGCCTCATTTCTTAGTCCAGCAATTCCTGGACACTTCTGCTTTGACTTGTATTTTTCAGGGCACTTTGCTCTTAGTGCTCTTGGACAGCGGGCATTGTTTGCATCCCTTTCACTTCTCAAAAAAGATGTGGTTCGTGACATTCCCATCAGTCCCCCGGCAGACGTCTTCAAATCCGAATGTTGGTTTGGGAATCTGAGGTGCATGTATGTTGGGGCCGAGGGTGGTAGGTGTGGGTGGAACTTAATCTCAAGGCTTTTGAGACGTGTGCTATGACTTCCAGTTCTCCGATTTAAAGTCTACTTTTTTCAGCTTTCTACACCAAGTTAATTGAATAGTCCATTATTTAATACATTTCATACTTGCTTGAGAAGCTTAAGGACCTGGACAAGAAGATCTTGGTCTTCAGGCCTTTTGTTTACGCCTTGGACCTCATGGCAGGTGGGCGTGAGGGTGGGAATGGAGGAGAGAGGATAGGAGGTACCAGCCTCCGAGTTCTGAATCCATTTCCGGTGGATGAGATGCGAGCCCTGAATAATTCTGCCCTCAACTTGTCCACGGTTGTGTGAGCAGAGGGAAACTCTGGAAAATTCTTTGCACCTCCTCTTGCAGGCTTCAGCCGTCCCGGGAAGTAGACTCCTCTGCTCATTATCTTCCTTCCAGGAGCAGGGGGACTTGGGCAGAAGAAAAGTTGGAATTTCCCCTGAGATTCCTGCCCCTGGGGCTTCTGAGGGCGAAGTCCCTCAGGGGCCCTCCAGCTGCCACACCTGATTTTTCGGAGGGGGAGATAAAAAAAAAAAGACCAGTGTTGCTGCATTCCGAGGCCATAAATTCAATTTTACTTTGATTTAAAATGTGTTTCTCTAAGGTACCAATTTTTACATCGCGAGACAGATGACGTTTTGACCCTACATGATATATGTCTGTTCAAAGGGTTTCAGTGTATGTTCATTTGCCAGTTAGGTAAAGCTGAAATGTATTGACGCCCAGGTCATTGGGAACTCTGAATCTACTATTTTTATGGAAAGACCCTGAGCATATTTTCCCCAGGAGTGAAGGATTAATGTCACCCCCAAGATCCGTTTCCCGTTCCCGTGTTAGGAAAGCAGTTTCCTGGAACCTCACCTCATTCCTCTTCCACTTCACTGGCCGGTCACCGAGGCTCGGATCCTAAGTCTAACGCTGAGAGTTTGCAGGCAGTTCCAAAGAATCTGCCTGGCAGATAAGTTTCAAATGTTAGCCCTTTGTGGGCTTGAGAATGAAGCACTAAAAGAAGAGTGATGGTTATTGTTATAGTAAAAACTTGGCACAAAATGAAATAGTGTTTTTCCCTCGTCCTCTCCCATGTGCTCACCTAAAGCGATAAACGTGTGGGTGATTGCCCCTGAATCCTCTATTAACCACAAGGCAGCTAAGCGGCAGGACCGTGTGCTTTCTAAGATCACTGTAAACGTGATAAACTCCCTTTCCATCCAAGGGGTATTTGTCATACCTATTCCGGACAAATCCAGTACAAAAGAAACCTGGGAGATTCACAGGCAACAAGGATTGAATGGGACTTCTGGCCTCTAGAACTGAAAGAGAAAACATTTCTGTTGTTTTCCGGCACTAGTTTGTAGTCATTTGTTACAGCAGCCAAGGAAACTAATAAACTAGATAATTTCATCTAATGTCTCATCTTCAAATTCCATCTATCTGTTTATTTCACCCATTAATTTAAATCTCCCATGCTGACTTCTCAGAGCACCAGACTCGTGCATCTAACCGCCTGCTGGATAGTCCACTGGAATATCTAATAGGCATCTCAAACAGCGTGGCTAAGAGCATTCTTGATTTCCAAGCCCTGGACTCACAAGTCTTCCAAGTCTTCCCATCAATAAATGGCGACACTGTCTCAGGGTTAGGCTACTCCATGGCTCCAGGAGAGAACCTCAGCATCATGCTTGATGCTGTTCTTCCTCCCACCACCCTCTACCTCATTCCTGGATGCATTGCCTTGGCCACCACCTGAGTCCGTCATCTCTGACTTGAGCTGCTGTAGCAGCCTTTTAGTTCCTTCCCTGCCTCGGCTCCTACCTCTGTCCATGGGAGCCTGCGTGTACTTCCTAAAGCAGCACTCGGATCTGAACGCTCCGTGCCTAACAAACTCTAATAGCACCCACAACCCTCAATAGAATAATACCCAAATTCCTTACCTTTCCTATGACAGTAGTTCTCAACTGGGGGCTATGTCTGGCAGTAGGGACATTTGGGGACGTCGTGTGTCACTACCAGGGAGAGCCCCCTGGCATCCGGTGGGTAGAGCCAGGGATGCTGGGGACAACTCACGCTGCCCGGAATAGCCCACGACTCAGAGCTATCTGCCCCACGTGTCACCAGGGCCGAGGATGAGACAGCCCGGCCCACGGAGTCCACGTGAGCCGAGCTCTGCCGCCTCCTGATTCCCTGCTTTTACCACGTTCCAGCCACACCAGCTTTTATTTCCTTCTTCAGACTTGCTGAGTGTGTCCACCTCTCAGAGCCTCTGAATACGCTATGCCTGCGGGTAGGAATGTACTTTTCCTAATCTCTGCATCTCTGTGTCTTCCTCATCCAGGTGTCAACTCAAATATTCCCTCCTCCGAGAGGCCGTCCCCAGCCTGCTCCGTCACATTAGCCTGTTTTTTATCTCCTGTGCAGCTCTTACTGTTGCTTTAATGCATCTTACATTTTGTGTGTGCACTGCTGTCTGCCTGCATCTAGACTACTACCCGGCACACAGTAGGTGCTCAATAAACATGTGTCACTTCACTGGCATAGAAATGTACAGCGATAGAGAATAATTCAATTCTCCTACAATCTCTGGTGCCAAAAGTGATGCCGCGTACCACCAGGGAGGCAGGTTAGTTTCCAGCCCTTGTCAATGTCCAGTTCCCTGCGTGTCAATCCCGACTCCACTGAGGGAACCAGCGGTTGGGATGCTCAACCCGTCTTGTTTGCAGGAGAGTTGGAGTTTGACCTTTGAACCTACCGTCCTGAAGGCAGAGCAGGCTCTCAGGTGGCAGACGGCCGCAACTGATTGTTCGTGTGGTTGTAGAGCACCACGCCCCCATGCAGAAGCGATCGGCGCGGCACTGAGAGCCGGCTGGAGAGACGGCTTTTGGAGAGAAAGGCCAAGGATTTGCTCTGAGAGAACCTACCGTTAGGAGTTAGAGGAGAAACAGGAGTCATTAAAAAATGGGAGAGAAAAAAATGATTAGAAAAGTAATAGGAAAACAAAATCTCTGAAGTTCCAAGTCGTGGAGTGATAGCAAAAAACCGATTTATAAAGGAAGTCTCGTTAATGCATCTTTGACATTTTGTGCTCTTGGAGGCAGGTGTTCCTCTCGTTAATCAGCGAATAGCTAAAAAGTTTCTTGTAAAGCAAAAAATAAACTTACCAGTAAAGAGGCACCTACAGAGAAGGCAAATCGGGAAGAACTTGGTATAATATAATAATGATGAAAATATTCAGTTCTTACTTTCTAAAAATTTTAACTCTGCTATGAAATTTTCCTAATTATAAAGGGTTTCAGAATAATCCCTGGATCCCTAATTTTTCTAATGTCTCTTTTACTTATTAAGACAATTTTGATCATTTCTGGTAGCGCCAAAGTGTTGGAAATAGAAGTCATTTTTGTTCCCTTTCATCCTGTGTTGAGAGGTTGAGACATCAGCCAGGGAGACTGGCAAAATTAGGAACTGGCAAAAGCTCCCATCGGCCCCAAATGATCCAATCCTGTTTCCATGTTTGGAAACAGTTTCTCGAGCTTATCCACATTTTTTGGCAGGTCGTGCTTTTGAAGAATGACAGGCACTTTTCTCCTCACCACCCATGAGCCACGATCCTGGCCTCCGGGAATGCAAACCGCCTGTCAAGTACAGACTCTCAGGCAAGAAGCTGAGGGCCAAGTTAAGTTGTGGGTGTGGCGTTGTGGGTGCGGCGTTGTGTGAGAACCACATCGCAACCACGCATCGCTGGGCTGGCTAGTGTGGTGCATGTTGTGCCATGACAGGAAGAGAGAAAGGAAGATCATTTTTGAAAGGAAGTGTAGAAAATTTGAGTTAAACATATCTGAGCATGAACTGAATTTGTATTCCATCTGGTTCTAAGGAAAAGGCACTTCTGTAACCCCATGGGTGGGACAGTAAATGTTTGTGTCCAAACTCAGATCCTTCCCACATGGCATCCTGGGCCAATACCTATCCCATTAGGTCATTGCAGTGGTTCCACAGAACAGTAGTTTTCTTTTCTTTCTTTTTTTTTTTTTTGAGACAGAGTCTCACTCTGTTGCCCGGGCTAGAGTGAGTGCCGTGGCATCAGCCTCGTTCACAGCAACCTCACACTCCTGGGCTCAAGCGATCCTCCTGCCTCAGCCTCCCGAGTAGCTGGGACTACAGGCATGCGCCACCATGCCCGGCTAATTTTTCTATATATATTTTTAGTTGGCCAGATAATTTCTTTCTATTTTTAGTAGAGACGGGGGTCTCGCTCTTGCTCAGGCTGGTCTCGAACTCCTGAGCTCAAACAATCCACCCGCCTCGGCCTCCCAGAGTGCTAGGATTACAGGCGTGAGCCACAGAACAGTAGTTTGTGTCCTGTTGAAATGTGTTTTCATCTAGCAAAAATAAACTTTAATCCTATCTACAATTTCAAAGGTGGAGTAATTTAATTTAAGGGCACATTCATGCTGGCCACCAGACTAAGTCATCTTTTTGCCTGATTTACTGATCTATATAGTCAATAATTGCTATTTCAATGCTGAAATAATAAGGAAAACTTATGACATTTGCATTTTCATGTATTTGGACCAGGCCCCAAAACTTACCTTGAAGTTTTGCATCTTTAACTTTTTTAAAAAAACACACCAGATTTTACTGATTTCTTTTACCCATTGATTAAATACTCAAGGAAATGAGGATCAACTGACTTTTAAAAATGAGTATTATGACCTGCTGTCATGATTTATTTCCATGCTCTACAAAACTTTCTTGCAGGGGTCACACCCTGAGGTCTTCTGAGCAGACAGACCACTTAGGCCTTTTGCGTGAAGCCCTGGGAAACCTGTCACTCATCTTTAACCGGTGCCTCTGGGCAAGCTCAGAGTCGCAGACAGGCCAGAACTGTGCTGGATACATTGTGTCCTTGACATGTAAATACTTGGAATCAAGTCCTGGCCAGGTGCTGCGTGGCTGTCACGGAGATGGGACCGCAGCCTAGAGGATGTGCACGGCCTTTGAGTGTGAGGAGGACCACCCATCGGGAACTTCAGCCAGGCTCTTGGCTCCACTCAGCCTAATTCTGCATATGGAACAGGTGCCAAGGGACGTTTTAGAGGATCAGAGATAAATGATAGACAAGGAAAAAAACGTTATCTGAAGAAGCCTCGTGTGTTATGTATTAGGGTACCACACTTATTCTCCCCCATCCCTCTCTGCCTCCATCTCCGTCTTCATCTCTGTCTCTTCCTCCCCTCCTTCCTTTCTCTTTGATTTTTCTCGTTGATCCTAGGCAGTTCCTAAGGAAGGAAGTCTATGAGAAAGCCACTCATTTGTTCATTCAGCAAATGGTAACCTTCTGCTAGGTCCTGTGCCGGGTCACGGGTGCTCTCACAAGTAGGAAGCCCTTGCTCTCAAGGAACCCGTCGTCCGAAAGGCTCCCAGGCAAGAAACTCGTCCTCCGTGTGGAAGGCATAATGTGTCCCAGGTGTTGGCCGGGACCCCCGGCCCCGCGAGACCTGACTAACGCAGCACCAAGCTCCCATTTCCCGTCCTTTTGGAGCCCCCGGCCTGGCCCCGGGATTCCTCACTCACAGTCAGCTCTGCTCGCCGCTGTGCTCTGCGTCCCGGAGCTGTGCTTTTATCTGAGTCCTGGCGGAAACCCAAGCCTGGGACATGACTCCTTCTCTTGTGTTCTCTCCCACACCCGCCATGGGCCCCTCCTCCTCCCGCACAAAGCAATCATGAAAACAAGGCTGATAATGTGTTGCAAAAACTTGAACTGAGAGTTTTGGGGTCATGGGAGAGTGCAGCAGTGAACTTCGAATGGCGGCGTGCACGTTCCTGTTACGGGTCTTCCCACCGTCCGCCTCACCCCCTTAGCACCCAGGCTTCTGCCTCCTCTTCCACCTCCCGTCCCTCATGCCACCCTCCCGCATCACCCCCACCCGCCTCCCACGCCAGCCCTAGGACGTCCCCAAAGTTCAGATTCAGGCCCGCTTGGTTCCTACCTAAATCCATCCTGGCGGTCAGGCAAGGGGACCCTCACGCTCCAGGATCCACCCTCTGGACTCCACAGAGGCAGCTGAGGGTGCACAGTTTTTCTGCCCCTCCTGGATGTGCTAGGAGTTATTTAGCCATCCCTTCGGCAGTTTTTGCTGCATGTCTGCTGTGCGTCGGGCACGGTTCTAGGCACCGGTGCCGTCCCCATGGATTGACGTCCGGGAAGCAGGGACGAGAGGCTGTGAACAGCTAGAGGGACCCTGCCTCCTCCTGGGACGGGGGACTGTTGCAGATCAGGGAAAGCCACGTCTGATGGGGTGGCGGGTCAAACAGAAGGACTCACTGTGAACTCCTTGCCATGCGTTTGGGCAGCTGGAATGAAGAAGGAAACAGGAAAAGTGGTTTATTGGAGAATCCATCCACTGCTTCTCCCTCCAGCGCCCACACCTCGGTGCTCAACTTGTACCTTCGAGGGACAAGGTCTCTGGGGAGAAAGGAAAGGTGGGCGTCTCCCTCCACTTTTCACTGTCTGAGTGGAGTTGGTGGCAGGAGAGGCCCGACTGGATTGGGTTCTCCTCCCCAGAGGCCCTGGAGCTCAGCTGCCCCTACCCATGGAAACCCCTGGGAGGAGCTTCTCTGCGGTCCTGTCCGGAGCAGGGAAGCCAGGGAATGGCGGGAGTGTTTGGTCGTGGCCATACAGAGCTGCGGGAGTTGGGTTTGGAGGCCAGGGCTGCTGCTAGTTCATAGGGAACATCTGTGATGAATTAAAAAAAAAAATACATACATATATATATATATATATATATATATATAGCTAGCTATTTCTGGGATGATGCGGCCAAAATGCGGGGCTCTGCAGGGCTTGGCACAGTCTCCCTGTGTCGGATATGACCTGAAAACATGGCGGCCTGGTTTGTCCCAGGTCGTATAGACCATCTGAGCATAGGTTCTTACAGTGTCTGAATCCACCGATGACTTGGAGAGCAGCCCCTTCCTGATGTCACCTCACCAAACGTGCGTCCGCTCACCTGGCACAGCAAGGCCAAACACCGACACCACCGAGATTTTCCGCGAGAGAAAGAAAGGCATCTATTGCATGCACCAAGCAAGGAGGATGGGCAGCTAACACTTAAGATCCGAACTCTACGATGGCTGCAAGGGGTTTTAAAGGCAGCAGCATGTTTCAGGAAAACAGAAGTTACAGGCAAAGTGGTTAATCAGTACATGGAGGTTATACATCGGTTTGGCCCCACAAGGCAGGATATCTGGAAGTGGGGGCTCGCTGGCGATAGGTGAACTCAGAGAGTCTTTGATCAGCAGTTGGTTAAGGAAGACTTGGGGCCCCCGGAAAGGAATGTTAACGTTTGGCCTGTGGCGCGACTCCCTCCAGGGCCCTCGGGAAGACATCTAGAACAAAGATGGTGGTCAGAGTTCAGTCTTCAGCCCCCTTCTCTGAGGTCTGCCTGACAGCGGTCAGCATGTTCCACCTGGCGGGGTCTAGGTTTCGGAAAAACAACTCAAGAACGTATGTTAAGATGATATTTTTTAGTTTCTCTAGGGAACTAAAACACCTTGTGACTCTGGCCCGCTTGGGAGACCATTGTCTTAAGTTGCTACCATCTTCTTCTTACCAAGTTGCTCATGTACTTTCCAAGGCTAGCCAGGGGCCTGCGATTTCCCTTGAAGGGATCCGAGAGTTTTCCTTTATTTTCATGCTTGGAGGGGCCCAGCATGCCCCTAAGAGAGGTCCCTGCTCAGTCAGTGTCACTTACAAAGCTCTGAATGATTAGCTAATAAAACAGCTAGCATCTTTTCCCTCCTTATCCAGTTACTTTACAATAACAGTAATAATAGTTAACCTTTATGAGCACACTTGACATGCTCCAGGCAGGGCACTAAGTGATTTGCAGAGATTCACTCAGTGAATTCTTATAACCACCCTGTAACAGAGGGGGGTATTATTCCCATTTAATATTTCAGAAAACAAAGGCTTAGGAGGGTGAACTCAGCTGCTAAGTCAGTTTTAACTTAGAGTCCATTTTAATTCGACTCTATATTGCCTACTTCCTCTTTCCCCTCCCTGCCTCCTTTCTCTCCCCTCTTTCTGTCACCCCCATAGGAAACCAAGGCCTGCAGAGGATACTGGTAAATACGATATTCATTGTGCTTCCTGGTCACTCTCCAATTGACCTTGTAGCTCTGACCTTCCCTGGGACTGGGCTTTCCAAACAAACAACTTCCTTTGGCTGTTCCCAATCTGCTGAAGAGCCAGGACTCTGAACATGGGGGTGGTGACATGTTTGCAAGAAAGCAAAGCTGCACTTGGTGTTCAGCCTGAGCCCATGTGGCTTCTCTGGCCACCCAGCTAAGAGCCGCCATTCCTGTCACTTCCAGAGAACATTTGCCACTAGGGAAAAGGACTATAGAACAGAACCTGATAGTGTCTGTGCAAAGAGGTTCCATGCTTTTCTCTGTTTTGGGCACACCTCTGATAATTCCCTTAGGTATTAGCCATCGCTTCAAGAAATCATAAGATACATAGCATTTTAACTAATGTTTAAACACCAAAGCCTCTACAGAAGGAATTCTCCTTGAGATGGCTTCAGAAATCTTTACATCAAAAAAAAAAAAAAAAAAGAGAATCTACTTAAAGCATGGACCTATCCATGCACCCTTAAACTTTGCTAGAAAATAGGGTGTCATAAAGACATATAACTCATCCATAAAGTGTTTAGCATTGGTGAAAAATAGTTAAGAACAATGTATTAACTTTCAAATACGATAACTTAGTGTTCTTGGTTATTGGTCTCCAAAGACTTGTTGAGCATTTCCTTGTTTGGCCTTGGAAGAATTTGCGCTGGGATTTCAGTCTGGCCCTTGGCTTGTGAGAGACTCAAGACGGAGAACAAAGGGAGCAGCGGAGAAGCAACTAGTGAAAACGAAAGCGGAGGTCCCGGCCGCAGGGTCGGGAGAGGTCGCTAGAAGCCCCTGAACGTGCTAATGCCAATCAGACCTCATGAGCTGCAGACAAGCCGACAAAGCGCAGAGGCAGAATGTTTCCGTGTAATGGTTAGAGCAGCGTCCTGGCTACACAGAGCTGCTTGCCTGCTAGTCATTCTGCCGTTTTCCCTGACACTCCCAACTCGGCAGGGAAAGCGAGTGACAGATTTTCTAAACTGAAGCCCAGACTTGGGGAGGTCACAGCTAAGAAAGCGTGCACAGGCATTTCCAGTCCCGCCACGACACGGGGAGGGGGCCATCCAGGGAGGAAGGGGGCCAGAGGCGCGAGGGTTTGCAGAGGTTAAAAGAGCAGTGTCTTCCTCTTAGGAGCCCGGAGGTCGGGGCGGGAGAGCGACGAGGACTCCTTGTGAAGAACCTGACATATATACCGACTTGCTGTGGGTAAAGAAATTTAAAACAAAATTGAAATGTGCAAGATAACTGGGTTCATGGTCTCCTCACCTGTGAAGGCTTCTCCTTTCAAAGTTGAAAACAGACTTTTGCAGAGGCAAGATCAGACTGATCTTGAACATTCCTGCGCTTTCCAGGTGAGAATTCCTTGACCTTTGGACCCTGACAAAAGCATCAGAGGTCATAAATCTGACTGCTGAGTATTATGAAATGTGGGGTGGCAAAACCAAAGCAAACCAAACCAAACTTCCACCCTCCTCCCCCGCCCCTCAAAAAACAGCAGAAAGCCCCAATAGAATCAGAGGAGTGCAGAGACCACGGTTCTGATGATGCCTTAACCTCTTTCTAGTTGAGAGAGCCCAGGAATCTTTCCAGGTCAGTTAAACAGAGAGGCGTGGATCAAAGTTGATCTTAAGGGGACCTTGCAGCTCTTAACTCCTGTGCTAACGTATTAATAAACACAACACCCGGTCCCTGGTGCGTTGCCGCTGTTTTAGGACCTCCTGCGCCACATGGCTAAATTTTAGACCCAGTTTACAATGTGCCGTTATTCTCTAAAACATTTCCTGCTATATGAAATTGAACTGTAAGTCCCAGAAATGCATATAGAAATTTCATGGCACTTTGTAAAAGTTCTTTATGGCTCCAGAAATGCATTGGAGACTTAAAATGTGTATTGTATCTCCACCCTCTTACATGCATGGTGTCGGTTTAGAATGGAAAATGTGGTCTTTCTCCAGCCTGCAGTGCGAGGTTTCTATTGTCAATTACCAGTGCTTGTACTGCCCTCTGCTGCTCCAGGGAGCGCGCTGGGTTCCCAAAGCCTCGTCTTTGACGCCTGCCTGGGGGAGGCCAGCGTTTCATTTATGGTCGTCGTTATCCGTGCTTGTTGGCGTAGTCCAAGTGTAACACTACCTGACTTGGACAATCCCAGCAATGAAGTAGCCAATGGCCTGAAACCAAATGAGGTCTGTGTTGCTGTGAGTCTGGGTTTTCTAACGTCTTCTGGGGTTCTATTGAGTTGTAGGTGTTCTTTCTCCAAGATCACTAATATTAATGGAAATAGCTGTTTATTTGCAAGTTGATTACAAGGGTGTTTTTTGGGTGGTAAAATATCCGTCATTTTTTAAAAACATGAAAAATTAGTAGAAATAGCAACAAAAATGATCTGAGATGAGAATCCTTCTTCTTTAAAAAGTGGAGTGAAGCATAATAGAATTGCCTCGTGGGAACAGTCTATTGTTTGCATTTAAATATTTGTTGCTTAGCAGGATGGAAAAGACTCAGTGCTTTCACGGTTTCCATTATATTCATCTACTGTTAACTGACAACATCAGGTGCTACTTCTGTTCATTATCTAGGACTTCTGTTTAACGGTAGCAAAAATTAATAATTAACACACGTGAGCCTTCTTGGAGATGCACTTTTGGTTTGTGCTCATCATCCACCTAGCAAAAGCTTTGCCCGAAATCTCTTTTACCACTCTTGAATTATAAATTACTAACAGATTTCATTCTCCTAACAATTCTCTGTCCAGTGTCTACCATGTCGAAAACTGCACATCAATTCTTACAAAAATGTGGTTGGTGGAAACCTGTCCACACTAAGGAATATTTTAAGAAAAAGTTCTATGAAATTAATTGCCCCTCAAATATCAGATTTTCTCAGCATTTCGGTAAGTAGTTTTACACACTCCAGGAGGTCTTCATGTCTTCAGCGACTCACACACTGGAAGGCACACGTGTGCGCTACGTGTGTGCACACAGAGGTCGCCATCTTTCAGGGCGGTGCCAGCTTCCATGAGAAGCCACAGCACAGGGCCAGTGACACTGGCAGTGTCTGTGGTGAGTGACACTGGGTCCATCCCTGGGCATGTCAGGTTTTAACCATCATAAAATGTCCCTTTGTCAAACATCAATATGTGTCCTGCCAGGTGCTTTCCACTTAGGTTTAAAGCTTCATGTTTTCCACTGGAAACTCAGAAGACTCTGGGCAGGTGCGATGACGAATCGGAACATTTCCTCCCCACAGTGGAACCCACCGTAAATAGCCACATTTTTTCCCTCCCTTCCTTTCATTTTCCTAACCACGGTGTTGGATTTTAGTTAGGATCAGAACTAAAGGAAGCCAGTTTGGTCCTGAAGTTCCACAGAAGTCTACACCCATCAGCAGCCACTGAACGTACGAGCTAAAAGAACCACACAGAGATCATAAACGATCCAACATCACTTTGGAACATGTTGTAAACGTGTAAATTCTGCACTGGCCTGTCTTAAGATTCCGCTTTCTTCACAAGAATAGGAGCCATGTATTATTGTTCCCATTTTACAGCTGGGAATGCTGACTTAAGTCGACAGCTTGTTTATCCTGGTCACATGGTATAAATTTTGGAAAGGCTTGCTGAGAATGAGAAACACAGCTGAAAGTTAAACGCAGGCAATTATTCCATTTCAGCTAAGACAAGAGGCATTTCTACAGCCCTGTTAGTGGGAGAGTAAATTTTGGTGCCAGGAGGGAGTTAGCCGCAGCAAGTGGCATCTGCAGCTTTTGCCGGTGGGCTGGGATGGAAAGTCCTCACAGCGGCGTGTGTCCTTAGGGTGCTCGTGGCCTTGTTAGAGCCAGCTTGTATAAGAGCTTTTTTTATTTATGAATATTTAGTCCATCCTTGACTCCCTGGCCCAGTGCAGGCCCAGACCAGAATATTCACAGCACGTGGACTTTTTGCTAGGTCAGCTTTGGTCTCCCCCACGGTTCCTCCCCGGCTCTGATGACTTCCGCTCCCAAATACACCCCAAATTGATACTGGTAACGCCCATCTCTTGTTAGCCTTCTAGTCGTATTTCAATGGTTCGACTGATTTTTAACACATCCGTTTGCTTGAATACTCGCTCGCAATGTCCTCCACTACAATCAATATTATTACTGAAAACCCTGCAGAGAGTTGGGATTTTAGGGTCCTTTCCCCCAAATGCTGATTCCCTCCCTAGATTCCTTGCCTCTGCCAATGACATCACCACTCTTAGGACTTGGCAGTCATCTTTGGTTTCTGTTCCTCCGCGTATCTCGGCTCTAAGTCTGCAGTTTTGCTTCAGATTCTGTCTCTTATCTCTTTCCTGTGGTTATTACAGATTAACTGTCTTCCAGGCTCTCGTCACTTGGTGTTTGCACAACTTTAATGGTGTCACAGTTTCTCTGTGTTCATGCCTCTCCCCCCAGTCCCTCCTGCGCACTGACTAACCCCCTGGAGCGCTCGAGAGCCAATAGTAACCTCTCATCACTGCTGGGTTATAGCCAAGTGTCCCATCCTGACATTTAAACTGTTTTCAACGTGGTTGCACCCCAGTGATCCACCTTTACTTCCTGCCACCTGTCTCTCACACCCTCCACCCCGTGAGGTCACACAGCCAGTTTGTGGCCAAGCTGGTTCTCCATCCCCACAGCACCAGGGAACCACGAGATGAAGAACTCATTTCCAGCCATTCGCCTGGCCCAGTTCATCCCTGTGCCCAAGGGCAGTTTAGGAAAACTAGCATTTTCCGTGTGAAAATCTTTGATTACCGCAGGAGATTCACGATTAACCGAAATCTCCCAAAGTACCAGAAACATACAACCAACCATGACAAACAGCACCGCGTGTGTTTCTATCCGATCCGCTTGTTCCGGGATGGGCTCTCCAGCTGACCAGCCTGACAGCACCGCAGCCGACCTGTCCCCTGAGCCCTGAGCCCGGGCATGCTTGTGGGGTGTGATCACCCCCCTTTGTCATAAACAGCCAGGGAAGCTAATCACAGGCTTTAGAGGGTCTTGGTGGTGGCCGATGAGAGTGGACCCCCCAGCGAGCTCCATTCCAGGGCGTCCACGTCAATACCCTCCACGCAGCGGTGCTTGTGGTCTATGCAATCACCATGACGACCGACCTCTCTCTTGAGGGTCTTGGCCACGTGGAAGTATTGACTGTTTTCCCTGAATGCATTGTTGCCAGACAACTGTGTGTCCTTACTTACAGGACATGATGCCATGAGCTCTGATGGGGGGGTTGCCCTGGAGAAGCTGAGGGTTGGCCCGGAAGGCAGCAGGGAGCCACCTCAACTCGTGTCCCCAGTCCCGTTGGTGCTCGCGGCCACATGCAGGCAGCCGGTTACTCTGTAATTAACGAAAACAGGCTTGTGGTTGTTGCTGTGTGCATTTCACTCCTCTGCCTTTTGGGGCAATATTGGGAAAATAAAGCCTTCCTTTTTTCGTCCTGCGCCTTGTAATCCTGTTTCTAGACTTGGCACATAATTACGTTTTTAGTTCAGGGGTTAACGCTTCCGTCAAACGCGTCTGGGATGGAAAGGCAGCTTGCGTCCCGCAGACGGTGGACGGTTCTCAGACCGGACACTGGGGGGCGGCCCGGCCCCAGGAGTGGGTGTTCGACCGCCAGATCCGCAGCCTGCAGAGGAAAAGGGCAGCGCGGGTGTCACAGGCGTCACGGCGATCCAGGGAACGAGGCCATAAAAAACGACTCTCAGGGCGTCATCTCACATGGAGGGATGGAGGAATAAATGTCTAATTTTAAATGTGCTGACATCGTTTTCTTATGCAGCGTAATGGATTGAGGCAGGCACGATGTAAACCATTTACATGGGGAGAGATTTATCCCATGAACCCAAGTGCTATTAAAAAAATGTCCAGGAACGTATGGAAACAAAAAATATAAACTAAAATCTGTCCCCCAGTTAAGCCTGGGGACAGTGGCATGAGTGCGTCTGTAGGTCAGGCTGCTCCTCTCGGGACCTTAGCTCTTCGCAGCTGGGACGTGGCGTTGGAACCTCGTTTAAGCTAAGCTGCCTCTGCCTTTCGTTCACACGTGGGGGGCACATCCAGGAGGATGAGAGAATGAAGGGCGGGATTCAGGAGGAAAGGGACGAGAAGGAGGGTGGCCCGGAGAGGCACTGACTCCACTCATCCCGGATCCCTCTCCAATCAACTGTTTGCAAATAGCTTTCGGCAGTTTTCACAGGACGCAACTAAACAAACCACAATTGATGAGCCCGGTGTCATGGAGATATTTAAATTCGCTTTCCAAATGTAATCACGGAGACCAACCCTTGGTTTCCAGAAACCCATCGGGAAGGCATT
>CM052456.1:5505534-5532208 GCA_028533085.1 Varecia variegata | reverse complement strand
TGGTCTCCCAGTATCCCAAGATAACTAGGTTTAAGCATTTTAGTTCGCTCTAATAAACAGGCTCATTTCCTTCATCCAACATTTACAAAATAAAGGAACAGATAAAAGAGGGTTAAAGAAAAAGTATCTTTTTGTATTAGTGTTGGGATGACCTGAGACTTTCTGGGTAATGTCTAACCTTTCTGGAGAAGTATCGCTGCAAACGTTAGCGTGCCATTGGGACTAGTCTGAAAGTTCAAATGTCAAAGTATCAGTTCTGACCTAGTAAGACCTATGCCATCTGTTTTTCTGTGCTTGGAGACTTTTTTTTTTAAGTTTGGTATAGAAGAACCTATTTTAAATGCATTTCTTCCCACACGAATTTATATGCGGGCTGGCAGGCGTTGTCAAAGATCAACATTTCTGACTTCATTGTATGGGTTTTTTCCTTCAGCGTAATCACAGATGACTGTTTTCCAAATGCTTTTTATAAGGTTTGATTCTGACCAATTAGCTAATAAACCCCTACATGGGCCGATTAGTTCTGTGCAAACAAACCTCTTGCCATAAAATATCAACACTTCTTAAAGGGTAACACGTCAACCGTCACCATCCAGTCCTAATTTACTGCACCGACTTGCCTTGTTGGAGGATGGCAGCAGGCCAGGCGGGGACATCCAGGCTGTTTGAAAGCTCCTTCTGCGTTGCCTAGCAACCCTCTCGCGACGAGAGCCAGGCAGCCTGCAGACACCTCCCGCTCCCAGGACGTATTCGCAAATGAACAGGTTGGGTACCACGCATTATAAAGGCAAAGGCGGGGGGCAAGTTTCATCTTTCCAGATCCATGCAGTTTCCTGACCAATTTCTGTACGACGCCAGTGCAACAAATCTGAGCCAAAGGCTTTTTTCCAGAGTTGTCAGCACAGCTAGATTTTCCAAAACTTCACATCATAGCTATAGACTATCTATCTCTCTAGGCATCAGCATGAACAACAGCCTTTGCAAGCTCTGTAGTCATCTACAGCAGCGGTCCCCAACCCTTGTGACACCAGGGACCGTTTTCATGGAAGACAATGTTTCCACGGAATATGAGAGTCGGGGGGAGGATGGTTTCGGGATGGTTCAAGCCCGTTCCATTTATTGTGCACCTTATTTTCTATTAGTACATCGAAATATATAATGAAATAATTATACAACTCACCATAGGTTGGGGACCCCTGACCTATAAAGACACCGGTGGCGGCAGGATAGACTGTGACATTTCCCAGTACTAAGCTTCACCTGGCCAGAGAAGACAACCTAAAGGAAAATTTCTCCAGATCGTGTTGGAGTTCCTTCAGCCCTTGGCCGTGCCCGCACAGGTGTTGTGCCCACCCATCTCAGGACCAATGGCTCGGGGAAGTGCCTGGAAAGCTGAGCACGTGTGGGCAGAGGCAGGAGGGGCAATGCCAGTATGCTCGCCCCGTCTGCCAGCCTAGACCAGGGCCTGGCCCTCTTGGCTCCGAATCCCCTCCTGGCTTCTGTGTTGCCAACGCACAGGTGCCGCTTCCCGCCCTCTTAAGGGCCACGCTCGTCCTAAAGAACGAACTCCGAATGCCCACAGCCATGCTTCGTCCCACACGATAACACCTAAAAGGCAATGCCGAATTAAAAGTTTCTGTGTTTTTCATTCAACTTATACTACGTGACCCCCTTCTGCCAATTCTGGATCCCCGCATGCGAGGAAAATGGGCAGAGGATTCCTGCAGACGTGTGCAGTCCTGGAACAAGGACACGCCTGCGACAGAAGAAACGGCTTTGTGGTGTACGTCGGAGGGTTTGCGTGGGGCCGCTGGGGAATGCTCCACGCCCACCCAAAGCACCTGGGCACTGCCTTCCCCGGCCAGACCTTTGATCTACGGACAGATGCGTAAACTCTGATGCACCTAGACAGCTCCTGTCAACTACCTGTGTCTTGAATCACCAGTTACATAGACGTGCAAATCATTCCAGCTGAGATCAGCACTAATGGAAACTTCGAGTAACAATCCCCTCAAGACTTTCTTAAAAAACATGTTGCCACAGGAACTCTCAGGTTTTTTTTTTTTTAGTGCAGCCTGTTGAAATGTCTGTCCTTTCCTCATGCAAGGATTTTCCCGTAAGGAGAGGCTGCGGACGCTGAGAAGGAGCCGCCTTGTCAAGGCATCGCAAGGTCACAGCAGGGGGAAGAGCCCGCGTAACCCCGGGGGTCTGCAGGCTGCACTCAGCAGGCAGCGTCTGGTAGTATATTCTAGAAGAGAATGCTCCACTGACCATCTTGCTTATACCCAGGGCTAGGAAGCAAACTAAAAGGTCAATATTTGGATTCTTAGACTATATATTACTCATGAAATATGGGTCAAGTCCCAATTTTCTGAAGCTGCCGTCATGCCGTGTATGGCAAAGAAGACTTTTCCCAAAGTCTGTGCAAGAAACCTGAATACCACAGCACTGTTATTATACGCTCATGGAATGTATTATGTTATTTGAAAGATTTACTTTGTGCTATTAGCACAGATGCATAATTGAAGGTGGATAAGGCTGGCCAGTCCACGAGGCTGGATTATACCATGCAATGTGGGTGATGATAAAAAGATCTTATTTCTTTTTGATAGACTGAGCCTATCAGCCATCTGGGATCCCCAAATATAGTGTGATTAGCACAGCACACTTTTTCTTGGAGTTTAAAAGATAATACAACACTATGTCTCTCTATCCTATTGGAATAGCAGCTTTATAGTCACGAATAACAGAAATCAGAAAATGCCCGGAGTTAACATACTGGGAAAAGCTGCTAGCTTAGCCCTCTGTCCTCAAGAGCAGATGCGGTATGTGTCTCTTTGCATGAATATGGAGGTCCTAGTAGAATAGGTAAGTAGCAAATATGCACATTCTGTGAATATGTAGGTAGAAAAGAGTTAAAAAAAAAAAAAGAGAGAAAGAAAGAAAGAAAGAAAGAAAGAGAAGAGTTAAGAACAAAACCTGTTTGACAACCCCATCAGACTAGAAAGTAACCACTGAAGTTTCCTCAGGGAATTCTCTGGAAGGATAGTGACGAGCACCACAGATACAGCATGTTTTTACTTCCAGAAGAAGTCATCTACCTGTAGGTCTCGGACCAGAAAGCCAACTTTTTTCCTCTAGGACATAAGGATTTCCTGAGACAAAGACTAACAAAATTATCACTTTTCCTCTGTTCCACGGTGGGTTATTTTGTTCTTAGAGCCTGTGGTCCAAGAGAGAACAAGGGCCTGGTGGTGTGCCCACTGTGGGTGCCAAGTACTCTCGTGTCTACTCTAATACGTGTGCAATCGGGTCACTTAGATAAAAGTTGCTTTTCATGGCATGGGTGATCTCACCCACACCAACAACTTCAGCCACCAGCTGTGCACAGATGAGTTCCAAATCCTTCCCTTTGTCCTGAGCTCTCAGTCCTTACGTACGATTGCATATGGACACCTTGGTCGTCTTCCAGGAAACTCACACCCCAAACACGTAAAAGTCAAGTCCTTATCTTTCTTGTAGCCCTAATCCTTCTCCTACTGTCTTCACGAGTGACATTAAAATCTGCTCAATGACTCAAGTCACCCCAGGTTCCTCTTTCTCCTTCACTGCCCCCCACATCTCTTCAACCACCGTATCCTACGGAATCTAGTTATTTTGCATTGATGGTATCTATCTCCTCTTTGCCACCCTGGTCCCTGTAACCGGTGCTGGGACAATGATCTCACACCTGCTCTCCCACTGGGCCTTTGGTCTCTCACGCACAGGACTTCCTCCGTGGGCTGATCACGTTATTCTCACGATTGCCATGCTTTTCATGGATCTCTGTGGCCTTTAGTAAACTCCGACCTCTTAGCGGGACCACAAGTCCCCCCATGACGTGGTCCTGCCTAGCTCCCCACTCTCCTCAGTGCTACCGTGGGCTGTGTGCCACCCTCCAGCTGCAGCCTGCCCCGCACGGGTGCGCCCTGAGGTTCTGGCGGTGACACACTCCAGGACACAGCGTGGCCTCGATCGCTTCCTGCCCTCCTCCCTCCATCCTGACCGACACCTCCCATTCCAAGCTTCAGCTGTGCGTTTGTCTTCTAGAAAGCTTCCTGATCACCTCTCTCCACCCACCTTTGTGCCTCCTCTGTGCCCTGCGCCATCTTCTACGACGACACTTACAAAATCCGATCACACTCGTTGGGTCACACATTTGACCCCCTCCATAGCAGCGTCCGCTTTCCAAAGAGAAGAACTTTGCGATGTTCATCTTTGCATGCCCAGAGCCTGGTCTGACTCACCAGGAGCCCTCATTGTTGTCTATGGACATCAGAAGTTTCAAAAGTTGACATCCAGATGAATGAGCTTTTCTCTTTTCATTCAGTTACACTGGCATATAAAAGGTAGCCAAACTATGAGGACAGAATATGGCTAAGTACGGTGATTACAAAGAGATTTTGGCTCCAAATCCAGTTCTCTTCAATTACGAATGGCTGCTGCAGCCCGAGCCCGAGAGATACTGAGGCTTACTCCAGCCTGGGAAGAAGAAGTGTAATGACCTAGCACTTTCCCTCATGCTACTGCCGTATGATTGCTCTCCCTCTCTTTATGTATTAAATAACCAACGAGTATTTTGGAAGGTCTCACGTTGTGCTAATGAGTGAGCCAGTGGACAGATTCAAACAATACATTCATCCACCTCGCTAAAAATGGCAAAGAACATTTCTGTTTGGTGCTGCCATAGAATTTTTAAAATACATATTTAGTTTTATAATCATCTGAATCTTAGCCTATACCACCTAGCTGAAACAGTATTTTTAATAATACTTTAACATTTTTAAATATGCAATTCGATGGACTTGGAAATCTAAAATAGTCCTTGCATTACCTTTGAAATACTTGAATAGGAATTAAATTATCACTACCTAATATAATTATATACGTCATGACTTCTGGCAAACTAAATAGATTGAGTTAAAGGCAGATGCAAATCTCATCCCAATGTTTGGATGAAGTTTTTTTTTTTTTAAAGGAAGGACTTATTTTACCCACAAAGTAGATTTAAGAAAATGCAGTCTGTAAAACTTCCTTCTGGAAATCACTCTCTTGCTCCACACAGTCAAATTAGGGTTCCATTTAATTGTAATTTTATTTGAACTCTGCATGCCATAGTTCTGCTCTGCAAATGAGCCAGAGGATAAGTATTCCCAGTTTATAGCCAATTCTCCAGAGAAGCGAAGGAAAAAGAAACAACTGCCTTTTAAGGAAATCAAACCTGTTTATAGTGATAAGCTTCTTCCCATTTCCATTTGAACATAGTCTCAACAACCAGAGAACAGAGTACCATGAACTAACGTGTAAAACACATTACCTGTTACATAGCCACTTAGCCAAATACATCTGTAGGTCTGTGCTTTAAATGTTATTGTAGAACATGCCAATGAGCTTTTATGCATGCACAGAGAAAAACAAAACCATTAAAGAAAGCTTACGAGAAACATGTTGAATTCTATCTGACTGAATTCTGTCTTACGCATAATTCACTGAGATTTATCACAATACTTATAAAAGAGGTCACTATAGCACCAGACTGGAAATGTTCTCAGAAGATTCTAGTCTCTGCAGACCTCTTGCTACTCACTGAACATGCCAAGATCTCTCTCTGTTAGTGGTCCCCAAACTTTTTGGGACCAGGGACTATTTGCATGGAAGACAATTTTTCCACGGGCCGGGTGGGGATGGTTTTGGGATGATTCAAGCGCATTATATTTATTGTGTACTTGATTTCTACTATTATTACATTGTAATATATGATGAAATAACTATACAACTCACCAGGGTTGGGGACCCTGCTCTATGTCATTGCTTAAGGAGCTCCCTAAGTCTGGAATGTCTTTGTCCAATTCCAGGGTCTAGTTTGAACATTAATACTTCTCTTTATTGCTCCCTGATGCTACTATGCAGAATTAATTTCTTTATGATTGTTATTTTATAATACATTTTATATTCCTCCCTTGCCACACTATAATATTTAAAAATCCACCTCTTCCATGGGAGTTTAAGTTTCTTCAGAGCAAGGACAATGTTTATTTACCCCTGAAGCTAGCATAGTACTTTGCACAAAGTAAATGGTGAAGATACGCTTGCTAACTAAAATGAATATCAGAAGCTGATACTAAAAATTAGTTGGAATCCATAAATCTGGGATGTGTGGTTGATCTTGCCATGAAATAGCTTTTCTAATGGTTATGGACCCAACCCAGAAAATTATGTGAAAAAAAATTCTTACAGTGAAGTCAAAGTTACAAACAAAAACAATAACCATGTGTTTAGCAAAATGTTTTCCTTATTAAGGATGCCTGAGATTGTTTTATAACTGCTGAATCTCAGTATTGATTAATAGTGAGGTCGGCCAACTAAAACCCTAACGTCTCACTTTTTCTGAACTACTCTCAGGTTGATCCCATCTTATAAAATTGATTTTTTTATTAAATGCAGAATTTTGCATGCACTGTTCTAGCTAGGGCTTCGAGGTAGATGTGTTCCAGTAGAAGAAAAATGAGATGAAAAGAATGATCAGAATTTCCAGAAAAATCTTTATGTGAACAGCCATCTTAGGAAGGAGTAGACACTCTATATTTTACTGAAAGTAGAGCTTGAAACAATGAGAAGAAGTTACAAGGAAGAAGATTTTACCTAAATTTAAAAAAAAATTTTTTTTGTGTGTGTGTAATGGTGACCAACAATGAATCCTTTAGATTTCAACAGGTCCCATGGCTGGAACTATTTTTTTAAAGGCTAGCTGTTTATCTGTTGTTGATGCTGTTAAAAAAACAAAACGTCTTCCATCTGGGGGCAGGTGATATCAAAAAAGATGTCTTTTTCAAGTTCTAGGGTTTTATGACCTCATTGATGCTTTCCATATTTTCATAGTCGTCGCCATTCTGTGATCAATGTTATTTTTCACACAGACTTGATCCTGGCAATCGGTTTAACCTGCCAATTCATGTCTGTGCCTCCAGGGAAATTTCTCGTTATTAAATGTCTGTGTGCTCATTGTATCTGGCTACAATGGAGAAAGAAAAAAAGGTTGCTGGATTAAAATGGGATTTGTGAACAAAATGATTTTTAGTTCATGTCTCATCTCAACTCCTAGAATTAATGATCTAAAGAGCTTCTACATACCAGTATCTTCTAACACTTGCCATGACCTTGAGATGGTAAAACCTTTGCCATGACCTCTCATGCATGGTTTTCCTTTGACTCTGACACAGAGATTTCATGTAAACTATGAAGAGTGTAGATTTTTTTAAATGTTATCATAGGAACATGCCAAGAAACTTTTATGCATGCAAAAAGAAAATAAAACAATAAAAGAAAGAACGAAAGGATCGGGCATCAGAGAAGAACAGACTGGTATTTCCACTCCAGCTGCGTGAAGGGTGATGAGATTCGATAGAAAAACAAATGGTGGTGGGGGAAACAAAGACTGAATTAATCTCAGACACACATCTGGAGTTTATAAGAGAGGAGCAGAGAAATGCTTTGTGACTGGTCCACATTCGTGGTTAACCGAGATGGTTCATGCAGTTACAAGGCAGGCAATTCCCAATTACCCGTGATAACGGGCCTGAGGATGGCATAACATGATCTGATGTCTCAGGTAACTCCAAGATGCATTTGCTTTAAAATTTCATCCTGGACCCAGTAGATTTTCTTTAACTAAAAATTTTCCTTATCTTTCTCTCATCCATACTAAAAGTGGTACCAAGTCATAAAAGGACTAAACAACAGACAGTAAACAGGGAAATCCAGGATAGATTTCTTAGATATTTATTGAAGGTCTTTTATGTGCAGTAAATCATCAGATAAAAGAAATGTAAAACATACCCCCTGCCTTTAAGGTACTTATACACCATTTTCTTTGGGGAAAAATGTACACTTAGGAAAACTCACAAAATTGACAACATATGATTAAGCACAAGATGCATAGGCATTGACAATACAGGGCATTGACAATTTTAGAAAATAAAGTACTCATGTTTTGTCTGGGGAAGGAGTCATGAAAACAACTGGACTTTTAACTAAACTTTAAAGGATGCTTAAGAAAACAGCTACATAAGATAAGAAACAAAGTAGCCCAGCTTAAAGTGAACTATTGGATTGGGCTACACACAGACACACACACACACACACACACACACACACACATCCACCCACATGCTAAGTTTTTAAACAATGTAGCTTTTCTATGAGATGCTTAAGGTAATCTGTTAAAATCCTGCGAAGCCACTGGTCCCTAAAAGCACTGTTGTCTTTATTTGGCAATCGGCATGCCAGTTTTCTGGGTCTATCCTATCAATTAGCAGAAACTGGCAATACTTAAGCACACCGCATTTCCCATAAATACACATACACACACACACACACACAATTAAACAAGTAATTTCTAAGTATTTGTGCTCATGAAGATTAAGGGGTTTTGAAAGCTGTAAAAATGGAAATCCCCAGTGCAATGCTCCTCTTTTAGATATGAGCATAGGCATGTTACTCGAGGTCAAAGCAAATTAAAACAAAGAGAGAGAGAAACAAAATCCCAGCACAGGAAAGGAAAAGCAAAGTTGAGTGATTTCATCTGCTTCTCCACTGACATCTTTTCTCATCACGCCGTCCTTTCATAAGGTTGGAACGGGTTCAAAGAAAGCATTTGAAGCTATGAGTCAAGGTTTAGGAAAGGAGACGTATCATGTCAAATTCTGCACCTGGAGCATCTTTAAGATCAATATTTTAAAATGTTTAGAATTGGAAGTATGTTACCTAGGTTACTTGATGTTGACATTTATTTATCAGCCAAAAAAAAGTCTTTATTGGCCAATAGAATAAGGAGTAACATGTTTCTGATAAGAAAATTTCTCTTTATATATAATCATTGGCCCCACATTAATTCACACATTCTTCATTTTCATACAAAAAATAAATAAATAAAATAAATGAGTTTAAGAAAGCCATCATATAGCGTACTCTCACGCTAACAATTCTACTTTTAGGGATTTATTCTAGAGGAATGATCAGACAAGTATATTTTATACATACAAAAGTACTTATCCCAGTAATGGTTAAAAATTAGAAATAACCTGTTCAATAGGGAATGAGTTGAGTAACTTATAGTCAATCGGTATCAAATAATACTGCACAGTCATTAAGCATCATGATGCAAATCAGTGTCATTGACATGGAAAGATGTCACCATGTGTCATTTAATAAGAAAGTACAGTGAGCACCATTCTTTTCACACGGAATGAAACGTGAGCGTGACTGTGAGTTGGTCTGTGTGCAGAGGGAGGGGTCTGAAAAGTTGTTCACAAAATGTTAATAATGTGTTATTTCTGGCTGGTCTAATTTTTACTTCATTTTTATCCTTTTCTGCAATGTTTGAACTGCAATGTCTTTACGACGACAATGTATCATTTTTTTGTAATCCAAAAACAAAAGTCATTTTCAATTCTAGCTATTTTAACATTTTTAAATATAGAACTTAAAGAATTCATTTCTGGGTTAGAGCCATGGTGCTAAATTAATCAAGTCCAAGTCTACCAATGACTCTTCTTTTTCTCTTTGACACATTCTATCCAAATGAGAGAGGTTTAAGGAATCGATGAACACCATTAAACACATTCTCTCTTCTCCTGCCCACATCAAATATGAATGCTTCATAGAAGTAGACAGCTAGGTCAGAGTATTGTAATAGTTTTGCTTAGTTTTGTATTGTTTTGAGACAGAGCCTTCCTCTGTCACCTGGGCTAGAGTGCAGTGCTGTCATCATAACCCACTGCAACCTCAAACTTCTGGGCTCAGCGATCCTGCTGCCTCAGCCTCCTGAGTAGCTGGGACTACAGGCATGCGCCACCACTCCTGGCTAATTTTTCCATTTTTTGTAGACATGGGGTCTCACTCTTGCTCAGGCTGGTCTTGAACTCCTGGACTCAAGCAACCCTCCCGCCGTGGCTTCCCAGAGTGCTGGGATTACAGGCGTGAGCCACTGCGCCTCGCCAATATTGTAACAGTTTTAATAAAGGAAATGAATGGTTTTACTCTATGAGATGGTCTATATCCATTGTCTATCTGGCATTTCCAATGGGGAAGGAGAATAAAACTTAAAAGCTATAAATCATGTTGTATTCAGAGTTTGAGTAAAGAAGTTCGATTTATAAAAACATCAATTGTGCTTAAATCCATGACTTGTTAATGATGTTTTAAAAAATATTGATTCCATTTAGATGTGCTAGGGAACTACCTCATTACTTAAGAAAGTAATAAGGAAAGGAAAAGAATCAAGCATTTTTTTTTTAAATAGAAGCATTAGAAAAAGTACTATTTAAAAAAAAATGTACATTCATCCATTCATTTATTCAACAACCTTCCAATAGGTATACCGCCTGCCTTAAGTATCTAGTTATGCACATATATTAATCATCCACCTTGAAGAGTACTATTTGAGAAGAGGTCAAGAGTTGTGAAAAACATGGTTCCGACTTTCAAAGAGCAGGATGACAATAAAGGTGTGAAAAAGTGCAAATCATTTAGCTAGAAGTACCCATGAGAAACAAATCTCTACAGCATAACATTAGCTGCATCAGAACAATAATACTTGTTTGTTTTGATGCCAGTTGGGAAAGCATAGCAAGGACTGGGGCCTCCCCGCCACCTTGTCTCCGGGACCTGAGGCCTGGAGTTCCAGGTTGTTTTAAGGACGTCCTTGTTTCCAGCTGTGTTGCACACGTCCCTGCGTTCCCCTCCCCCAACTCCCTCCCGCCCTCCCCGCCCCCTTTCCCTGTCCTCCCTCCGCTTGTCCCCAATCCTGCGGCAAAACCATCTTCTGCTCCCACTTGCCTTTCATGCTGATGATGAACTTCAACTCATATTTTCATCCCCAAAGGAGCTGATTAAGTTTGAATTTCCCCCCCCCCAAAAAAATGTATGCTTGGTTTTGACTGAATGCAATTTTATCACTTTTTTTTGTTTTTTTTTTTGAGACAGAGTCTCACTCTGTTGCCCGGGCTAGAATGAGTGCCGTGGCGTCAGCCTAGCTCACAGCAACCTCAAACTCCTGGGCTCAAGCGATCCTCCTGCCTCAGCCTCCCGAGTAGCTGGGACTACAGGCATGCGCCACCATGCCCGGCTAATTTTTTCTATATATATTTTTAGCTGTCCATATAATTTCTTTCTATTTTTAGTAGAGACGAGGTCTCGCTCTTGCTCAGGCTGGTCTCGAACTGCTAAGCTCAAACAATCCGCCCACCTCGGCCTCCCAAGTGCTAGGATTACAGGCGTGAGCCACCTCGCCCAGCCCAATTTTATCACTTATTAAATTAAAAAGACATCATTGATAATCCATTACAAAGTATTAATAATACAGTCTTTATTACACACCTACTGTGTGTCTAGGAGAAATAAACAAGGGAGCATGCCATTTCAGAAAAGAGCATGGGCAACGTCACAGAGACCTGGGGGAAGAATAAACACACCAGGTTCAGGGAACACGAAACAGCCCACCGGAAGCAGCGAGCTGCTCGGACGGGGGGGCTGTGTGCACGGCGGGGGTGGCCGGGGGGAGGACATGCACGGTGACAGGAGGCAACGGGGCTGGACACAAGGAGTTTCTATGAGCCAAGTGCTGGACGGTTGAAATACACTCCTGGAAACTCACGCAGTGCCTACGGGGGTGAAATAACTTTCCAAACTAGTTCATCTCATCCCTGAACTGAAATATCCGGTTTGTTGGTACCCTTCCATGAAAATCGGTTAAGAAAGAGAGGCCTAGGCTGACCCTCCTGCGTCCTGTCTCTCTCTTCCTCTGTTCTACGCACAGACACGTGCACCCCTCAGGTCCCGCTCCTATTTGCTGTCTTGATCTGCTTAGGAAGCTGTGGGGAAAAGAGGGGCTCTTAAAGAACTAGATAAAGAATGGAAATTAAGAGCGTGGGGGCAGTGAAGACAGAGAAGAGGGAGTTTTCTTTTTCCAACAGGAAAGAGAAGCAGAGGGTCAGGGAAATGGAAGATAATGAAGAACAGAACAGAATCAACATCATCATGGGAGCCTTAATTGAATTTCTTACTGGGCTACTCCCCGCCCTGTGTCTGCAGCTGCAGGGACCGTGGTAACCCAGTCAACGTGAGGCCACGTGGCCACTGGGGCATGGGGGGAGGATGACCGTGAGCTGCTCCTCCCTGACAGCCGCTGTGCCCAGGGTGGAACTGTCCGGTCATCTCCCCATCTGGCAGGCAGCCAAAAGATCGGAGACCTGAAAACGGATGGCTGCATTTTGACTCGCTGCAGCCACCAACACATGCGATACCATATTTACACGATGCGGTCAAACAGCAACATGCTGACAACGGTCCAGTGAAAATTATGTTTCTCAGGAAAGAAAAAAAATACAGGTGACTCCTATGGTATGATCTGACTCTCACGGCTTTTGTTTTTCAGTCTAGCTTGATCCTGACGGATGAAAATAGCTCGCCGCTGTTTGAAAAGCTAAAAACACCAAGCAGTTGAATGTATTATCATTGACTTAGAAAAAGCAGCCCTTATATAGTAATAACGTCTTCGAATTTAGAAGACAAGGGTGTGGGGGAGGAGGAGGCCGGGGAGGGAACGCAATCCTCTCTAGCCTTTGCCAGAGGCCTCACACAGAATTTTCCTGACTGTTCAGAGATCAGTGTCCTGTAGTTACTTCCCAGGGACAATTTATTTTCTTTTATATTTTCAAAGCACTTGAAATGGTTTTTTCTCTTTGTGATGATTTCCATATGCTGTTTCCAGTTAAAGGTCGATGAGTGAGTGTGAAGCGACATTCTGAAACCACCAAATGTCACCTCACAGGGACCTGGGGGACTACGGAAGCCCTTCTGATGACCTCAGGTCTGAAAAACCATTGACTGGGAGACAGCAGAGCTGCCTTGATCTCATAAAAGTTCGTTAAATAAAATTAGAATAACCACAGCGCAGTAACAGTAATTTTCAAAAACCCTTCAATGTTTCCTGTATACTAAGTAATTTACATGTATAATTCCTAACCCTAAAAACAATCCTTGGAGGTAGGTGCTATCACGATCTTCATTTTACAAGTGAGGAAACTGAGGCACAGAAATTTAATATGTTTGAAAGAAGCCCACTCACTCTAAACAGAGCTAAACAGAATTATACCTAATTAATTCTTTAGAGCTGGAGGTATTTCCTTTTAAAAAATCTGTGCTATTTCTAAGGGGTACAATCATTTAATTTTGTTTGCCCTTGTAAAATATATACCTTTAGGATCCATTGCCTTAAACTCATTAAACTGTGTAACAAAGAAATCTCGATAAGTGACTGATACTGCAGTTTCTGAAATGCCATATTTATCAAAAATGGAAACTTGCACTGGGTGAAAGAACCATTCCAAACTGTTCGTAAAACTTATGTAGAAGATAATTACTCCCTCCTCTAATTAGAATAATAAGAATAATGACAACCCCCCGGGCCGCGTAATTACTGTAGGCCAGGTGATCGTCTCATTGTAGTACACAATCCTTACAAAGCCTTGCAAGATATATTGTTGACTGGTTCTTTGGGTCTCAGATTCCTCACCTGTAAAAGTGATTAATACCCAACATTTTTTTACCTATAAAAGCAGCAACTTCATTACATAGTACCCCATTTACAGATGAGGAAACTGAGGCTCAGAAGAATGTGTTTAAAGCTTTCAGTGGTAGCCAGCATTGAACTGCTTTTTTCCTTTCAATGGGTCAGTTTCTGAACTATCTAAATAAGGTCATGTCATTTTTGAAGGAGAACTGAAATGAAGACATCCTAGAAGCTGTAACAAAACTCTGTTTCGCTCTAGGCCTGACATCAAGCTCAAAATAAACAGGATGTAGGCAATACATTCTCCTCAACACTCCTCAAATTCCTCTTCTCTCACTGGGAGAGTCGATTTCAGAGAGAGAGGAAAAATTACTTTAATATTATTTTTAACTAAACTTCCACAGAAGAGGTGGCGGTGAGTATTCCTTTAAATAAAGTGCTCTGGAGACGAGCCAGGAGGCTGCTACACGTGGAAACCGAAAGGATGAAGAAGAAATGGGAAGACACAGGTCAGAGTTGTTCTCGAAGGATCAGTGTGTTAACCATCCAAGGGTGGGAAAATAACCACCTGGCCAGGGTTGCTAGGAGACGGAGCTTTCCATGGTTATCACTGTGAGAGACTGGGCTTCTTTTTTTTTTTTTTTTTTTGGAGACAGTCTCGCTTTGTTGCCCGGGCTAGAGTGAGTGCCGTGGCGTCAGCCTCGCTCACAGCAACCTCAAACTCCTGGGCTCAAGCAATCCTACTGCCTCAGCCTCCTGAGTAGCTGGGACTACAGGCATGCGCCACCATGCCCGACTAATTTTTTCTATATATATTTTTAGTTGGCCAGATAATTTTTCTATTTTTAGTAGAGACGTGGTCTCGCTCTTGCTCAGGCTGGTCTCGAACTCCTGACCTCGAGCGATCCTCCTGCCTTGGCCTCCCAGAGTGCTAGGATCACAGGCGTGAGCCACCGCGCCTGGCCTAGACTGGGCTTCTTAAAACGACTTTTCGTGGACTTGTGTGCCAGCTACGTTGGCGTCTTTACTGCTCCCTGAACGGACTGAACACGCTTGTGTGTCAGGGCTCCTGCCCTTGTGGTACCCACGCTGGAAGGTTCTTCCCCCACTCAGCTGACGGACGGGCCACCTGGGCCCTTACACACGCTGGCGTCCATCTAACAGGGTGAGAAGACAGTAAGCGCTAACGCACATTGAATCTGCTTTGACGTGTGGACTGTCGGCAGCCAATTTTGATAAAGGGGATAAAGGAAGAAGGGTGGAAGAAGGGGTATTGTCTAGGTAGAATCGGATAGAACATAAATCCATAAAAATTCTGTTCAGGAAAACTCAGCCTTCATCATTTTATCAATCCAGCACCCACACTGCTTCCGAATAACAGAGGAGAAGCTAGTCATGGCTGAGTAGGGTGATGAAAACCAGACACCGATGGTTAGGAAACAATTATTAATACTTGTTACATAATCTGGAGACATAATTATTCATTCATAATGTTTTGGATGGTAAATCCACCAAATTGTAATTAATCTATCTGAAACACGCAGGATTTATATGCTAGTTAGGAAAGCTCCACCCAATAACCTGCTATGAGCAAGGATTCCACAAAGACTTTGAGACACAGTGTGTTGAGAATCTGGCCACCTCCGCTTTTTAAAAATAAGACAAGAATAACGGATAATTCCGAAAAGTAAAGTGCCAAAAGGAATCCAATACCATAAATACGTTCTCATTGAGGTTGCCAAACAATGAAATATCCCCCCAAAAAGCAAATGTTATTTTGTTTCTCAGATGAGGCTTTTAACTTCAGAAAGCTGTTTACTCTTTAGAATTGTTTGATTCAGAAATTCTCCATTTCCTTTTACAACAACCTCATGGCATTTGTTTCATCATGAATCTGTTAGAATAGAGACCATAACCATACTGCAGTCCGTGTATTTATCAGGTTTACTGACAAGCAAACTGATTCCCTTTCTAGACTGTCTCTCATTGCACATTGCCTTGGAGATGCCCTTCTTATAACCCTTTACTTCAGGCCAATTAAAAGAAAAATTGTCATTTTTTTTTTTTTTTTTTTGGATAGGGTCTCACTCTGTCACACAGATTGTTGTGTAGTGGTGTGGTGGCATGATCACAGCTCACTGCAACCTCCAACTCCTGGGCTCAAGCGATCCTCCTGCCTCAGCCTCCGGAGTAGCTGGGACTACAGGTGTGCACCACCACACCTGGCTAATTTCTCTGTATTTTGTAGAGATGGGGTCTTGTCATGTTGCCCAGGCTGATCGCAAACACCTGGCCTCAAGTGATCCTCCTGCCTCTGCCTCCCAAGATGCTGGGATTATTCTTGTTATCAATTTTGTAAGGGTTAATCTTAGACTTGGTGAGATCCTATTTCATACAAACCCTGTATTGAAGTAATTGCAATTTTCAGCAATACTAATTGATAGCCTGCTCTCCTTACCCAGCCTGCCGCAGGGGAGTAGCATGATACCCCTGTTAGAGGGGGAAAATTATATTTAGACTGCTTTATGTAATTTTTTTTTGAAAATAATTTATTTTTTCAGGATCAGTTTTTTTCATCTATAAACTGAGAGTAACAAAACTTTGTTAACCCAACGGATGTCAAAAGAGATAATATATGTTAACATACTTGGAAAATCATAAGATAGATACATAGGAAGTATTTTTAGTATGTGTTGGCTTATGTTCTTGAACACTTACTAACTGACAGAGGGAAGTTAAATTATTCTGGAAGCTACATCTATCCTTTAAGACCATTACTATAAAAAAATAGACGGCATTTCCAGTTAGGTATGATGTGGATGTCACAACGACATTGCACACTGGCCTGCCCGTTTGGCAAGACAAGGGTCCTTGCGTTTCCCATGGATGAGGGACCGTCATGGAAGGTGGCTGGATTGGAGCCCTCTTGCCAGGACCCTACCCAGAAAGGCCAAACTCTTAGCCAGGGGCTGGCGTCTGGAGGAACCACTGGGCCTGGAGGGGGTACAGAAGAGACGGGGCAGAAGCCTGACTTCCGTGTTAGGGGTCTGGGGTCTGGCAAGGCCCTTCAGGGCTCCTGGAAGACACCGTGCGTATCCCCAGCGTTTGGACACCAGCCACAGGGAGGACATTAACGGTCACCCAGTGTTAACAAGAGACAGACAACCACCAAAGAATAGAGAAGTACCACCTCACTTTGTTATGAATAAACACAGCTATCTTCCCTTCCCTCTGCAATCCTTCCTCCTTCCTCACCCTCGAGGGGCCAGAGGGAGCCGGGTGAAGAACAGACAACCCTCCTCCCCATGCCACGCCCTGGAGTGACAACCTGACCATGGTGACAAGGAAGAGAGTTCAGAGTCAGGTTTGGGATTGAAGCTTTGATGGAACCAGACAGTGTTAATAACCGAAAGCTACCAGCAATACCTGGGGTCTGCCCAGAGAATTTTTAAGGGCAGGGCTTGTTTTTATCATGGTTGAAAACAGTTACTGGAAAAAATAAACCAGTTACATGTCTATAACTAAACGAGTTGACACTCATCAAAAAAAATCGGTTACATCACAGAGGTTCATCTTACCAGTCACATGTCATACGCTAGTTCCAAAAGCCTGTCACCAGCACATGGGACTTCCCTTGATGAATACACTGAAGCTCCTCTTTCTACGTAGAAAGAATGACAATTTGACTTTGGGCCTAACAAGAATTGTAAACTACTCCCTTCTCCCTTCTTCTTCCTCCTCCTCCTCCTCCTCCTTTTTTAAGGTGAATCAGTACTTGAGCAACCTGGGATGCTTTTTCCTGTTAGGCAGATGGATGCCTTCAGTTGGTCTAGAGAGCTGTTTCTAGAACAATCCTGTCAGAGCCTAGAACCCTCGGTTGAGAAGGACTCAGAACTTTCATTGGGTATTAAATTAAGGTGGTCGTTGTTTATAAAGCAAGTCATAGTCTCATATTCTCCCTCTCTGTCTCTGTCTCCCTCCATTTTTCTCCGGTTTTATTCCCTGCCCTCCCCGACGCCTTCCACCCGCTCCGTGTATAAAGGCACCAGAGAGGCCCAAAAGCCCATTGACAAAGGCACCGACTGCCAGGGGACACTGGCCCGTCTCTCCTTCCTGCAGGCACCTCTAGTCCTTGCCGTGACCACTCTGGGGATTCCCAAAGCCTCCTCTTTTGCTCCCAGCCCACCCAGGTTGGCTTCGGAAAGGGTAAATCCTCCCACCGGTCATGACCTGTTCACAGCGCTCAGAACTCAGATAATTCCCGGCCTCTCCCTGGTCTTCCCCTTAATTTCACTGGGAAAGGGACAGGAGGGAAATTCCAAATGGACATATTGTGCCACCTCGCAGTAGTCCTGTGGGCATGTATCAGCCCTCAGCTTGCTTTCTTTTTTTAAGTCTCTACTTGACTTTTAATGACAATCACAGAACACCAGAGCAGGAAAGAATCTCAGATGATTGATGATGATTTCATGAACCAGCAAAAAAATATATACCTATAAAAAACATATATTCGTAAATATTCTTTTTTAAGTTTTATTTTATTTTTGATTGGCAAATGATGGTTTTATATATTTATGGGGTACAATATGATGTTTTGATACATGTACACATTGTGGAATGATCAGATCAGACCAATTAGCGTATATATATCACCTCCAGTATGTATCATTTCTTTGTGGGGAGAGCATTTTTTAGATCCTCTCCTTGAGCTATTTTGAAATGTATATTATTAATAACTGTAGTCACCATGCCGTGGCAGGGGCTTCATTCATGTGAGTGACATGTGTGCTATGTCCAGATAATGGCAAAGTTCATGCATCATCAATATTCTAGCTCACTGTCATCCTTCAACAAACAATGATCTGTCTTAAAACATGCAATTCCAAAATAAGGATTTTTTTATAACACTTGCATGATAGATTTACCTAGTGCACACTGACTTCTACAAATATACCTGCCTTTAACATTTCTAGAAAGGGCTCAAAAAATCAACAAAAAATTAAGTGCTTAGGCATATTTTCTAATAGAGATATCACTAGCTTCCCTTAAGAAACACTTGTTCTCAAATATACACATTCAAACACATTAAGAACCTTTTCTCCCTTTAGAAATACCTATGTTTCTGGAATTATTCTACTTGAAACATTTTAGTAACCTCACTAATAGCACTAAGGGATAAGAATTATATTATTTGAAATGTGCTTTGCCTCAATAATACATTTTTATTCAAAGCTTTAAAGAGTGCATATACAGTAATAGACAAGAATTGTTAAATCCATTTGTCTCATGAAATGAATGATTATAATGTCACCTCAATTTTAATAAACAATTATTTAAAACTTTGAATTAAAATTCAATAGGAGAATAACTACTATAGTGGTATATAAGGTGCGAAGAAAAATTTAACATAGTTTCCAACCATATTAAAATGTGTAAAGGATAAACAATCTGTACATTTCTTTGTTCATTATTTTCAAAATGTGAGTAATTTTTGAATTGTATATAAGATTTGGAAAACAAAAATTTCTGCCCCCTTCTTTATATAATGATTTCTGAAGTGATTTGCCAAGAGTATATCTGAAGACATAGCTATGTAAGTGCATGTCCCAAAAGAAAGAGTTTTGAAGAGTAAAAGTGTTAACATTCTTTTTATAAGGCTGTCTGCACACACACGGTGGGGTTTTGTGTCTGGATGATTTTTCCTGTGGGTGATCTCTTGAAAACACACTCTGCAGAGGATCATCCAACGACTCACCACTAGAAATATTTGCTTCCCGTCACATATATTTAGAATATAAATTAAAAGATGTATAAACATTCAAAAATCAGGCCTATGTTACTGATTATTTGAGCCTTTAAAAATTCTGTTTATTTTTTAAAACAAAACAGAATTTTTTGGCATTGAGCTTCAATGTCAATGAAAAGTTTTGATTATTAATATTCCTGTTAGTTATTTCTAAAATTGGGGGTTTATGTACAGTTCGACCAGCCAATCAAGTACTAAAAATTTCTGAACATATCTCAAAAGTGACTAAACATGTCACTAGAAGGATATTTATTGAGAATTATAAAGTTATTCCATTTCTGAACATCCTTAATAACATTAGACTAGTTTTTCTTGTGTGATTTTGGCCTATTAGATTTTCTATTCTATAGAGCATTATGGAAAGTCTAAATACTTAAATGTTTCACAGGTCAAAATCTGTTATTGTCTATAGAACTGCTTTATGGTCTTCCCATTTTAAGGTGCATGGCTCAAGCGCTGGATGAATTTTTTTTTTTTTGAAATATTTATTTTCCTCAATTCCCAAGTTAATCCTTTGCATGTTCTTCAAAACTGTGAGCATCTCACTTGCCAGCAACCATCCTCTGCCTCAGCTCTCTGCCTCTCTCCCTGCACCCTCCTACTTGGAGGTGACTCACCTATTAAGCTGTCGCCAATCCTTGCAAGAGGAGAAAGTGTACAGTGTACGCCCAAACAACATCCACTTCACCTTGAACTTAACGAGAGACCATTTACTAGAATTGAATTGACTTAATGTTTTAAATGAAATACAGTGATCCTAGTGTGGTCATGGCCTTGGCAACACAGAAAATGACAAGCATTTTTGCTCCAGCAGCTTTCTGGAACAAATAATGCTAGTATAAAAAATTAAATATAATAGCTTGAACTAAAAAAAAAAATTAGACAAACAAAAATAGGCATTGCCGCAGTAATTTAGAACTTGTGTTTTCTTTAAAAGGATCTTTAGTTTCTTTAACATCCAGATAAAAAGGTAGACTGTAGACGATAGTCTCTCTCTCTCTCTCTCTCTCTCTCTCACACACACACACACACACACACACACACAGCAGAGGAGACAGGAAGGCTGAGGGTTTTGCCTAAGGCCAGGCTGCAAATTAGATCAGAGCTGCAATTAGAACCCAAATCTCAGTAACTGGAGCCAGCCAACTGCTATTCTAGACTCAGAGCAAATCTGCTTCTGTGTCACAGATTATATATACGCTGAATTAGGCACTCATATTTTATCTGACGACGCCTACCAGTGACTCCTAAAGAAACCTCATGAAACCACCTTTCTGATCCTTTAATCACTCTGCCAGTTCCAGGCTGAAGACTCGAGGCAAGTTACTTAACCTCTCTGGGCTCTTTCCTCACCTAAAATTAACGGGTTGAACTGGAGGAGACCTCTGAGGAACTTGCCAGTTTTAAAAACTCTGCTTTTCATCTCCTGTTTTATGCTGCATTCTTGGCGTTTGCAGTTTTCACTAGGTGGCAGGATTCCACCATTGCATTACGAAAGCGCTTTCTGATGGACGCCTGGGACCAGAAAATTTCAAAGAAACTCCCTTCTTCAACATCAAACGTTTTTTTGAAAGTAAAAGCCAAAGGGAAAGAATAAATACAAAAGCAGTGGCCCATATATTTCATAAAGATCTAGACCCATTTTTAATATAAGTATAAAATAGAGATTTAATCTCACGCTCTCATTGTCTTTCGTACAACACTACAACTTGCAATTTCACATTAAAATCAGGTAAAATTTGCTTAGTTTCATGCCTCTTAAAATTTATTTTAGTTGAATGCCAGTTACACAATAGCAGAACCCCTTGAGCAAACTGGTAGCGTAAGCAACCAAATGGCAACAAAAGCACAAAACATTTTAAATAGTTACTAGGTGCATTACAAAGTTACTCTTAGTTAGTTACAATATATTTTGAGTATCCTTGAAATTATCTTGAGCTCTTTGCTGGGTGAGTAATCACGATGGAATACAGTACTTGGATTTTTGCATTTATTTGTCAAATCCTTAAGAGTGTACTCTTTTAAATCGATTTTGTGGCATTTCACCATACTTTTAAAAAGTATTGCCCAAAATTGGCCTTTTTATGAATGCTGCCTAATAAATGTGACCACCAACACCTTATAAGAGCCCCCAAAATAGCCAAGCGCTTATGCTGAGCAGAGCATTTGTCCTCTGCCAGAGCCCAGTGAAGTGACACGAAACAATAGCTCAACTGGACATGCTAACCTCGCCTCCACGAGACGTTCCCCAGTGTCTTGCTGGTTGTCAAAAGGACACGATTCACTGGGCTTGTTCGGCTGAGAAACATGGCGCACTTTCCCCTCTACCCATTGCAATTACATAACATAGGATTTTACATTACCCTGGAAAAGTTTCTTAAGAAACAAGCCACATCCCGGAGACATGCGACGCCAGCTCCAAAATCAAACTCACCTAGAGACGTCTGCATCAGAACCTGGAAAAACTAGCAACAGGTCGCTTTCACTGACTCGGTCCCAGCACAGAGCGGTGACACCTCTATTTCCCCGGTCCTACCTTTGCCACTTGTAGGGGCTGCTGCTGCTCCTTGCCGCCTTGCAGTCGGAACCCCCAGGGCGCCCCGCCAGTCATGGAGATGCAGATGAAATCCCCGGTGCCCATGTTCTCCTTTCAGGTGGGCAGCCTGAAGAGCTGGAAGAGACAGGCAGGGACGGCGCTGGGAGGGCGCTGGGGATGTGCACTGCGCCGGGCGCCGGCGAGGACGCAGGGCCCGGGCGCGCAGAGCCAGCGCCCGGCCGCCAGTTCCCTCCGCAATGGCACCGTCCCCGGGGAGCCGAGCGCTCGGCCCCGCCGGACCGGCCCCCTCCTGCGTCACGCTCCTCGCTCGGCCCACCTGCAGCCAGAGGAAAGCCGCCACCGGGAGGGTCCCCGCCGGGGGCGACACGGGGGCGGGGACAGGAGGGAGAGCAAAAGTTGTCTTGCACGAACACATTAAACCCCAGCACCAAAAGAAGGTGTGATTGGAAAACTTGCGTTTCACAATTCTGTGAACAGCTGAGGACCCAAGAAGGTTTCAGTCTTCATGCCACGAGTGACATCCTAAAATCTGAGCTCTGAGAATTCAACTGCTAGAGGAGTAAATTCTCTCAGATCAATGCTTTGCGAATTGCCACACTGTCCAATGAAACAGACAAAGGGGAGTTAAAGGGGGTTAAATGATTATTTTTCTGTCTGCAGCCCGCAGAATTAATCCCAAAGGAGGAGGAAATAAAAGAAAGCATAAACATTAATTTTTTAAGACCTCCGACTGTGAAAAGTACTTTTCTGAACTATGATATATATTTAGAGAAGGTGGGGGAGGAGGAGGAGAGAATGAGAGTGTGAATTTTCCCCTGGAAACCAATGCTTGTAACATCTATTGCATGGTTCGGGGTATTTTAAATTTAAATAAGTATTTCATTTTCTTCCTTCCTGCTGATCTGAGATGTGAATCTAACAGTCAACTGCATACAATGTCGCCTACAAGTTTCTTATTTTATAGCATCTCATCATATGTTGTGAACCTGGGTGGTCCGCATATAAAAGTGGGTTTTATATGTTCCAAAGTATTTTAATGTTTTCAATCTGAACAGAAGCTACCAAAAATGTACAAATGGAACATTTTTATTTTCCCATAATGTTTTCCATAACATTCATCCGCATAAAAACACACTAAGTAAAGAAGAGCCTGGGAAAGTTAGCCTGTGTTACTTGTGGCACCAGACAAAAGTGACTTCCAGACACGTGGCCTGTGCCAGTACTCGGAAGCTCCATACAGTGAACCCTCATTTAATACAGTCAGTAAGTTCTTGAAAACTGCAACTTTAAGCGAAATGCCAAATAATGAAACCAATACCATAAGCTAATTCATATAAACAAGAGTTAAATTCCTGTGGCCTATTTCTAGTCACAAAACATCATCAAACTTCTAAATAAAGACCAAGACATTTCTAACATTAAACATTGACATAAAAGTGAGATATACATACATTTAAGAACGATTAATAAAAACAAGTAAGATGTCATTTACCCAAATTTTGGTGACTCAGCAAGTGACACCTGTCATAGTGGGGCAGCCATGTTGTGACTATGAGGCAAAGCCTAGGACAGGGGTGGGAAACCTTCTCATGTCAGAAGGCCACATTAAGTTAGCTGTAACCAAATAAGGCCACATTCCAGAAACTTCAACTAGATATACTTAAAAATGTACATTATTTTATAAAAGTATAACTACTATGTACTTCATAATTTCAAAAAATGAAAACTAGTTGTTAACTATAAAGTTAACTAACCCTTTAATGAGTTTCTTGCATCTGATTTTTGTTGGAAAGCATTTGAATATCTGGTTGCAGCATGGAGGTCCACAGTTTCAGCTGATCTTCTAGATGAGTATCAGTCATTTGTCACCTTAAGGGCATCTTGATTTGGGTTAGGTAGAATGTAGATTCACAGCAATAAGTGGTGAAAAAGCAAGAAAGCATTTTTCAGGCACATTGCTGAAGGCATGGGTATTGTACTGCATTTTTCCATATTTCAATTGGATCTTTCTTAGCATCAAACAATGACTTTAAAATGTCATCTACTGAGAGCTCAATCAATTCCATCTGTAGTTCTTTAGGTACCTTGGTGACATCAACTAGGTGAGGCTGAAATGCTAATTTGAGTGTGATGTCATGATTCTCAAAGTCAGTGAATCTTTCATGTTATTTTCCAGTTAATAGGTCTATAACTGGACCTGGGTCTTCTTCAAATGATTCGCATATATCATCCTGCTCATCAATGACCTTTGCTATCTGGGGGAAATGTTCGTCTGAAATTTCCTTTTGAAGAAGTGTTTTGAAAAAAGATAGCTCTTTTTGAAATGCTTGGATTTTTTGGCCACATATCATATATAGACTTAGTTTTACCTTGCAAAGAAGTATTCTAGTCATTTTGATTTGACATGACATCACACAGAAATGCTGCATTCCTACAGAAACCTTCTTTCAATAATTCACATTGCTTTTCTATTCTTCATAAAATTTAACTCTCTGTTCTTGCAGAGGTAAAATTTTAGCTAACACCTGTCCCTGCAGTAGCCAATGCACTTTAGAATGATATGGCAAATCCACCCTCAATACCTCACCATTCAACTTGAGCATGTCACAAAACTGAGGATTGAGTGAAACCTTAAGAATTCTAGAAGATGTTGGGAAATTTCTTATAGCCATCAGCCTAGGCAAAGAATTTATGAAGAAGACCCCCAAAGCAATCACAGCAGCAACAAAAATAAACAAATGGGACCAGATCAAACTAAAAAGCTTCTGCATAGCCAAGGAAACTATCATGAGAGCAGACAGACAACCTATAGAGTGGGAGAAAATATTTGCATGCTACACATCCGATAAAGGGCTGATAACAACAATCTATATAGAACTTAAGAAAATTAACAAGAAAAAAATCAAACAACCCCATCAAAAAGTGGGCAAAGGATATAAAACGAAGCTTTTCAAAAGAAAACAGAATAATGGCCAGCAAACGCATAAAAAAGTGCTCAACATCTCCAATCATTAGGGAAATGCAAATCAAAACCACAACGAGATATCACCTAACTCCAGTGAGAATGGCCTTTATCAGAAAGTCCCAAAACAACAAGAGCTGGCGTGGATGTGGAGAGATAGGAACACTCTTACACTGCTGGTGGGACTGCAAACTAGTGCAACCCCTGTGGAAAGTAATTTAGAGATACTTCAAAGAGCTAAAAATAGAAATACCATTTGACCCAGCAATCCCACTACTGGGCATCCATCCAAAAGAAAAGACCTTCTATAATAAAGACATCTGCACTCGAATGTTTATGGCAGCACGATTCACAATTGCAAAGATGTGGAAACCACCTGAGTGCCCATCAATCCATGAGTGGATTAATAAAATGTGGAATATGTACACCATGGAGTGCTACTCAGCCACAAAAAAGGATGGTCAACTAGCACCTCTTGTATTAACCTGGATAGAGCTTGAGCCCATCCTCCGAAGTGAGGTATCACAAGGATGGAAAAACAAGCACCAGGTGTACTCGCCATCAAATTGGTGCTAACTGATCCACACCAAGGTGCCCACCTGGTAGCGACACTCACTGGGTGCAGGTCAGGTGGGAGGGGCTGGGGTGGGTAAACTCACAACTAAGGGGTGCAGAGCGCACTATATGGGGGAAGGGCACGCTTGCAGCCCTGGCTTGGGCGAGGCAAAGGCATTATATGTAACCAAAATGTTTGTACCCTCACAATAGTCTGAAATTTTTTAAAAAAGGAAAAAAAAAAATAAAGGCTCTATCACAGCCGGGCGCTGTGGCTCACGCCTGTCATCCCAGCACTCTGGGAGGCTGAGGCAGGAGGATCATTGGAGGTCAGGAGTTCGAGACCAGCCTGAGCGAGAGTGAGACCCCGTCTCTACTAAAAAAAATAGAAAGAAATTATCTGGACAGCTAAAATATATATAGAAAAAATTAGCCCTGCATGGTGGCGCATGCCTGTAGTCCCAGCTACTCGGGAGGCTGAGACAGGAGGATCACTCGAGGTCAGGAGTTTGAGGTTGCTGTGAGCGAGGCTGACACCACGGCACTCACTGTAGCCCGGGCAACAGAGTGAGACTTTGTCTCAAAAATAAAAAAAATTAATTAATTAAAAAACTAAATAAAGACTCTATGACAAAACTGTCCCATTCTGAGGTACTGGCTGTCACCGTCACCGTATGAATCTGGGGGACACAGCTCAGCCCACAGCGGGAGGCAGAGCACACAGGCAGCCGAAGTGCCGCTCAGTCTCTTTCCAATACACAAAAACGTATAAAATGCACGGGGTGGGATAATTTTTTCAGAGTTTGGTCCTTTTGTTGGTTCTTCCTATTTTCCTCTGCTTCCCATCGCAAGCAGGTAGTGAGACCCTCAACAACGTCCTCACCTGGGAGCCGGTGCCAGCGGAAGTGGAGAGCGGCCGCCATGCCTCGCCGCCGTGGAAAGGCCCAGACTCCCGGAAGTCAGTGAGGAAGGCGCCGCGGCGGGGAGGAAGGAGAGGCGCGAGTCCTCGAGAGAAGTCGAGGAGGGACTCAGTCCTCCCGGGGAGGGTTTGGTGGCCCGTGGGTCTGGCCCTGCTGCCGCCAGGGAGGGGGCCTCAGGGGAAAGGGCTGCAGGGTCTGAGGAGGGAGCCTCACGCCACATCCGGGTTCCCAGCCCCGCCATCTTCTTCGGTCACGAGCGCGCCGC
>CM052456.1:5482630-5505034 GCA_028533085.1 Varecia variegata | reverse complement strand
AGCTGGGACTACAGGCATGCGCCACCATGCCCGGCTAATTTTTTCTATATATATTTTAGTTGGCCAGATAATTTCTTTCTATTTTTAGTAGAGACGGGGTCTCGCTCTTGCTCAGGCTGGTCTTGAACTCCTGACCTCGAGCGATCCTCCCGCCTCGGCCTCCCAGAGTGCTAGGATTACAGGCGTGAGCCACCGCGCCTGGCCTAAATCATTTCTTCTGAATTTTCAGCCTTTCAGAGTTTTCTTTTACTTGTAAAAAGTATTTCCTTTAAACAATTGTTTTCCATTTCTTTTCCTTCCAGATTGATTTTTTTTTTTTTTTTAAGAAAACGCTTACCTATGGTCCCAATAATCAAATTAGATAAAAATAAAGTTCTCTGAAGGATCAGGTTTGGAGTTCAGGAAATTACGGAATAGAATTTGGAAACTATTGGCATACAATTGTGAAAGCAAAGCAAAGGTGGAACTGAAGACACGGTAGATGCTCCCTGAGAATTTGATCTGCAATGAACTGAAAGGACTTAGAGAGTGCCTGTTTTCGCACGTGTGAATAAGGAGTGGGAGGGCGGGTGTACTCCTTGACCTGAATGCTGGTGAGAGTCTTGACTTCACCTTCCACTTGCTGTCTTATTTATCAGATCCAGGTGATCGAGAATGACAGAGCCACCAGAGGGGGACAGGTTTATACCACCAACACCCGAGGCCAGGTGCCTCCACTCGTCACAACGGATTGCATGATACAAGACCAAGGTATTTGTTTTCAACGGTGTCTTTGATGGAGGTGTTAGAATTTCTCACCATTTTTTAAGTCAATACACTGAAACCCTTCAATAATGCTATTACTGACGGGAAACCAGTTCACCATTAATCTTAATGCCTGCGGTACTGAGAAGGCCCTCTCAACTGAATCCTGTTCTCTGCTGCTTGAAGTCTAGCGAGTCTCCAGTGAGGTGTAGAGCAATATATCTGCTTAAGAAAAACCCTTCACTTTTATTGATAGGTTTAAGTTAGTTCATACCCTACTTTGCTTGAACTTATTTACTACATTGGAACCTTGGAAGGGCAGCATGAGCAGAGTAGCAGGGACTGAACTCTTGGGAAGTCGGCAGACCTGGTTCTAGCTCCAGTGACATTTTGCAGCACGTCCTTTAGCATTTGGGGTTCTGTCTTCCCAGTGTTAAACTGGGGAGAGGGGAGGCTGAGCTGTACCTCTACTGACCGTCCCATCCTTGCCTTCAGCTGAACTAACGTTTCTGTCAAGCCTTGTACAGATTTGCTTCACCCAAGAGCATATGGCAAGTTAAATAAACAGCCTGATGAAATCTTGCACCTGAGATTCCGAACATACCATTTTAATGGGTCCTGTGCTTGACCCGAGAAGTATAACATCGTGACAAAAACAAGCCTTTTGTCTCAGCCCTGAGCTGCTGAGCCAGCCGAGTTCTAGCGGGGGGTTCCTACCATTGTGACATACAAAAATGGCAATTTCATTTCAACCTAGTGATAAGTGTTATGTAAATGTTTTAATATTTATTTTATTTAGTATTTTAAGTAAATATAAAATACTGTTTGAGGCTCTTTTCTAACTAAAGAACATTCGTAATCAGCCTCATCTCCGACCTGCGCTTCCTTCACAATTGCCTTAAGTTTAGCAAACTCCTCCTCTTCCTTCACGTCTCTGGCTCTCACTTGGTGCTGCCTTCTCTGCAGTAGACTGAGGACAGTTTCCTGTTCACCGTTTCATCCCTAGAAATTCTCCTGGTGTCTAGAATATAGCGGTTGCCCAATAAATATTCATCGAACACATGTACCTAGAATATATGACTCTCACCCCTTCTCTTGGGAAATTTCTATTTCTTCCAAACTCAATTAGATTTTCTCTTTGAAATCTTCCACCATTGCTCCTCCCATCGTGTTTCATACGTATTTCATGCCTGTCACATTGACTTTTGCTGTGGTTTAGGTCTGTCTCTCCCCCAAATCTAAGCTATTGGGAGCAGGGTTCCACTTGTTCATTCACTCATCCCTGTGTACATTCAGAAAATGTTTATTCATTACCTGTTGTGCTATACCTCTATGCTAAGCCTGAGATTAATAACAAAATAACACAAAATATACAAATTAATATTATTGTGGTTAATATTTATAAGTACTTCATATGTATCAAGATAATCCTCTAAGCACTTTGTGTGGATTAATTCATTTAATCTCCCCTGTAACTTCATGAGATAGGCATTAATATCACTTTTATATCAAGAGTGGGAAACTGAGGCACAGAACGCTTGGCAATTCACCCAAGGTACGGAGCGAGCAGGCATTTGAACCCCAGCGTTCTGACACCAGTGCCCACGTTCTTACCCTGCCAGTTCACTGCATCTATTCAGAAATAAAACACAGGATTCTTTTTTTTTAAATGAGTGAACAATTTCACAAGGAAAAAGAGAGATAACTAAATATTAATACAGTGTGATAGATATTATAATAGAAGGATAACAAGTGTGTTTCCCTGGGAACTTCAATACGAGGTCACTAACCAAAGAACTGACCCAGCCTGCCTTGCGCGAGTGGGGTGTCCAGGCTGAGTGAGCCAGTGTGACCTCGAGGAGAGGATGGGGGCCGGGCGGGGCCGGGCCGTCAGCAGAGCAGGGGAGCGTGCCAGCGTGTAGCATGTAGCGTGTAGCATGTAGCATGTAGCGTGTAGCATGTGGTGGCAGCAGAGAGCAAACTGTGAAGGAGCAGCATGTGCGTGGTGTTTTGTTTTGTTTGGGTCTTACAGGTGTTTTTTTAAAATTGTGGTTAAATATATATGTCACATAAAGTTTGCCATTTTAATCATTTTTAAGCGTACAATCCAATGGCCTTACTTATATTTACAGTGTTGTGCAACCATCCTGATTGTCCATTTCTAGAACTTTTTTACCATCCCACACCAAAACTCTGTGCCCATGAAACAATAATTCTATTCCTCTACTGGTAATCTCTGTTCTGTTTTCTGTCTCTCTGAATTTGCCTGCCGTGGGTCCCTCATTCAAATGGAATCATACAATGTTTGTCCTTCTGCGTCTGGCCCGTGTCTCTCAGCATAGTGTTTTCAAGGTTCATGCACCTTGTAGTATGTATCAGAATGTTATTCCTTTTGAAGGCTGAATAATATTCTATTTTATATACGTGCCACATTTTGTTTACCCATCCACCTGTTGGAGGACAATTGAGTTGTTTCTGCCTTTTGGCTACCGTGAATAAGGCTGTCTGAACACTTGTGCAAGTATCGACAAAGCAGGTGAGCTCCTGCTTCCAGTTTTCTCTGCGCATAAACTGCACCTAGCAGTGGGATTGCCGGACCGTATGGTGCATGTATGAAGAGAGTCTGAAGGCAGTAGTGTGAGAGAAGGCAGGACTGGGGAGGTGGCAGGTTTGGATGATGGGTGCCTCCCTTGGCCTGGAGCACTGAAGTTGGCCCCGTCACACCCTTTTGCTGTGAACTCCCTTCATCTGGCCTGGATTATTGGCCAGTAGTAGGAAAGCTTTTAGGACGTAGCCCAAGGATCTCAGACACGTATGGAAATTCACAAGCGTTATTAGAATATAGAGCTGGGACTCTGTGTTATAGAGTTTGGACTTCATTCACTGAGCTTTTTCACTTTACAGATGTGAGGGCACTAAGGCCCAGAGAGGTCAAGTAACTTGCCCAAGGCCACACAGCTGGTTAGTGTCAGAGCCATTAAAGAAGAGCCCCTAATTCAAAAATATTACTCGTTTGCCTCTGGCTGCAGGATCTGATTTAAGACTCAACTTGTCCTTTGGTTTAGTGCTTCTCTGCTCATCCTTGAAGACCCTGTCCAAGCGCCTCACCCTTTGTGTGGTCCCCTCTGATCCACGTGGCAGAGTCGTCGTCTCCCTCGTGCCACTTCTTACTCTGTTTCCCCGTCTGGGGTACTTGCCACGCGGCGTTGCGAGGGTTTGTTTTTGTCATTGCTGTCCCCAGCTGGGTCCTGAATCCCTAAACTGTCCCTAAACCCTAGCGGGGGCCTTAGCTCCAGAGATGTTTGTTTAATGAATGCATTGAATATTTTCAGTCAGATTATCCCATAATGCTCTTTATTAAACATCTCAGAAAGTTTTGAATCTTAGATCCTGAGGTGCCACCTGTACCTTTCATGCGTATCTGTTGATAAAACAAATTCTCAGTTGCTTTTACAAACTTTATTCCTTGAGCACATTATTTTCCTGTAATAAGAGGTTATTTAGTCACCTTTTTGAGCTTATTAATTTGTAATTTCACTGTCAACAAATAAATCCTTTAAAGGTTTAATAATTCCAATGTATTATTGGCAATTTTGAATAATAAAAATTGACAATGGAAAATTAAAATACCATTTAAAGTATCCAAAAATCCGTAGTTCACAGTCTGTGTAACATTGTATGATGATAATGAGGAAGGTTTTGTCTAAATAGGAAATAATAATAGGGGTCAGGTGTATTTATCTTTATTACCTAGCTTCCTTTCCTTTTATTCCTGCTGCCGAAACTCTGGTCTTACCCTCTGTTAGTGCTCACAGAGACCCTTAAAGCGATGGACCAGTCCACCTGTCTCTCCTCTTTTCTTGCTCCCAGAAGCTATCCTATCCACTTTGGGGAGATCGATTTTCTTTGAGTATTTATTTCATCATCCCTCCCTTGCTAAACAGTGTCCCATCCCTGCCCAGGGGCAGACAGGGCTGGTCTCAACTCGTCCAGCCTTCCAGGCCCTCACGGCCTGGACTGGACTTCTGGGACGTCGTCAAGAATTATGGTAGGTTCTAATCCCACTTCTGCCACTTAGTAGCTCTTTGACCTTTTCCAAGTCACTTAACCTCCTGGCATCTCAGGGGCCTTCTCAGTAAAGTGGATCATCAAGCTGTCAGTCTCGCGGGGTTACTGTGGGACTGGGTGAGTTTCCATGGACCAGTCTTAGGATGATGCCAAACGCACCGGCAGTTGCCGTTTTTATTGCCGTCCTGGTGGTGAGCACCACGCTGCCCCTTTCTCTCTGACCCTCTCCCGAGGAGATTCAGCCTGCAGTCGTGTTAGCTTGTCTTACACAGCACGTTCTGTTTCTATTTGCATTAGTTGCCATTATATAAAAATCAGAATGTTTCATGTAAAAAGACAGATTTCCAGCTTGTCCTAAAAAAATGTGAAGTCTGGCGTCAGTAGCTTGGCGCTGAGCAGAATAAACTATTGTATTTTGCAAGAAATTATAGCGCGCCTAGAATATGGATTGTAGAATTGTACAGTACTATGATTTTTTTTTTAAAGAAATCGCAAAGAGCGTTTTACGGATAAGAAATAAGGCAATGCATTATCTGGAAGTACCTTTATAAATGTTTAAATATGGCGTATTTTTTCTAAGGAAATTCTGTGTGTCCTTGTGAACGTTTCAGGCAATGCCAGTCCTCGGTACATCCGTTGCACGACCTACTGTTTCCCGTGCACATCGGACATGGCCAAGCAGTCTCAGATCCCACTGGCTGCCGTCATCAAACCCTTTGCCACGATCCCGTCAGACGAGGTAAGAGTGACAAATAACGCTGATTCCATAATGTACCGATTCTACCATGATTCCGTTATCATTACTTTCTTACAAATTATTCTGTATTAAAGTAGAAAACTGGAGTATATTTACATGATGCAAAAACATCTAGTCATTCCATTCATTAGGGAAACAAAAATCTGACAAGCTATGTTTTTTGGCATCTTACACACCAAACACTGACGGACTAACTCACTCTTTTTCATTTGAGGCAAAGTTCATTTACAGTAAAAATGCAAACGTCTTAAGTGAACATTCATTGAGTTTTGACACATGTATGTGTCTGTGTCACCGAAACCCTATCAAAACATAGAGCATTATGGTCACCCTAGAAAGTTATCTCATGCCCTTTCCCAGTCAACCCCTACCCCTTGGCCCAAACTCCCTTCCCTGGCAACCACTGTTCTGATTTTTTTCATGATAGGTTTGTTTTGACTATTCTAGGACTCCATATAAATAGAATCATAGAGTATGCACTATTTTGTGCAAGGTTTCTCACACTCAGCACATTTTACAGAGCCATGTATTGTTGCATATATCAAGAGTCTGTTTCTCTTTTTATTGCTGAATAGTATTTAATTGTATGGATATACTAGTTTGATTATTTAGTTTTTTATTAATGGACATTTGGGCTGTTCCTACTTTTTGGCTATTGCTATAAACATTCTCATACGAGCCTTTTTTTATAAAAAATTTTATTTTTAATTATTATGGGTAATTAAAAGTTGTGTATCTTTATAGGGTACATGTGATGTTTTGATACAGGCATAGCATGTGAATTAATCAAATCAGGGTAACTGGGGTATCCAACACCTCAGGCATGTAACATTTCTTTGTGTTAGGGACATTCCAATTCTCTTTTAGTTATTTTAAAGTATACCCTAACTGTTGTTGATTATAGTCACTTTGTTGTGCTATCCAATGTTGTTCATTCCATCTAACTATATGTTTGCCCCCATTAACCATCTGCCTTTATCCTCCACTCCCTGCTACCCTCCCTAACCTCTGGTGACCATCATTCTACGCTCTGTCTCCATGAGATCAATTGTTTTTAATATTTAGCTCCCACATATGAGTGAGAACATACGAGATTTGTCTTTCTGTGCTTGGGTTAGTTCACTTAACATAATGTTCTTCAGTTCCATCCACGTTGTTGCAAATGGCAGGATTTCATTCTTCCTCATGGTTATATAATAGTCTATTGTGAATATGTACCACAATTTCTTTATCCATTCATCCGTTGGAGGACACTTAGGTTGATTCCATATCTTGACTATTGTGAATAGTGCTACAATAAACATGAGAGTGCAGATATCCTTTTGATATACTGAATTCCCCTCCTTTGGATATATGCCCAGCAGTGGGATTGCTGGGTCATATGGTAGTCCTATTTTCAGTGTTTTGAGCAACCTCCATACTGTTCTCCACAGTGGTTGCACTAATTTACACCAATAGTGTACGAGGGTTGGCCTCGTACCACCAATAGTGTACGAGGGTTGGCCTTTCTCCACATCCTCACCAGCACTTTTTTATTGCCTGTCTTTTTGATAAAAACCATTTTAACTGGGGTGAGATGATATCTCATTGTAGTTCTGATTTGCATTTCTCTGATGACAAATGACATTGAGCATGTTTTCATAGACCTGTTGGCTCTTTGTGTGTCTTCTTTTGAGAAATGTCTATTCAGATCCTTTGCTAATTTTTCAATCGTATTATTTGATTTTTTCCTATTGAGTTGTTGGAGCTCCTTATATATCCTACTTATTAATCCTTGGTCAGATGGGTAGTTGGCAAATATTTCCTCTCATTTTGTGGGTTGTCTCTTCCCTCTGTTGATTGTTTCCTTTGCTGTACAGAAGCTTTTGAGCTTGATGTGATCTCATTTGTCCAGTTTTGCTTTGGTTGCCTGTGCTTTGGGGGTGTTACTCAAGAAGTCCTTGCCCAGACCAATGTCCTGAAGCAATTCCCTAATGTTTTCTTTCAGTAGTTTCATAGTTTCATTTATTAGATTTAAGTCTTTAATCCATTTTTATTTGATCTTTGTATATGGCGAGAGATAAGGGTCTGGTTTCTTTTTCTGTATATAGATATCCAGTTTTCCCAGCACCATTTATTAAAGAGAATGTCCTTTCCCCACTGTATGTTCTTGGCCCCTTGTTAAAGATAAATTCGCTATTCACGTGTGGATTTATTTCGGAGTCCTCTATTTTGTTCCATTGGTCTATGTGTCTTTTTTATGCCAGTACCATGCTGCTTTGGTTACTGTAGCTCTGTAGTATAATTGGAAGTCAGGTAATGTAATTCCTCCAGTTTTGTTCCTTTTGCTCAAGATGGCTTTGGCTATTCTGGGTTTTTTGTAGCTCCATATACATTTTAGGATTCTTTTTTTCTATTTCAGTGAAGAATTGTCATTGGTATTTTGATGGGGATTGTATTGAATCTGTAGATTGCTTTGGGTAGTATGGACATTTTAACAATATTGATTCTTCCAATCCATGAGCATGGGGTATCTTTCCATTTTTGTGTGTTCCCTTTAACTTTTTTCATCAATGTTTTGTAGTTTTCATTGTAAAGATCTTTCACTTTGGTTAAGTTTATTCTTAGTTATTTTATTTGTAGCTGTTATAAATAGGATTACTTTCTTGGTTTCTTTTTCAGATTGTTTACTGTTAGCATATAGAAATGCTACTGATTTTTGTATATTGATTTTGTATCCATTAACTTTACTGAATTTGTCGATCAGTTCTGTTAGTTTTTTTGTGGATTCCTTAGATTTCTCTAGATATAAGATCATGTTATCTGCAAACAAGGATAATTTGACTTCTTCTTTTCCAATTTGGATGCCCTTTATTTCTTTCTCTTGTCTGATTGTTCTAGCTAGAACTAATAGTAGTTTGTTGAATAACAGTGGTGAAAGTGTGCATCCTTGTCGTGTTCCAGATCTTAGAGTAAAGACTTTCAGTTTTTCCCCATTCAATGATACTATGTGTGGGACTGTCATACACGCCTTTTATCATGTTGAGGTTAAGTTTCTTCTATACCTAGTTCTTTGAGAGTTTTTATCATGAGGGGATGTTGAATTTTATCGAATGCTTTCTCAGCATCAATTGAAATGATCATATGGTTTTTGTCCTTCGTTCTGTTGACATGATGTGTCACATTGATTGATTTGTGTATGTTGAACCATCCTTGCATCCCTGGTATGAACCTGCTTGGTCATGATGAATAATCTTTTTAATGTGCTGTTGAATTTGGTTTGCTAGTATTTTGTTGAGGATTTTGGCATCTATGTTCATCAGAGATACTGGACTATAGTTTTCTTTTTTGGTTGTATCTTTGGTTTTGATATCAGGGTGGTACAGACCTCATAGAATGGGTTTGGGAGGATCTCCTTCACCACAATTTCTTGGAATAGTTTAAGTAGGATTGGTATTAGTTCTTCTTTGAATGCTTGGTGGAATTCAGCAGTGAAGCCATCAGATCCTGGGCTTTTCTTTGATGGGAGACTTTTTATTATCACTTCTCTCTCTTTACTTGTGATTGGTTTATTGAGGTTTTGGATTTTTTTCCTGGTCCAATCTTGGTAGGTTGTATGTGTGTAGGAATTTATCCATTTCTCCTAGGTTTTCCAAGTTATTGGCATGTAGTTGCTCATAGTAGTCTCTAATGATCCTTTGGATTTCTGTGGTATCAGTTATAACGTCTCCGTTTTCATATCTGATCTTATTTATTTGGCTCTTCTCTCTTTTTACAAAATAACTACTACTTGTTTCATTGATCTTTTATATTTTTTGTTTCAATTTCATTTATTTCTGCTCTGGTCTTTGTTATTTCTTTTCTTCTACTAATTTTGAGTTTCATTTGCTCTTGTTTTTCTAGTTATTTGATATGCATCATTAGGTTATTTATTTGAAGCTTTTCTACTTTTTTGATATAGGCACTTAATTGCTGTAAACATTCCTTTTATTACTGCTTTTGCTGTATCCCACTAGTTCTGATATATTGTATTTTCATTTGTTTAGAGAAATTTTTTAATTTCCTTCTTAATCTCTTCATTGACGCCACCGGTCACTTAGGAACATATTGTTTAATTTCCATGTGTTTGTATATTTTACATTGTTGTTCTTGTTATTGATATTAATTTTATTCCATTGCAGTCAGAGAAAATACTTGGTATGATTTCAATATTTTGAATTTTTTAAGACATGTTTTGTGGCCTAACATATGGTCTATCCTTGAGAATGACTCATGAGCTGAGAAGAAGGTGAATTCTGCAGCTGCTGGAGGAAACGTTCTGTAAATATGTGTTAGTGCCATTTGGTCTATGGGGAAGACTAAGTCTAATGTTCCTAATAAGGACTGTGAAGACGAGTGTGGTAGTTCACACCTGTGTTTCTAGCACTTTGGGAAGCTGAGGTGGGAGGATCGCTTGAGGCCAGGAGTTTGAGACCAACCTGGGCAACATAGTGAGACCCTATCTCTAATAAATGAATGAATGTAAAAGGGTGCTAAAACACCAGGAAGAGGTTCCTCAGGGCTATGCTCTCAAAAAACGTCTTCCTCTTTGGGCATGTACCTGGGCCTGTACTTGAAGGGCCACTGTCATTAGGGAAACCCATTGCTGCTACACTCCACCAGCTAGCTGCGTGGAAGTCAGGTGCTACCAAGTATTTGAACCTTCCTGACAGATTCTCCTCTTGTGGCTTCCATGACACCATCCTGGTGTATTTTTTTCTACCTTACAGGTGATGGGCATTTTAGTTTCCTTTGTTGTTCTCCTGACCTCTAATTTTGGGGTTAGTCTAGGCTGGGACTCAGGATCTTCTCTCTTTCTTTAGACCCCCTATCCCCTCCAAAGACTAAATATTACCTGTAACAGTGGATGCTACTACTGAATAATAGTCAAAATTAATAGTAATAGTCAAATAATGAATAATAATAGTCAAAATTAATGACTTAATGAGCCCACTGATAAGTTGTTAAAATATTTGGTCATTTACTTAATCCTGACATCAACCTATCGGTTATCCTCATTTCAGATATAAGGAAACTGAGGCACAGAGTTAGAGAACTTGCTAAGGTCAGCAGCTACTAAATGGCAGAGCTGGGATTCCAGCCCAGGCAGTCTGGCACTGGAGTCCTTAACTCTAAGTCGCTGTGTTGTTCTCTCTTGTTCATTCGTTCATTTCCACATCTTCAGCGTGTTCACATATGCGAATCTTCTCTGAAATCTCTCTTTGGGTATCTCATGGAAACCTCAAACGCAACATGTTTACAAGTGAATTTTTATCTCCACATTCTAAACCTGTTCCTTCTTCCACATATCAATAAATGGCACTGTCATTTATTTAACTGCTGTAGCCAGAAACCAAAATGAAACAATTAGAGTTGAGTAATAATAGAAAATGAGGTACATGCTTATTTTAGATATTTATAACCTATAATCAAGGGCTTATTTTAGATATTTATAACCTATAATCAAGGAAATAACAAGTTTTAAAGTATCTTTCTTAAAGATGAATGGATTACATGAATACTGTTATTCTGCATATGAAAAGCATTTAACAAATGCTAACAAAATCTTAGGGTTTTATTGCGTATCTGACTAATATTGCCATCATTACTGCAATTAAAAAATCTTTCCTTAAAGAGATCCCGCTTTGGCATCTACCAAAAGAATTTATTTAGTCGGTTTTTTTTTTTAAAGTTGGTTCCATTGTTTGACAGGTTCCAACCTTTTCAAGCATGCTATTGTGTTAGCAACAGCCTATAAAAATAAACCTAACCCCAGTAGTTTGATCAGAGAATGTTCCCTGTGAGCATTTGCTTTGGAGATGTATGCTATTTCCAAGAGCATATCTGTGTCATCATCTTTTAACATGTCATATTCCTTACCATAAATTTTAGTTTTTTTCATGTATTTTAAATGAAACCCATCCCCACATTCAGTACAATTAACTATGAGGTATTTATTTAGCAAAAGTAATAGGTTATGTTGTAAACTCTTTTGTTTAGTAAACTGTTTTTCAATGTTGTTACTACATTTTAAGAACTGAGGTAGAAATAGTATAGAAGTCCAGTGCAAAAGGATTGAAGATTGTAACTCATTTAATTTTGCATTTTCTTTCGCTAAAATAAGAAATCTTTACATTTTGGACAAGTACATACATCTAATTATACATGCAATTACATAATTTCACCTATAAACCAGATGGTAGAAGATTTTACTCCATCTATGACTAGTCTCAGGAATATCTATGTATATTTTTAGATTGTAAGTGGATATAATAGTCAAAGCAATTTCCTTATTGTATTAGCAAGGGTAAACTTTTATCTAAGACTCTAAATTTCAGTGGATTTTTAGTCCATTACTTACTCTGTGCTAAGAACTGAGCTAGACTTTAGGGATTTGGAGAAAAACAAGACCAGTTACTCTACATTAGGACTTATAGAAAGTTTTCAAGTATGCAGTGATTTTTTGTACAATGTGAAAAAGGCTTTGATGGGGATAATCTTACTGTTTATATGGAACATAGTTTCAGGGAAAGTTTTATGTGAGTCATAACTTAATAAGTAAGAACATTGTCCTATTATTAAATACTGTTTAAATTCTTTCTCCTCTTAATAATTGTTCATATTCTGGTAGGTTTAGTAGATACGGAGAAGGTAACATTGGGGAGAAAAGAAAGGAATGGATGTGAGCTGATAAATGAGGTCAACAAAAAGGAAAACGCTGTCAGAGAGTAAATGCAAGGCCAATGCATTCTGTCGGGGATAGAGGTCACATCTATCACTTGCAGAAGGAATTGCTGGTCACGCAGTTGACTTTTCAGCCAGTCTTGCTTGCATAAGTTGACATGGTGTTGGCAGAATTTCTACTGCTGTTTAAAACATCAAAGAAAAAATTCTTCTTCCCTGTAGCCGTTCGTGTCATGATGGCTGCGTGTCACCTGCTTTAGGACGACAGCAGCCTGTGAAGCAGGTGCCATCCCACTGTTAGAGGTCGTGCAGCTCTGCGGGTTCTGGGGCTATTAACGTCGTCCAGCTAATAAGTGATCCTGCTGGAACTCAGGATTCCAAATGCCAAGTTCTTTTAACTCCATCTGGCTGCAGATGAGCTTGTTAAACAGAATTTCTTTTCCCTGCCAGCTATAGCGTTAGCAGTGGGCCTCTTGCTCCTCCTGCAAGCTCATGAGTTATTTTGAAATGTCCGTTTTCGGTTTCTTTTCTTAAAGTCTTTTGACTTCAAGCTACTTGTTAGTACTCCTTGAAGACGGACACGATCCAGATTTTGGCAGTGGGCTGGGCACACAGTAGAGGTCTCAGTTGAATACATGGACTCCTCTCAGGGTTGGGTAGACATTTCAAAGACAAAAATAAACCAAACCCAGAATGGTGGTTGACTTCTAGGTATTGCAGGCCTCTAAATTGCCATTTTTAGCCCAATGAAGTAAAAGTTTTCATCCTACTTTGGGTATTTTCATACTTTTAAATAACTACAAACTTCACTTATAACCCTATTTAACTCTTTTTTTTTTTTTTTTTTTGAGACAGAGTCTCGCTCTGTTGCCCGGGCTAGAGTGAGTGCCATGGCGTCAGCCTCGCTCACAGCAACCTCACACTCCTGGGCTCAAGCGATCCTCCTGCCTCAGCCTCCCGAGTAGCTGGGACTACAGGCATGCGCCACCATGCTCGGCTAATTTTTTCTATATATTTTTAGTTGTCCAGCTAATTTCTTTCTATTTTTAGTAGAGACGGGGTCTCGCTCTTGCTCAGGCTGGCCTCAAACTCCTGACCTTGAGCCATCCTCCTGCCTCGGCCTCCCAGAGTGCTGGGATTACAGGCGTGAGCCACCGCGCCCAACCCTTCCATTCCTTCTGAACAGTGGGGATTCCCCATGTCCCAGGGTTGCCGGCACCTCAGTATCAAACCGAGATCTTACAAACGCAAGCGTTTTAAACTATAAGTCACCACACAGATAATAGTTACGATCTTACATTTATTATGAAAGGTCTGAATGAGTAAAATTTTTCAGGATTTTTCAATGCTGAAAGAAAAAACCCAAAACAAAAACTAACTTCCAAGTGAAAGAGATTTTCAAATCTCATATAAGCTCTAGATATGGCTGTAACAGAATAAATATTACAGACTCCGATCCATAGTAGCATTGTTGGAAGAAGAAAATTGAAAATAATTTCTCAAATTCCACTAACACTCCGTCTAACAAGAGGATAATTTTCTGGAAATAAAAAAATACCAAGTGTTAGCTTAAGAAGAGCCAACTGAAAACATTCTTGAAAAATACAAATATATTCTTAGAATTAATGCAACGCCCTAAGTGTCTTATTATCAAGTTTCTTTTTAGAAGATACATGAGATGATTTTTAAAAAGCATTCAGGAAAATACTTTTTTATTTCACAGTTGTTATTTTTAAAAGTCTAACGAAATAGCGCTTCTCTCTGATAACGCTGATACGGTAAGTGGCCTGTGGACCTGTGTCTGTCTGCCACGCAGGCTGAGGGGACGTCATGTGTGGTGAAGCTAAAGACAGACGACACGTACATGCTGCTCTGTGACTTCACTGAGTACAGTTGGTACAGACTCTTCTCGTTTCAGTTGCCGGGCATAATCCTCCGGGCACCCGACTCTGCTCCTCTTCCAGCGTGCCCGATGGTCTGAACGTTTCACATTTCCACAGGGTAGTTGTTCCTCACGGGTCTGGATCATCTTTTCACATACCATTTCCGTGCTTCTGTATTCTGCAATTAATCCAAATTACCAACTGACCTCTTGAGATGGCTCCAAAAAGTGAGCAGCACTCCAGTCCCAAGAAGCAGCCACGTGTCAGGGTGGCACTGGCAGTTCGAAACCATTGCTGCCAGAGACGGAAATTCTCAGTGATTTCCTGGGGACCATAGCCTGAGGTCGAATGTGATCCTTTGTCACGCTGGAGGGCTGTGTCCCATTGTGGCAGGTCTCCTCGTTGTAGATCTTCTCACCTGAGTTCAGTCCCGCTGCAGGACAGATCTCTCTGCCACAACCAGCAACTGCTCAGCTGAGGCTTGTCCCCCAGGCGCTTCGTAAAGTAGAACGTCCTTGCTGTGGGGACGACTGTGCAGTCTCGGGACACTCACTGCTTTCCCAGAGATGTCGAGTGAAGGACATAACTCGCGAGAAAAAGGGGAAGAAGTGGGCACTGAAAATGGAAAATATGTTATTGTTTTCAAAATTAGTAAATAAGTGTTAGAAGAGAGGGGAGCTAGAGTGAGTGTGAGTGTGTGTGTGTCAGCACCTACACGACCTCTGATGCTAAAAAGGAAGGAAAGTGGGGAGTGGGGCGAGTGTGACAAGCAAGGCCAGGTGGGGACGGTGTCACGCGGTCGTGTCCTGGACCCAGGCAGCATGACGTCACTCGTTCGGGGGGTTCCTGAAGTCTGGGGTGTGGCTAGTTCCGCTCACCCCTCTGTCAGCCTGTCGCCTGTGACTCAACGTTCCCACGGGAAATCATGTCTTCGTTGCGAGTGCACAGCGCAGCGAGTGTCCCTGTGGCCCTGCTCTTTGACCCGGTGGCTCCTGAGGAGGGCAGGTGACGCTGCAGCCGGGCGCTGCGTGCCCTGCTGCCCTCTGCCTCCCGGCGTCTGCAGGCTGCAGCTGCTGTGCTTGTGGCCGCCTGTCCCGGCAGCACCTCTGCTTTCCTAGTGTCGTCGGGGAAAAGTCAGCAGAGGATTGGAAACTTGTAAAATAAGTTTTTCCTGTCTGTTAATCTCAGTAAATTTGGTACATTCTGTACTTTCTGTACAATTTTATGCCTTATGTTTCATTTCATTTCACCCAGAATATTTTTAAACCATTATCAAAGGTTCCTTGGGGAAAAGCAAGTTCAGGTCAGTGTGACTGGAGTTACAGGAAATGGATGTAGCCTAACTAGCTACAGTATTTTGTTACTGATACAATGTGGACAGCTTTCACTTTTAGTTGCGCAGTGCCACCTGCTGGACATGCGTTATAAAAACAGCTTCGTAGTTTTGGCTTTCAGGGTTTGGCATTCATCTGCCTTCTGCAATGCATCTCTCTGATTCATCACTTTCCTAAAACAGAAAATCTATAGCCAGGTTTATGTATTCAGGTTTTTATTGATAGTATAGATGCCAAAACAAAAATACATGGCCTACAAACTTTAACACAAATTCTTCACGATGGGTCTTTCTACATTGTGCTTCATTTTCTTTGAGCATCTGCTTTTGTTTTGGAAATACAGTCTGTGAATGATTTAACATTGCCCTTCTAAGCTAAAAAGAGCTTTTGTCGATGATGTTTTCCCAAGTGTTCTTTCTTCTCGTGCCCTGCTCTTTTCATTGCATTTGTGTGTGCTTGTTTGTTTGCTGTCTTTCCATGTCTCTGCCCATGAGCCCACAGAGGCAAAGAGCAGACAGGGACATACCAGGAGCCACAGATTTAAGCACATTTATAAACAAAATTTTTAAAACCCCAAAGTATTTCTGAAGTAAACATAGTGGTAAGGAGAAAAAACAGCTTAGGGCATTTTTTGGGAAAGTAATTTAATTGAAGAAAAAGCTCTACACACTAAGCTCGGGCTCGGGAAAAGTGAGCTTAGCTATGAACGAGCTCGTGCCCAGCACTGCAGGGCAGAGGGAGGTCTCTGATGGTTTTCAGCGTGGCCTGAGAGAGGTGAAACAGGACAGTGTAATTTAGAAACCCCTGCCCTGTTGCCTGAAAATAAAATGTAAACAGTTAAAAAGCTTTTAACATTCTTTACTGTCACCTCTGTTGTCTGAGTGCCTTACTTACCTCTTCATCATCTGGCTTCCGAAAGAGTAAAAATTGGGGGAAAAGCTGTAAGTGTTTTTAATAGCGTAGATACAGTCCTGCCTCGACTCTAGTTTATTGCTAGACATTCATTTTTCAGTTCTGCAAGTCTGAATCTGCCAGGACTGGAATGCTTAGGTGTTAGCTGCCGACAATTTCACAGCAATTTTAGGCTGGGCCTGCCTTTGAGCAAATCATATCAGTAATCATAAGGTCAAATTTCTTTCCATTACCTCTGGCTTGTCTAGCAAATAATGGCATCATGTTTTGTTTCTAAAGTCTCTCAGGGAATTTATTATAGCCTTTGAACTCTTTGAAAATAAAAGGATGAGAAAAGTAAACTTCGCTGAGTGAATGCAAATGGCAGAATTTTTCCCTGTTTCAACTTCTGAAAGCATCTCCTGCTCTCAGAGGTGCAGCCGAGAGCAGAGCGTAACCACAGGCACGACTGCTCGGTGGGCTTTTGATCCAGAAGAAGCTACTTGATCGGGACATTTTTGTTGTTGTTGTTGTTGTCTTTCACTTTAGAGTGCTAGTTCTCCATTCGTTGTCCTAAGAATCTCTTTTTGTACCTGCGTCTTTTTGCTTTCAGATCATTTCTTATTACCAGCTAAAGAGAATAAACATTTGTCACTTCATACCTTTGAGACAAAAGGTTTGTATAAAAGAGCCTTGTGATTTTGATGCTAGATTGTATCCAAATCTCCTGAAAAAGGTAGCAGAGTCTCCATCTTCTCGATCATTTTTACAGTAACTGACAAGTTAGCCTTCAGGAGCGCAAACCTCTCTTACGCTTACCCAGCCTGTAACTCTTCTCCGAAACTCTGTCCTGAGCTGAGCGGTTTGAGAGAGGACAGGTCGTTCTGGTTAGAAATGATGTTCTGGCTGTTTTGTGCCAGACACAACGCTCTGTGCTGCACACCCTGCTCCTCTCGTCCTCGTCACGGCCCTGCCAGCGGGGCCCCAGCGCCGTGCACAGGCTGTGGTCACGGGCACGTCAGCAAGAAGATCCACCCCTCTTCTGGCTGCCTTGCGGCAAGAGTGGGGGAGAGGGCCGTGCAGAGCCAGTGGGGAATGATGTAGAATGTTTTTTTTAATCCTGTCCCTGATTCTTTTACGTTTTGTACTAAACCTATTTTTCCTGCTCTGAGACCTCACAACTCATTTCTGAGACCTCCGCAGGGCATCAGTTTTCACGCTGAACATCTGGTCAGGGACAAAGAGGGGTCTCGGTTTTCTAATCAGGGCTGGAACAGAAAATGGCCCGACGGCTCCACCACTCTTCTGGCCTCCCCGGAAAAGCAGTCTGCTTCACATCGTTTTCATTGAAGAAAAATGTTATTGACACGCCAAACTCTGCAATTCTCAGGCTTTTCTTAAAATGTTATGTTTAAGGAGATTTATAAAAACAAGAAGGATCTTTCTGGTTTCATTCCAAAAGCCAAAAAAGTTGAAAAACAAACACAACATCTCGTTGCCATAAATCCACGTGTTATCAAGAAAAGCATCTTTACTGTCTTGGGACAAATGCTAAAAGTTAAGAGTTTCTTAGTGAGTGCCGTGAGAAGACTTTTCAAATTGTAATTATACTACCTAGAAATCCTGTTTCTAATAGGACTTGTAATGCTGAGCATTTTTACTTTAAAACTGTAAAAGATGTATAATGGTTTCGACACATGTTTATGAGGAAGAAGCAATGGGATGGTTTATTTTTTCAGTTCTGGCCAGTCATAAGCAGCCACTCCGAGAGCGAGTGCTCTGAGAAACTCTGTCATCTGATACAGTAACAGAACAAGCAGAATCGAATGAGTCAACATTATTGCCTATTTTTTCAGATCCTTGCATTTTGAAAGAAATACCTTGCACACTTTGAGGGAACCGTCTGAACAGCACACTGCTATGCAGACTGGGCTTTTAAAGGCAGACCCAGTTCTCGTCTTTTTTTATAGTCTATGAGCAAACTTAGCAAAGTATGTGATGCAAGGTATCCAGGGCATTTCTAACATAAGCATAGTTAAGTGTTATTACCATTATGATATAGATATATGTGTATTTATATCAGTTTGTAAGTGAGATACAAATTTACATTCATTTTTGCTTGGGTATCGTGGACAACGTCTTGTTGCCATAAAGTCATGTGTTACCAAGAAAAGCATCTTTTTTTTTTTTAATTCCATGTATTTTATTACTATTCATAAAGCTTTTAACTGAAAATCAAGATGATGAAACACATTGCCACTGTTTTCAGTTAATTAAATTCTTCTGGATTAAAAATGGAAATCAAATAGTAAGATACAGTATTGTTTAATCAGTCGTTTGCATTGTGCAAGGTACTGTTAGGCACTAGAGACTTACATCTGTGCCATGAGAAGACTTCTCAAATTGTGATCATACTACCTGGATCTCTTATGCCCATCTGTTCGTTTGATTTCCCTTCCGTCTCGCAGACGCCCCTTTTCCTGGTGAACCACGGAGACGACGGGCCGGTGCGGTGCAACAGGTGCAAAGCCTACATGTGCCCCTTCATGCAGTTCATTGAGGGGGGACGGAGGTTCCAGTGTGGGTTCTGCAGCTGTGTCAACGACGGTGAGTGGTGCCTTCAGATGCTCTTTGGGGAAGATTGGTCTTAAATAAAACGTACTTCTTAGCTGAGGAAAAACAGATTTTTTTTCTATGTATCGGTGCCTTCTTCTTTATAATTTTCCTAGGAGGAAATCAACTAGAACGTGCTCCGTCCGGAGAATCCGAGCCGTTCTTAGCTTTACGTAACTGCGCGAGCAGCACGGGGAAGTTGTGATGTTTCCTAGAAGAGAAAACTCAAAAGTAGGAGGGAAATTTATTTCTTAACCTCCTTCCACAAAGCCTCAGTTGAAGACAAAGGAGATTTTACCTCCTGTTCACAGAGAGTAAACCCGAGAGGCTTTTCCTCTGCTGTCATCCTCAGGGTTGTTCTCGAACGTGAGCTCATCAATATTTAGGAAAAGCTCAGGTGTAACTAAGGGCTTGAACGCTTGGGTAGGTCTTTTTCACTCTGAATAAATGTTGGGTTGTGGAAGGAGAAAGAAACATGATTACAACAGGGCTTTCCCCGATACTTTTTCAGTTTCATTCCAGTATAAATGCACTGATGTTGGAAAAACTGCAAACTTGCCCAAAGTGTTCTCACATTTATTAAATTTATAACATGTCTCTATACTTTTATTTTTTATCTTTATTTTGGTTTTTTAGAGACAGGGTCTTTGTCACCCAGGCTGGAGCACAGTGGCACGATTATAGCTCACTGCAGCCTCGAACTCCTGGGCTCAAGCCGTCCTCCTGCCTCAGCCTCCCCAGTAGCTGGGACTTCATGCGCATGCTCTGCACCACCACGCCAGGCTGATTTTTTTTTTTTTTTTTTTTTTTGTAGAAACAGAGTCTCACCGTGTTTCCCAGTCTGGTCCCAAGCTCTTGGCCTCAAGCCATCCTCCCAAGTTCAGGCATTGCAGGCACGAGCTACCGCGCCTGACTGCTACATTTTTAATTCTTTGGTGTCGAATGTAGCACACACTCAGTCTAAGAACATTCCCACATTCATTTACATTTATAGGTTTTATTTTGAACCATGTGAGGATTATTAGAATATAAGTTTTCTACGGGTTTTTCTCTCTTCCTTACGGTCGTAGACGTGCTGCCCTGCAGGTTTCACTTCTCATCCTGGATGAAATCTGCAAACAAATCCTCGGCCATCACCCGGCACTGGGACCCGGGTCAGGAACCTGTGACAGTTCACGTCTCTGTGCTTTAGTTTTGGGGGGAAAGTCATGAAGGGCGGAGGCTTCTCCCAAAGCATCTGAATGGGGTCCCCCACCAGGACCACCAGCTCCGCAGTGTCTTCACCCGGGCCCTTGGCTTTCTTGGGGAGGGGATCAGAAGCCTACCCAGCACGCAGTGCAGCAAGGATCCTCAGTTTGCCGTGACTCCCTGGCCTCACACCACAAGTGTCAGCTCAGAGCTTAAAAGGCCCGGCCACTTTCTGGCAGAGAAAAGCCACTCCACACACGGGGTCTGGTCCCTTGGGTGTCCAGTTAGGAGGGCGCCACGTTCATTTTCCAACATTATTATTCACACCGGGCTCAAATATTTGTTCCTACAAGGAAGCCAGACTCCCTTAGGTTTATGTTGACACCTACGTTCTTCATTTAGATTTAGCGAGGACAGAGGTTTGTTGGAGTTAGAAGCCAGCAGGCTTGGTCCCATGGTTCCACTCACACTTCTCTGCAAAACGTCCGGGGACTGCCCAGCGTGGAGAATGTCAGGTCGGAGGCAGGCAGGGAGACAGTCGTACGGCAGTGCCTAATTTATGATGTGACTTGAATTTTGGACTACGAAAGATGACAGATAATATTAAATGCTAATGAATAGAAAATTAATTTTAAAAGGAGAAAGTTCACATTGCGTGTAGGTGCGTGGGTGTGATGGATTATAGGTTACACGGTAGAGCAGTGACTAACACACGTCCTGAGACAGCCAAGCTGTGTCCTGCATCTCATCTGAATGCTTTAATGGCAAAGCAGCAATTCAAGACCCTCACAGTTTATTACCTCAGCTGAGCCTGTCAGTTTCCACTTCTGTAATCTTTTCAAGATGTTGAATTATCCAAATTCAGAGATCCATATGTACATAGGACCCTTACAAAACTCATTTTAAAAGAAATGGCCATGCTATGGTAAGGACACCAAACAATCAAGCCTCAGTGACTTTTTAAGAATCCAACCTAAGAAAACAGCCCTGCGTAATCCCCACGTCAGTCTTACAACTGAACATAAAGAATGCCGAGTTGTTGGTTTAAACACAAAAAGCACTACTTCTGTGGTTCTTACAGATGGTCATGTTGTTCTTTGCAAAGTGCTTAAAACCAGAGCATGGCTGGTTTTTCTAAATAACTTGTGTTGCCTGTGGTTTACTAGCAGCCCCGTTGGTCTCAGGGCAACAAGAGTTCACTTCCCAGAGATACCAGGCCATATTTGTCCAAGCGTTGGGTGTGTGACTCATGAGTGTTCTGTGCTGTTGGATGACGTCCAGGTCTTTGCCAGAACGAACCTTCCAAGACATTGGAATTGAGTGAGAGTTCCTCAGCTGAGATCTCGGTGGTGTAGTCTTTCCCTAATACAGTCATCCTCTGCACTCCTGAGCCCAAACATCAGATCCCATGCACACTCCCCCATGGTTTCAGACATCTCTTAATTGAAGCATAATAAATATTGCAGTTAATAACAGAGTCTACCTAACTCATGTTTATTTTTGTTAGGTATATTAAAAATTCAAATAGAAAAGTCAGAATTCTTTTTAAAAAGGTAATTTTTTTGTTTTTGAGACAGAGTCTCACTCTGTTGCCCGGGTTAGAGTGAGTGCCGTGGCATCAGCCTCGCTCACAGCAACCTCAAACTCCTGGGCTCAAGTGATCCTCCTGCCTCAGCCTCCCGAGTAGCTGGGACTACAGGCATGCGCCACCATGCCCAGCTAATTTTTTCTATATATTTTTAGCTGTCCAGATGATTTCTTTCTATTTTTAGTAGAGACGGGATCTCGCTCTTGCTCAGGCTGGTCTCGAACTCCTGACCTCGAGCGATCCTCCCACCTTGGCCTCCCAGAGTGCTAGGATTACAGGCATGAGCCACCGCGCCCGGCCTTAAAAAGGTAATGTAACAGAGACAATTAAATTTGGGTTGTGGCAACATAAAAACACTAGTACTTTTATCCCCCGTTTTTCCAGAATGGTCTAAGTCATAAATGCTCATCATCATCAATAACTTGTAGAAGAGTCAAGCATTTTTAGAAAATGCTCATACTTTTCCAAGACATATTTTTGAAAGAGTGGATGTTTAGAATATACTACATTCCAGCATTAAAATACTTTTCTTCTTAAACTAACTGCTTTCTTCCCATAATAAATTTTGAGGGCTTATTGTTTCTGTTTATGAAAACAAAAGATTTCCTTTCCTGTTTTGTTTTTCTCAGTTCCACC
>CM052456.1:5456808-5482530 GCA_028533085.1 Varecia variegata | reverse complement strand
CCTGCTGGATAGACTGTCCTGGTTCCTAATGCAGCAGTTCCACATGGTGCCTCTGCCTCGCTTGTCTTGTCAGTAATCTCGGAAAAACTCCCCTTCCGAGGCAAAAGCTCGACCAGAGTGGGCGGGAGGACAGCTGCCGTGTGTCTGTGTCCATTGTCCTGCCACGTCTGTGCACCCCAGCAGGCAACCGCCTGCTCACTCTGTAACGCCTGGCTGTGCGTGTGCGTGTGCGTGAACAAAACCTTCTCTGTCCTCGTCATGGCAGGTATCTGCTGCAACTTGTGTGTTTTCATAGAAGTTGGTCTATGTCTCTCTTTTAGCAGTTATCCTCATGGAATCGAAATCGTCTTGCATATCTGCCTCTGAGTGGATTCTGAGATCCTCGGGGCCCCAGTCTCGTCCTTGTCATCTTTGTGACATTCACCACAGTGCCTGGCATAGGGGGGGCAGTCGATCAGTCTGTGTAGAATGAGTGAATGAATGAGTGAATGAGTGAATCTGAAGATGCGTCACCGTCCCCAGGACTGGCTGTTTCCCTTCTCCAGTGTCACAGTGATGGTGACATCATTATAGGTGCCTTGTGGGGCTTTAAAACTCCTTGGTGACTTGAAAGTTGTACCTTGTTGGGTTTCAGCTCAGATTCCAGTTTGCATCTGGAGCACCATGTATAGCCGTGAAGAAACAGGGCCGTTCCGACTGACTCTCCTGTTTCCTCTTCTGAAACTGAGCGCTCAATTTCCAGAAAACAGCCTCGGACCCCCAGATTTCTTTCTCAGATGTTTGCTGAGGGACCAGGGCACGTATTGAATGTAGATTATCATGAATATTTTTCCTAACTGGAAGTTTTTTCAGTTGACTAGATCTTGAAATTTTTTTCAGTTAACATAACTTGTTGCATTTATTTTACTTTTTTATACTATACCTTACACAGAACTAGTTACTAAAGAAAACTTAGTGCTTTGTTAGTTTAAAGTGTCACATTTAAACATTTAGGGAAATTTAGGAACGTTTTTAGTACAGATGCTTTATTTCAGGCAAGAAACATGTCCTAAAGTACAATTACTTTTGGATATAGTTTATTTGTAACTTCTGTTGACTGAAGGAGAATCATTAGGCAATACATAAATATTTAATGTTCTAATTAAATGTACTAAAGCATTGTAACTAGTGATAGAAAACTTACTCACTGATCTTTGGAATCATAGTACAAATCTAACCATGCCCTGAATTTCCAGTTCTCTGCCAAAAAGGCTACAGTATCTTGATTTTATGCTTTTTTAGTAGAAACTTAGGCAGAGAGTCAAATCTGTTTCTGGGAACAAAAGTCCTAGTATCCTCAAACTCTTATCTGGAAATATTCCAGAAGTCTAATTGATGGGAAATCTCACCCAGTAAGCAAATAAAAATCGTACATGTTGAAGAACTTTTCTAAGTTTAATCTTTCTTTTATTGTTCCAAGTAGAGTTCATAATAAATATGCTGTACACATCTTTAAATTTAATTATAATTAAAATGTAAGTAAAGCATACTAATGAGTTGGCTTAGGGATTTGGATGACGAAAAAGAGCTTATTTGATTTGCACATGTGTTTTTTAACACCACACACACTGAAAGGGGAATTGCAAGATCACATTTTCCCTGTTCGTTTTCGTTTAATGTCAATTTTAGATAATAAGATTAACGTTTATTGAACATTTACTATGTGTCAAACTCTAGGCTGAGTTCTCTCCACGTGTCGCATCATTCAGTTCTCACAGTGGGTCCATGTGGTGGGTGCCACCATGACGTGAGGAAACTGAGGCTTAGTGAGCTTAGTGCCCATCTTAGGCCATTCGTCTGGGGACTGGTGGGGCCAGACTGACAGCCACGTCCCTGTGATGACAGAGCCCTGTTCCCTGTCAGTGCCCTGTGGGTGTGTGGGCAGGTCTACAGCATCACCCCGATTGCCCTGGAAAAATGGCTGAGAGTTTATTATTTATGGACTATATTTGCATAGAAAGTGTCCCTGAACTGTGAAATCTTCTTCCAAGTCAGCTGTTTTTTTTTTTTTCATGAATCAAAATGTACTTTCCTCACTTAATTCTAATTCACTTTGACAATTATCGGATGCCTGACGTGTCCAAGGCACTTGTCTGTGTGCTGTGAGTGACACCAGGATGAGCGAGATGAAAAACCTGCCCTCACGGTGCTTCACCACGTACAGGCCTGGTAAGAAACGTACGCACTTGTGATAGAGACTCAGATACGATGAACGCTGTGAGAGCAGAGTAGTCAGTGCCGTAGGGCTTCGAAGAGGAGGTGACGCCTGAGCTGGCTGCCCCGAGAGAGCGTCACCATGTGGGCTGGAAGGGGAGCTGGACAGGGGGCAGGAGCAGCTCAGAGAGGCGTTGAAATTCAGCCAGATTTCTTCAGGGGTGCAGCCGGCATGGGCGATGAGTCACGTGGACCGACTGTGGCGGCCAGGAGAATTAGACGATTCCCCTTTCCCCCAAAACATAAAAATTTCAAAATATTTTTTGAAACACGATGCCAAACAAAACAGTTTTCCAGGCAAATCCTTGGATCAGCCCCACTAATCTGTGACTCGTGGACATAGATGTTTTGAAAACGGGTTGTCAGGAGAACGTGTATTGGGAATGATGGGAAGTAAAGCTGGGAAATGGTTCTGAGACACGGTCGGCCTCTTCACTTTCCACTGGGCCTAGCGTCATACCTTTGACTGCGTAGGTGTTTATACGTGTTTGTTAAATGAGCACGATGGTGAGTCTTGAATTCCAGGCCATTGACGAACTTGTGTTAATTCAGTGGGCCGTGAGGATAACCAAAGGTCAGGACGACTTTTCCATCCACCGATCCATCCATCCATCCATGGGTTCACTCACTCAGACAGTCGGCAGCTACTGAGCAGTCTTTTCAGTGCCAGGCTCTGTGCTGGGCTCTGAGGACCTAGCGAACTTCCTGTTCTTAGAGGAGGTGCTATTGTGGTATTTTGTCTTAGTTTATCCTGACAGCAGTCTGTATAATGAAAGGAGAGAGATTGGAGGCAGGAGTGCAGTAGAAGTTAGCGTAGTAATCCGAGTAGGAGACAATGAGGGTAGTATGACAGTTCCGCAGAAAATTAGCAATAGAATGACCATATGCCCAGCAATTCCATTCCTGGTTATATACCCAGAGTAAGTAAAAGCAGAGTCTCAAAAGTATATTTGTACATCCATGTTCCTAGCAGTGTTATTCACAATAGCCAAAAGGTGGAAGCAACCAGGTGTCTATCAACAGGTGAATGAGTAAACCAAATGTGGTTTATACATGCAGTGAAATGTTATTCAGCCTTAAAAAGGAAGGAAAGTCTGACACATGCAACAAATTGGATGAATGCTGAGGAAATCCTGCTAAGTGAGATGGTGTATGGTTCTACCTATATGAGGCAGTCAAACTCAGAGACAGAAAGTGGGATGGTGGTGGCCAGGTGCTGGAGGGGGCATGGAGGTTGTGTGGTGGGCACAGAGTTTCAGTTTTGCGAGATGAAGAGTTTTGCGAGGGACGGTGGTGATGCTTGGACAACAACGTGAACACACTTAATACTGCCAAACCATACACGTAAAGTGGTTAAGATGGTGACTTTTATGTTATGTTTCCTTTACCCCAACTAAAACTAATAAAAAAGAGAGAAAATGAGGGTCTAAATTTAGGTACTGAGACTAGAAGAGCCACAAGTCCTTCATAATTCGCTGGTTGTGCTGAGTGAGATGGACAGTTCCATGGAGACGGTCAGATTTCAAAGATTATTTTAGAGGATTGTGGGTTTTTGCAGGTTCATTACAAAAGGAAAGACCAGTCTAGAATCTTGGGTCTCAGGTGCTGGCAGCACCTTTCTGTGGATGTGTGCTTTAGTTAATCGGAACGCCGGCCTTGAGCTCAAGAAAGAGAAGGGAGAGAGTTTGAAGAGTCACCTGCGTAGAGATGCTGGTGACAACCGAGTCAGTGAATGCACTTTCCATGCCGGGACATGGCGAGAGGAGAGGAGAAGGTGTACTTTGGAGAAAGACGGGAAAATGAAAAAGAGAAGCAACGTGAGAAAAATGGGAGAGGAAACGATGCTTCAGTGCCCTGGCAGCTAAGAGAGGAGAGTGGTGTGTCACGCCTACAGGTGCAGAGAGAGAGGAGAGATTTGGGATGAGAGCTGGATTTATTTCCAGTCATTAGAGTTTGTGATCCGCGGTCAGTGACCTCCACGATGGCGGTTTCGGTAAGGCGGCGTGGGGAACCGGATCTCTTTAGAGTGCGTCTGCTGAGCTTGGCTGGACCAAGCAAGCCGGGTTGAACGGGTAGAATAACAGATTAAGGAAGCTAATCGTGATGCTGTTAAAGCAATCTAGGCGGGAAGCAACAAGCTTCCAGACGGTTCAGAACAGGGACGGGGCAAAACATCATGAAAGAATCATTTTGGGGAAAAAAAACACGACAACGGGACAACTCAGTGATTGAAGGAAAAGAAACAGCCAAATCTAATTTCACGTTTGAGTCTTTGAGTTGGCACTTGTTAGTGATAGAGACATTGGAAGAGCTTGTGACTTAGAGGAATGATGAATTAGTTTTGCCAATATAAAAAACAAGCCATAGTGACACACTTCTGTAGAAATGTACCGGTCAGAGATGTGGAAAATAATCAGTGGGGAATGGGTGATGCCAAACGTAGGAGAGAACACAAGCATGGTAGGGAACATTTGGTTTAATTAACGGAAATGTTATTTAAATCAGCATATATCTATGTGATAGATTAGGTTGGGAACGACTTGCCATAAAAATTATTTACCCAGACAGCAGAGTTCCTCCATTTCTTTACTGTTGTGATTTGGCAAAGGGATGAAGTTTTCAGGTTGATGATTTTTAGGTCCTGTAATTTCTTTTTATTTAAAATGAAGGACTTGTATTAGAAAAATGTTATATCTACCCTTGTAGTGGATATAGAATGAATCAATAAGATAGTTTATAGCTATTATCATCTAATTTTATAATAATTAAAATACAATTTTATTTTAGAACATTTCTATCATTTATCATAAAGTTAAAAATTAAATTGGTTTTAACTCTTCATTCTCTAGTGTAGACCACTAAAGGTGTTTGCCCGTGGCTCTCATTTCTAAATGTTTTGTAAGAAACACCTGAACAGTCACTTCCTAAGACCTGTTTGAACACCAGCCTGTTTGAACACAAATGTCTAGGAAACATTTTCATAGCAGCTGCTTTGTGTTATAGTGATTGTTTTAACAGATAAAGGCCTAACATTCTAATTTTACCCTAAATGTGTAAGAGATTAGGTAAGTATTTAACAAAATATGGTACAATTTTTTAAAGTATACAGTTATTTTTTCATATATAATTTCCTATCTTTAAAACTGAAAGAGCTAATGAAAGAAGAGATTTGAAAATAGTGATATCCAAGTTAATGGAGTTTTATTACAGTTTCAAAAACAGACACTAATTATCATATGTACTTTTTCTTGGCGCAGTTTGTTAACGCTGCAAACCTGCTTTGTCCTGTGAGGCAGGGTTGACAAGCAAAGCTGGCCACGGTGCCACAGTCTCCCCGTGGCAATGGGGGTGATGAAATCTCTGGAGCTTTGTAAAAGTGAACCTTCTCTGCTAGATGTTATAATATTCTTCAATTCACTGGTGGGACCCAGGTCATACCCTAGAAAATAAACAGCTTCTTTGATCTTTTTTTGTAGCATCAAAGACTATTCTGGAAAATGATTTAATTCCACAGATGTTATATCTGCAATATTAAATGAAACATCCCGTGATCTTCAAATGTTCTAATGAGTGTTTAAATTTGATTATGAAATGTATTTACGGTGTAATTACATCCATTTCTGTTGTGTGCTTGCCTTCCTGTAGAAGAATAAGCCTCCCAACCCACCAGCCTTTATCTTCATGATTGACGTTTCATACAGCAACATAAAGAACGGGCTCGTCAAGCTTATCTGTGAAGAACTGAAGACTGTGCTGGAGAAACTTCCAAAGTAAGGGAACCGCCCTGCTTTTTATAACTAATGAAATATTGCTGACTTAGTTTACTGGCCAGAAAACAAGTGCCGAGTGACCAGTTGATATCCTCTGCGAATGAAGACATTGCACAATTAGCTATAAATCAAACAGCACCATTATTTTGAGTCTTTAAAAAGTCAGAGTGATCTTTTGTACAAAGCGAAAAAAACTAATAAAAAAAAAAAACTATGGTAAAAAAAACCATTCAAAATACATTATAAATTATAAGAAGAATCCAACAGGGTGGTGGTGAAGACTTTGGAAATCTGTTTCTCGCTTTTCAAAGCGTTGATTTTCCAGTGGAAACTAGCAGTTGCCGGGTGCGGTGGGGAGTTTGCAGGGGGTGCCGGAGACGGAACTGCTGTCTCATGGCGGAGTCGGTAGCTGTTTAGCCAGATTTCCCTTTGCCCTTAATGACACGCTGTCCCACCCTTTGCCGCTTTACTGCCTCTGCGTCCTGCACCTCAGCCCAAGGTGCACCCCTGTCCTCGCCGTGGCAAGGGGCAGCGCGTGCAGGGAAGGTGGGAGCCAGCTGTAACAGCCACAGAGGAACACACCCTAGACGTCAATCCAGACTTCAGCCTGGACTTTAAAAAGGCTGTTTGGCGTATTACCTGCACATAAATCCAATTGATGGCAATCTTAGCATACAAATTATAAAGTTACACACATACACAGCCCAAAATAAATTTCAGGGCAGGGGAGAAAAGACAACCAGATTTGTTTTGAAAGATAAAGGGAAAAAATTATTTTGGCATGAATAAAAACTTTTCAGAGAGAGATTTAAAAAGTGTCAGGGAATAACTAGCAGTTATCTTTTAATTTTTTTCTTCTGTCACCTCTCCTAAAACTCATATCAAAAATGGCTAAGCAGTTGTTTCGGATCGGGATCTAGCATCTCCTAAGGAGATTCAGGAGCAGGGAAGATGCCATCGCTCTCGAAAGGAAGACAGGCTTAAAAAGATGAAACAGCCTAGGAAACGTCGTCTGTAACCTGGTGTCTGTACCGGTCTCCACATCTCCCCCCGGCCTCCCTGAGCAGAAGCAATCTTTGTCCTGGAAAGGGGTTTCTCGAAGGGTGGGGGGATTGTCTTCGGCCCCCAGGGCTCCGTGGGTCTGGGGGTGCCCGTCCTCTGTGTGCTTTTCACGTAGGGCTGGTGCTTTGGCTCACGGGAGACTCGGAGGAGCAAACTCCGGACCTCCCAGGAGCGGTTTTGTTTGTATCTGTGAAGCTGAAGTCATAATATTCTCAAAGATGGTTTGGAAAAGCCGTGGGGATGTTTAGAATACACAGAGGCGATTTCAAACTGAATTCTGAAATGAAGAATGAGCTAGGAGCAAGTTGAAGATGGAGGCACAGGAAAGGCATCTGAGGCTGCAGACTTGTAGTTCCCCTGACCCCATTCTTAGGGAAACTGGAGAAGTGCGGATCTTCTGCTGAGTGTGATGTATTTTATCATAGAACTTTTTCAACACAGTGGTGACATGAAGCTTATAACCTACTGACGTGAAATCACACTCTTTGCTTCCGTGCCCCTGTAAGTTTATATCCCATAGGTAGCTTTGGCAAAAGATAGGAACAAAAAATAAAAGGAAATTGTAGGTTATTCTTTGCTACTATTCAAATCTCTCTTTTAAAAGAATTTATTCAAACCAGCTACCTTTTTCTCCTTTGTCTCTTAAAGCAAATCTGGTTGTTTTTCTCTCCTGAAATCTATTTTGGGCCGTGCATGTGTCTAACTTTATTTTTATGGAAAGAATGCTATCAATTTAATTTACTTCTTTGCACTAAAGCAGGTAATATGCCAATTAGCCCTTTTAAAGACAGCCTGAAGCCTTGATTAACATCGTAGGGTATGTTCCTCTCTCAGCGGATCTTTTGAAAAAGGAAGGCCCCATTATTTACTGTTTAACTTTGAATTTATATCTTTGGCCTCACAAGAGTGCCAGCCTTTCCTGACGTCTCTGGAACAGGAAAGAAAAGATTACAGATGTTTTACCTGTTGTTCAGAACAAGCTCTTGGGTTATTTGGGGGGTTGGTTTGTTTGTTTTTAATATGGCTGTAACTAAAATGGTCAAAATGCTTGATTTCCTAATTTTCTGGGTCATCTGGTTGCTGATGTTTCTCGTGTTGCCCTGCTGGATTCACTCCGTTAACACGGGGACGGGCAGGTGTGGGGAGAAAGACAGGTGACAAGCAGAAGAGCAGAAACACGTCCGCGTCCATGAAAATCCCTCGTGTAACCTCACAAAACTCGTGTGAATTAATCTGAAGGAGAGGCTGAGATTTAGTTTTCTTCTGAGTAGGATTTAACGAGGCAATTACACTGTTAAAGAAGATCATAGGACAGTTCTTTGTTTCTGAAACAAGTTTTTTAAAAAGTTATGTTCCCTTGGAGACAAGTACTAATATTTTGCAATAATGTGAGATGTTCTGATTAGATGCTTTTAAAAATGTTACTTTGGATTTTAAGTGAACCCTGTGAATCCGAGGATGCTCTCTCCCTTCACTCGGAAATGTCCAAATCCAGGGGGAAATAGCCGTCCGGATTTTCCTGCATGGTTTTTCTTTTGTGTCTCTTGCCTTGACTCCAGATTAACTATTGAGGGGGGATTGAAGCCTTTCATGACTTGCTGGGCGTTTTCCGCCTCACGTCAAGAAGGGTTTACTGGGAAATGAGGGTTAACGAGCGGTGTGCGGGCAGACAAGTGGTTGGTGTGCCTGCTCTTTCCCTGGTCTCGGTACTGCCGGCCAGACTGATTGTCACTGTCAAAGTGACATCGCTCGGCGGGAGTTGGGAAGAGACGCAAACTATCGGCTTCTCAACTTGGGCTGTAACTCACCATCCCAGATCCGGCGTGTCACCGTGGTGACAGTCATCCTCAGGAAAGCCTGGCCTTGTGGGGACAGAGAAGTGAGCCTTGCACTCTGCCCTTTATCGGCTGATGGTGGAGGATCGTGAACCGTTAACCAAAAGGCACCAGAGGCTAAGAGCCCAAGGAGAACGAGCTATAGAATTTAGAAGAGGAAATATTGCTAGTTGGTAGCCTCGGGAGGGTTCAGAGAGAAGAAGTGATTGCACTTGGTCTTGTAAGGTTCCACCATGTAGGAAGAAGAAGGGAAAGCATGGATGCGTGTAGTGCAGTGGTTAGTCGCACAGAGTCAGACCGTTCAGGGTGTTGAGGCGTGTGCTGTGTCTGTGTAGTGACAGAGGATGAGGGTTCTCTGTCCGAAAGCTTTGCCACGTATCTAGGACACGCGTTTGCTCAGTGCTTTGGGAAGGTGTTATGAATCTACTGGAACTGCCCACTCGTGTCAAGGCCTCAGGGAAGACCAAATACCCTTAGCGAAGGAAACAGAGAAGAAGTAAAACATAGTTTAAGGCAATACCTTGTCAGCCTAACACGTCAAAGAAATTGGAAAGTCTGCAATGGATTGAGCAGTTTAACCCGCTTGAGATACTTGCATCTAGATACTTCCATTTTCCTTTCTGTTGTACTTGAGTAACTTTATTCCATGTGCAAAATTTAGAAACTGAGCAAACCAGGTTCCTTTTCAAAAAAGTTGTCTTTTAATCAAAATAAGTTTTACTTTGATCCAAGGGTCAAAGAAATGGCATATTTTTGGTGGCTTTTTTAACCATTTAACCATTGAGCACTATATACTATTCACCCTTGAAAATCAGTAAGAGCTTCAGTCGTGTCTAAGTGTTCTACTTTGGGGGAGAAAAATAGACCGACAGTACAGTGCTCTCAGTAAACGTGTAACTGAAGTCGAGACCACTAAATTCTGGATATACTTGCTATTGACTGGAATGAGAACAGTCATGCTTTTATACTTTCAGGAATTATACACGTTTTGGAATTCCTTTTAAAAAGTACACTTTTTGTTATGTTTTTGGAGCTTTTATTGCTTTGCCATGACCATTACAAGTGGTTACCTAGTAAGAATTACATTATTACATTGTCAGTTTATAAATGTAACTTTATATACTTATATTTTATGTTTATATGATACATAGTTCTCAAAATCTAGCCCATTTTCTGTTGAGATTCTCTAGGATATGTAAGAAAAGGATTACGTAGTAGGGACAAGTCCTTCTTACTAGGGACTCCTGTTAGTAATATAAATGCCTTTCTTGTCTCTTGCTTCAGATATTCTGTTTGTTCTTCTGACCTTCTCATGACTTTTGAGAGAGCTTTGTTTATAAAGGATGTGAGAAGCCTAGCTTATTCATGAAAAACAAACAAAAAAAAACTTTTAATTTTCTATAGATTGAAAATAAATATATTAAAGAAATATGAGTAATGTTTCATAGTATCTATTTGATTTTTTTTACCTAGAATTTTGATAACTTTTTTCTTTATCGACTTGTTTATTTTTGTAATAACCCTTATTCCCTACTGCTGTGACTGTTAGTTATATCTGGTGATAGAAATTAAGGCCAAAACTTTAAACACGTCTTTCATATATTTTATAAAAGACACACACTGACCGAATTTCAGATAGAAACCTCCTTTTGTTCTAAGTTAATAAAAGGACTTCAAGCAATTTTTTTTTTCCTCATAGGGAAGAGCAAGAAGAGACGTCTGCAATTCGAGTTGGTTTTATCACATATAACAAAGTTCTCCATTTCTTCAACGTCAAGAGTAACCTGGCCCAGCCTCAGATGATGGTGGTGACCGATGTTGGAGAAGTCTTTGTTCCTTTGCTGGATGGTTTCCTTGTCAGCTATCAGGAATCCCAATCTGTGATTCACAAGTAAATACCAAGTTTTCTATAATCCGAATGCAAATCAGGTGTCTGTTTTTAATTGCATTGTGTTTTGATTCAATCATATATTGTTTCGTTTTGTCATTAGCAGGGGGGTTCTAAGGCATGCATTATACAACTCTGCCATTTATGTTTGGTCTGTGTCTTTTTAATGTAGACCATATAAAAGGAAGATTTTTCATGCTCACATTAAGCCGTATCAGTCCTTTCTCTTTGCTGAAGGTCATGCCAGGGATGTATTTCTTACATGTGGATGAGTATGTTCGGCGATGATGGTCATAACTAAAGATACGGCCACTGTTCTAAGAATCTGTGGTCCAAGAGATCAGTAATATAGTGCATAGAAAAAATATCCACGAAGAGTATAATTTTGTAAATGTTTCACTCATTTTATAGATTTTGGTGCCAAACAGAGCCTGGAGGTCATTCCCTGGGGAATGGCCCATAAAATCCACCCACAGGTGTCGGCTGCCAAGCGCTACACGTGTTTAGGCTTGAGTGTCACAGTGATTTACTTGTCGAACTTTATTACAAATATGCCAAACATTTAAAATCTTGTGCTCATTCATTTGCTGCAGTTTGTTGGACCAGATTCCAGAGATGTTTGCCGACTCCAATGAAAACGAGACTGTCTTTGCACCCGTCATCCAGGCCGGCATGGAAGCGCTAAAGGTGAGAAAGCTGTTTCTAATTGCTGGTAAATAAATTTCAAAAACAGACCAAAAAAAAAGAAAGTTTGCTTTATGCCAGAAAATACAGTCTCCATTAAAACCTGTGTGTCACCAGAGGCTGTTCCAGACTTCCACAGCAATCTCGAGAGCTCGAGAGGAAACGCCGAAGCACAGATTGGTCCCGGCGTTTACATTCCAGCCTCTTAGCCCCCGAGCAGCGGCTGAGCCAGGATTTCCGGCTTAGCTCCTCCTTTTGGCTTTTATGTGAGCTTTGCAGGATCTGTTTTAAAAGTGGTCCAGCAACATCCAAACTCCCAGATTCCCCTTCCTGGGGGTTTCCAGACGCAGGGCAGGGCCTGCGACGGTCCGTGGGGAGCCGTGTGCGCCGCTCGGGGCCTCGTCTCTGGGTGGCCAGCCGAGTCCACACGACTGTGGCCATCGTCATAGTGACAACGGCGGTGAACCCAAGAAGGAAAGGTGACTTCAGAAGTACAGACTCTCATCATTGGCACGAGAGTCAGACCACTGTGGCCCTGACAGCGAGTTCCTAAAATTAATTTTTAAATTTAAATTAGGTTTTACAAAAAAAAAAAAAAGTAATAATAACAACAGAGCTAGATAGGAGCTTTGTCTTTGATTAATTTGCTACTTATATAAGTATGTGATTAATGAAATGGATCTAAAATTGATATTCATTTTATAAGGAAAAAATAAATAAATATGGCCATTCTATGCCATTCTATTTTTTTCCCCCAATTTTGAGCTTTATGTTTTTTAATGGGCCCTAATTTTCTTCCCTCAGAGTTTTGCCACAGGTAATTTTAAGAAGACAGTCAAGCATGTTTAATTCTGATTAACACTCTGTACTGGGTCACCGAGTTCTCCCAACAGTATTTTATGTAGCTCATACATCACCTGTGTCATATACGGGGGACCTGGGAATTCGAGAAGCCCAATTATTTTCCCCGTGTCACTCAGATAACAGAACGGCCGTGATTCTGACAGGGCCCTTGTTCTCACTGCTGCAGTGTAGTTACGATGCTTCTTCTACGCGTAGAGAGTATCTGTATGGACAGAAGAATTTTTGGCAGTGAGTTCCTTAGCAGCATTGGGTGGGCCAGGCAGGGAACCTTCAGGAGAAGGTAGATTTTTTCTTTTCGCCTTTATATCTTTTCCGCTATTTGAATTTTTTAAAAAGTACTTTTGTAATAAAAGCCATAGAAGTGAAATCTGCTTTTATATCCTGGGGTCTACCTGGTCCCGAAAGACTAAACCACAGCCAAAGTGAGAAAGTGTTCTCACCGTGACACAACATTTTTAATAGTTTTAACTTATGTTCTGATTACCTTAAAATGAAACCTTTGTGCCCGAAGCATGTTCTGTGACGGTTTCTCTAGGCGGCGGACTGTCCCGGGAAGCTGTTCATCTTCCATTCTTCCCTGCCAACCGCCGAGGCCCCAGGAAAGCTCAGAAACAGAGATGACAAAAAGCTGGTGAACACAGACAAAGAGAAGGTACTTTGTGGGCAGCTGCTCCCGGACGTGCCGTGTGTCCGTTCCTAAGAGGGGTAAAGACAGAGGCAGCACTTCCTTTGGAGGAGGAAGGGGATAAGCTGAATCCAGTGCCAAGTCCAGGACTCTCACTGTGTGTTACGGGAATGTTTGGAATTGCGAGCGATTTAAGAAAGTTTATAGTCCTGGAAAACCTGATCTCTGAAGTATCTACACTGACGTAAGGGCGCAGACTTGTGCGTGTGTCCTGTGTGTACGACAGCCTGGATGAAAGATGCTGAGGAAACGGTGGGGACGCAGGGAGGTGAGGGTGGATCCGGTAAGAATTCAGTAGAAACTTAAAATGTAAACCAAGAACGTTTCGTAATTTGTCATTTCTCCTTTCTTGTCTCTCTTTTTCTCAGTTGCTTTTCCAGCCGCAGACGCACGTCTACGACTCGTTGGCCAAGGACTGTGTGGCACACGGCTGCTCCGTGACACTCTTCCTCTTCCCCAGCCAGTATGTGGACGTGGCCTCGCTGGGGCTTGTCCCGCAGCTCACGGGGGGGACACTTTACATGTACAACAACTTCCAGGTAAACGCCCGCTGCTGCTCGCCTCCGCTTCCCACTCCCGCTTTTATTTTGGTGCCGAGATCGTAGGTTTAAAAGCTGTGTATTCTTGTGGGCAGCTCACAGACTTAAATCCAAGAGCAGATAGAAAAGAGTGTATACAGTTGGCCCTCTGCATCTGTGGACTCAACCAACCTCAGATCAAAAATATTCAGGAAAAAACTGTGTCCTGTGCTGAACGTACACAGAGTTTTTTTCTTGTCACCATTCCCTAAACAACACAGTAACAGCTATTTCCGCAGCATTTGCGTCGTCTTAGGTATTTATTACAAGTCACCCAGAGCAGACTTGGAGTCTGCGGAGGGTGTGGGCAGGTTCAACGCAAACGTGCCGTCTGAGTACCCAGCAGCCCTCAGTGTCCACGTGGGCACCAGGGCACGGCTGTGCACGCGTGGTGGAGCAGTGTCACACGTGCCCAGCGTCTGGCAGCGGACTGAGCTCAGCCATCCTCAGAGCTAAATGTCAACGTGAGCCTTCATAACAGAGAAGACATTTCATGTAAAATCTTCAACAGTGCAAATTTTAATGGTGTTTCCATCCAACAGTGTGATGGTCACAAACTCCGCAGGCATCAGGTTGTCTGGAAATAGCGAAAGGGATCCTTACATCAAGGTTGCATCTGGGATTCCGCGTCCCCGCCTCCGTGGGGGGTTGGGGACAGGCAGGGACGCGGGTGTCCATGTCCCCTCACTGCCAGACGGCAGCAGCGAGACGTCCTCACACAGCTTTGGAAGCTGGTGTTGGACTAGTGTGTTTCCTCCTCTGGGTGCTCAGCTGTGTGCGTGTGCGTGTGCGTGTGCGTGTGGTATGCGTGTGGCCGAGCGGTGGACGGTGAGCAGCTTCCAGAGACATGGTGACGGCAGGGTCGTTGAGGAGGCCGGGGAGGGTTTCCACTGACGCTGTGCGTGAACCGCCCGCCTTCGCCTCGCCGAGCACACAGACACGCGGAACGTGAAACTGGGAGTTGCTTCCAGGCAGGACTGAGGAGGGAATTGTCGTGTTGAGGACGTCGCTGCCACCTGGTGGGTGTTGACCGCGCGTTCTTTTCCAGATGCACCTGGACAGCCAGCAGTTCTTGAACGACCTCAGAAACGACATGGCAAAGAAAATAGGCTTCGATGCTATTATGAGGGTTCGCACCAGCACAGGTAACTCGTTCAGTTTTTGAGGTCGATGCGTGTGACTGTTTCCTTTTCACACGGCTGACAGGCCAGCAGCAAACCTCCCTGTCCCCTTCCCCTCAGGGTTCAGGGCCACCGATTTCTTGGGCGGGATTGTCATGAACAACACCACTGACGTGGAGATGGCGGCCGTGGACTGTGACAAGGCTGTGACCGTGGAGTTCAAACACGATGACAAGCTCAGCGAGGACAGTGGCGCCTTGATCCAGGTGATTGCGTCTCCTCCCGTCTGTAGTCTTCCAGCTTGTCACCAGCGGTGGGGAGACTGAGACACCATCAAATGTGTGAGTCTCTCCGTAAAAAAAGTTGAGCTCTTTCTCCAGAGGCAGAAGTCGGCAGGTGAGAGCACCTAGTCGTGCGGCTTCCCTGCACCCTGATGGGGTCACGGTTGTGTCCCCTGCCAGGAATCGTGGGCAGCAGCGACCTGGCTGCCAGCGGGACTCGGTCCCCTCAGCCTCCCGCCCCCTTCCCTGCCGCCACCATGCGTGTCGGTCGGCCAGGGCGGCCACACGGACTGGCACGGACAGGCACGGACTGGCACAGACTGGCACGGACAGGCACGGACTGGGCGGCCACACGGACTGGCACGGACAGGCACGGACTGGCACGGACTGGCACGGACAGGCACGGACTGGGCGGCCACACGGACTGGCACGGACAGGCACGGACAGGCACGGACTGGCACGGACAGGCCGGCCTGCCCAGAAACGACTTCCTCGCAGTTGGGGAGGGCAGGAGGCTGGGGTCAAGGCTTCCGAGGGCCTTAGGGAAGCGTCCGTCCTGGGCCTTTGTACCTTCCTCGCGGGGCTACGGGTCGTGTCCAGAGTGCCTCATAAGGACGCTGCTCACGGTGGGTTAGGGCCCTCCCTGGTGACCTCATTTTAATTAATTTACTGCTGTAAGGACCCTGGATCTCCAAATATGGTGACAGTCTGAGGAACCAGGGGTTGGGACGGCAGCAGGAGACGGCAGAGGGCACAGTTGAGCCCGTAACGCCGCGCCAGCACACCGCGGCACCATGAGCAGGTGGACTAGGACGTGACTTTGTAGTAACTGAAGTCAGGTAGAAGCCGTGGAGACTCTGAATTAAAACAAGGGAATAGTGTCTGTGATGGGCGTAGTCTCCAGACATCAGCATCACCCTTTAAGGATGGAGAGAGGCTGACGGTAGGTGGGGAAGAGCCGTAATGTTTATGTTTGTCACAGATACTTAGAGAAGCGGTTTTCTCCTCTGCATTCTTGAAATGTACGTGTCATTAACACAAGACCCAAGTCCGTCGTCAAAGCTGGTCGTCTGTCCCTGAGTAGGGCCGTGAGCACGCGGAGGTGTTTCTGGACCGAGACCCCTGGGAACAAAACCCGAGCCGTGTGAAACGCAGACTAGCTATGGAACTGGGAACAGCCCAGCAGTCAAAGCTGCGTGACGACGCGTAGCAACCCGGCAGATGAGCCGGCCATGATCCTCCCGTGCTCGTTGTCGTTCTGTCTTTAACAGTAACAGAAGGAATCCTGGGCAGACTGTGGCGGGCTCGCCCCCGTGCACAGGTGTGCGGGGGAGGGGGTGAGCGGGCGGGCCGTGACCCCGTGACCCCGCGTTGCCTCCGCAGTGCGCTGTGCTCTACACGACGCTGGGCGGCCAGAGACGGCTCCGGATCCACAACCTCGGCCTGAGCTGCAGCTCCCAGCTGGCCGAGCTGTACAAGAGCTGTGAGACCGACGCCCTCGTCAACTTCCTCGCCAAGTCAGGTGACACTGCTCGTCCTCAGCATCCGGGAACCTGTCCCAGTGACTCGGTCAGGCCTGGCTGGTTACCTGAGTCCGCAGCTGAAGGGTCGGTGGGGTGGAGAACTGATACAGCCAAGGGTGCGGGACAGGGGAGAGCGGCTCTGATGCTGGGTGAACACGGAGCAGACGCAGCTCGGCGCCAGGCTCCACAGACTCGTTTGAAGTTTTCTGCCCGGCGCCAGGGGCTGAGAGTTGAGATTTAGGACTGTGGTGCTCAGGCCCTTGCTGTGGGGTGTAGCGAGCCCTCCGGCACGTCAGGGTGCTGCCAGGAGACCGTCCCTGACATAGACTGAACACGCTGTCCACGCGTGTCCACCGCACACAGGAGGGGCCCACGGCAGACATGTCCGTGGCTTTCCTTCTGGATTCTAGTGATACACTAAGGTTTGGAAAAAGTAGCAATCCAGCCCGTGAAAATTCAGGACACCAGAAAGTGACAAACTGGCCTTTCTGTTCTGTGCGTGTAGTTGTGTTTCTGATATTATGAAGAAGTTCTGGTCGATACAACCTTTTGCTGTAGGGAGGCCGTCGTTCTCCACTGGTGGATCCTGCGTAGCCAAGGAGAGACACCAGCAAATACATGACTAACATTTCACGTGCTGCTCTTGCCGGGTGGGCTGAAGACGACAGCAACTTGTTCTTTTTCGTGATGATTATTATTCAAAGAGATCCGCTTCTGAGCTAAAACCTTGACGTCCTTTCCACTGTTCTGTGCACAGCGTTTAAAGCAGTCCTGCACCAGCCTCTCAAGGTCATCCGGGAGATCCTTGTCAATCAGACGGCGCACATGCTGGCGTGTTACCGGAAGAATTGTGCCAGTCCCTCGGCAGCCAGCCAGGTGAGGTTCCCGCCGCGCAGCTGTGTGGGTTTACGGTGGCGCAGACACTGAGATGCTGTGCGGTAAACCAAACAGCCAACAGATTGAGAATGCAGTTTAGGGAGACTGTGGGTTTTTTATAGCCGACATTAAAAAATGTGGCTTTAGGGAGGAGCGGGGAGGAGGGCATGGGAAAAACCTAACAGGTGCAGTGAACACTATTTGGGTGACGGGCACACCTATAGCCGGACTCAAGCATTACAAAAGTGATCCACGTAACCTAAAACATTTGTACCCCTGAATATTTTGAAATAATGAAAAAAAACTTGGCTTTACGAGGTGCCTGAACCAAAGAACGAGTGTGTACATTTGGTCGAGAGTCCCCACGTTACGTATAAGCAGGAATGTTTGTTATATGTAAGGGCTGTCACAACATAAACAGGATCCTCTTCTGTATGTAGAGGTGAGTATTTCGCTGTGACACGTGTGTGCCGAGACACATTTCAGGCATAGTGACAAAGCTGACTGAGCTGATGGCAGTAATAACATATTTTATAAACATGAACATAGTTTATAAATACAAATCTTGGAATTCTTTGCATTTAAAAGCTATTAATAGGTATGAAGTGTTTTGAAAGAATTATCTCTGGCCATCATCTAATAATTTGAACTTTTAGAAGTTCCTTTAAATAAACCTTATTTAGACTCTCTTCTGTAAAAGAGAAAGTAAAACCTCAAGTCCACCTTTATTTTTGAATTTTTTCTCTTGTTTAACATTTATTGACATAGAAAAGGATGTAGATATTCAGTACACAACTATGAAAAACGGTATCTGGGTATAGAGTTTCAGTTAAAAGAGAAGCTTTCTGATTCGTTCACTGTCCAAACCGGGTGCAGAGAGGCGTCTGCCACCCCACCTGAAGTTGGCCATCGGCAGGGAGATCGTGCCGGTGAATTTAGGGGTCCACACTCATAATCTGGGTAAGGGAGAAAAGTAAAACCAATACGTTTATTGGATTGGAGTTTTCGTGACAGTTCCTTTCCGTGCTGTGCAAAGTGATTTGGTCACCCATTCTTTCATCTCCTGTGTTGATAATCACGTAAGTGACACACAGAGAAGAAAAGCCAGTTGGTCACTTTGTAATGTCTTGAGCATTCAGTCGCTTTATTATTTGGAAGATTTGCGGCTTTAGGAAGCTGAGATTTCAGTTCGGTTTTGCAGTGCGCTGGTTTAGGTGACACTAACTCCGCAGGGGAGCTGGCGTCCGGCCTGGGCTCAGTCCACGCGTGAGCACCCGACCCCGGGTCACCGTGCCTCGTGAGCTCTGCAGATGCTGCTCCGTGCCCGGAGTGTCCCCCGTCTCGGAAGGATGAGGTGGGGCAGCACGGACATAGTGTCCTCCCTCCAAGTTTCTTTGCTCACGTTAAAACTACTGGATTCCAAGACCTTAAGTTAAAAACAAATCTGTAACCTAGTTAAGGGGAAAAAAAAAAAAAAACCGTCAGTTCCTTCAGGCTTAAAAGTTAAAAGCGTTATGTCTACTACCAGGTCATCTGTTTATGCAATTTAATTATTTCTGGAGTGAAAACATTATGGTGTCAGATTTTCTCGAAGCAACTTGCTAGAGATTACTCCTGTTCTTACAGTGAGCGTTTCCTTTCTCCGTTAGCACGTTGCATTGTACCCTCCGCCCCACGAGCTGCCTGAAAAACCTCAGCACCTTATGATTTTCCAGAGTCTGGAAAACGTAGATCCTGAAACTTAGTAACAATGACGCACTGAAATACACCATTAGCTGAAAGCACAGAGCTGGAAAGTTCTCGTCAGAAAATCCAACTGCAAACTCGGTGCCCCCCAGTTCGCTGGTGGGAAAATTACCCAGGGAATCTGCGGTGTCACCACGGCAGCCCAAAGCGGGGCCGGCAGGGAGCCGCGTGCTCGGCCTGTGACCCTGGACTGGGTAGAGTGGCTGTCACTGAACTGCCAGGGTCACCTCGAAGGAGGCTCCACGCTGAGACACAGCTACGCACACGGTTGGAGCCTGTGTGTGGGCTGCGTGAGCAGTGTAGACTCTGCTCGTTAACCCCACGCGCTCACTGTCCCGGGCGGAGCCGGGATCGTGTCCCAGGTGGGCAGAGCCGACGTCCCCGTGTCCTAGACGCAGGTTAGAAACCGCAGATCCTGGACGCTCGGTGGCCCCGGCTGCGCTCCGGGTGCTTCTCGTGCGTCGCTGTTTACTCCTCACAAGTCTCGAGAGCAAGTACGTGTGTCCTGCAGGGAACACTCGGGGTCCCATCAAGCACATGAAACAAACGTCTGTCTCTTTCAGCTCATTCTGCCCGATTCCATGAAGGTGCTGCCCGTGTACGTGAACTGCTTGCTCAAGAACTGCGTGCTGCTCGGCAGGCCGGACGTCCCCACGGACGAGCGGGCGTTCCAGAGGCAGCTGGTCATGACCATGGGGGTGGCCGACTCCCAGCTCTTCTTCTACCCGCAGCTGCTGCCCATCGTAAGCACTGCGGCCCGCGTCTCCCGGGGCGTCTGGGCGGGAGCCGCGCCGGTGCGTTTCCGTGTGTCACGGGAAATGCTTTCTTCTAAAGGACGGTGAACCCTACAAATGCCCTCGGTGTGCAGCGCGGGGCTTACAGCGGCGGCTCTCGGGGCAGGTTGCTTGTGCCGCGGGGAGAGGGGTGGGGAGGTCTGCGGCTCCCGCAGTCTGTTTCCAGCACGGAGCCCAGGTGATCCTGTTAAAATAGTGACTGTCAGCCCACGTCACCCCTCAGACACGCCAGCATTTCCTGCCACCCGGCCCAGCGCTCTGTCAGACCTCTCCCTCTGTCCGTCTCCCTCCTCCTCCTCGCAGACGGGCTCTGGCCTCAGGACCTGGCACTAGTTCCTCCGTCTTCCCCACGCCCCCCCCGCGGCTGCTCCTCTCACCCCTCGGGTCACCTCAAAAGGTCTGGGCTGCAGTCCCATCTGCTCGGGAGGCCGCAGTGAGCTGTGGTCACGCCACTGTGCCCCAGCCTGGCGACAAAGCAGGACCTTGTCTCTAAACAAGATGTGCCCGGCCTCCCCTCGCTGAACTGTGACCCCCACCTCCACCGCTGACACGCCCAGCCCACGCTCCGGCTTTTCCTCGCAGCTCTGTACGTCAGCTACGATTCTGCACACTTTGTTTTCTGTGTTGTCTCTTCCTCCTCCCAAAGACCCATTAGCTGCACGAGGCAGGGACTGTTGTGCAGACCAGAACAATGCTTGGCGCTCACTGAATCCGCGCTGGAAGGGAGGGAGGGAAGAAAAGGGAGAAGAAGAGGAGGGGAGGGAGGAAGGAAGGAGATGGATTCTGACTCTCTCGTCTTTGCCCGCACAGCACACGCTGGATGTCAAGGGCTCGGCGTCGCCTGCTGCTGTTCGCTGCTCCGAGTCCCGCCTTGCGGAGGAGGGGATATTCCTGCTGGCCGACGGCCTGAACATGTTCCTGTGGCTGGGAGTGAGCAGCCCGCCCGAGCTGATCCAGGGGATATTTAACGCGCCGTCTCTCGCCCACGTCAACACAGACATGGTGAAGTCCTTTTTCATTGTGTGTACGGTGCTAGACAAAATACCAACCACTGCGACAGTGAGGCACAGAGTTCTAGTAGGAATGAAAGAATTTAATGTTTTCATCAATAACAATTACCTGGCATAAAGTTGTCTGTATAGAGTTTTATCAAATGACCTAAATAGAAAATGCTGACGCGTCAGATCATTGCCTATGTGCCAGTCGCTCAGCAAATCTAAGTATTTCTAATCCGCCATTGCATTTAATTCTTATGACAAATCCGTGGGACGGATATTGTGTCCACATTTGACAAATGGATCAACTGAGGCTCGGAGGCACGTCTCGCAGGGAGCAAGTGGCCGCGCTGGGAACGGAACTCGGTTCCCGTGCCCGGGCCCGTCCCCCGTGCCGAACCGCGTGTGCAGAACTGAGCGGAAACCGCCCACAGGGGCTGGACTGCAGACTAAGCCAGATCACGGAGTTACAAATCACACACTCCTCCGCTGCGATTGTAACAAAATAAATTTGGGGTTGGATGTGGAAATGGATGCAAATGACTACTGTTAGGGAGTCCTGGGAAAACGCAGGAATTACAATTTGTTTGGGACCAGCTTTACTCCCAGCGTTACTCGCAGACCATCGCTGCGTGAGCACCGCGCTGGCTGGTGCGGCCCCGAGTTCACGGCGGACTCGGCAGGTGCTTCACTCCCCGAAGCCTCTGCTGTGACACACGGTGGCTTGGGCCTAGGCGTCCCGCCCGGTTTCCGGTACGAAGTGGTTTGCGGATAAGACAGTGTCTCGCAGAAACGGGCAGGGTTACAATTCAAAGCTATGATGGGCGGTCAGTTTAGAGAACTGCATCTCCACTATCAATGTCAAAGGCTTTTTTTTTTTTTTTTTTGAGACAGAGTCTCGCTCTGTTGCCCGAGCTAGAGTGAGTGCCGTGGCGTCAGCCTAGCTCACAGCAACCTCAGACTCCTGGGCTCAAGCGATCCTCCTGCCTCAGCCTCCCGAGTAGCTGGGACTACAGGCATGCACCACCATGCCCGGCTAATTTTTTCTGTACATATTTTTAGTTGGCCAGGTAATTTCTTTCTATTTTTAGTAGAGACGGGGTCTCGCTCTTGCTCAGGCTGGTACAAAGGCATATTTTTAAAGGAATCGAGGGTGTCCCTAGTCCACTAAGAGAGTAGTTTTATGATTAAGGTGAAGATTTAGTAAGATATCTGCAGGTGGATGAAATTAAGAAATGATTAGAAATGCCATTTAAAAACAAAAACAATGAAATTAAAATTCAGTAGGCAAAGATAGCCAGTAGTGAAGTATATGGTTTCAGAAGGATGCTTTAACACTCTGATAATCTCATACTGAGCGCCATGCATGGTACTGAAGCTTTGATGGTAAACGCAGACGCTGCTGCCGGAGCTGGGGAGTCCGTACTCACAGCAGCTCAGACGGATAATGAGCGCCGTCCAGCAGAGGAGGCCGCGCTCCATGAAGGTGAGAATGAGACTTTGTTCCTTTTCTTCAAGTGTTTTATCTTTAAATCTCATTACGGGCCCTTAAAATGCATGCCTTCTATTTTTATGAGACTCTTTATATTTCTATCTCTGAGAGAAAACTCACACTAACCTCTGAGTGTATCTATCTACTTGTCGAACATAGAAAAATAAACAGCTGTTGCCGTGGGCTGACCATGGGTATCTTAGCATTAACTTAGTCATCCTGAGAATCCTCTTTATGATTGAATAGCAATTGGTACCATTAACAGGCCTTGAAAGGACTTTCCCTTCAGTGCCTAAAATTATTTAATTATGGAAGCATCATTAAGAACATTGTAGGCCGGGCGCGGTGGCTCACGCCTGTCATCCCAGCACTCTGGGAGGCCGAGGCGGGAGGATTGCTTGAGGTCAGGAGTTCGAGACCAGCCTGAGCAAGAGCGAGACCCCGTCTCTACTAAAAATAGAAAGAAATTATCTGGACAACTAAAAAATATATATGTATATAAAAAAAACTAGCCGGGCATGGTGGCGCATGCCTGTAGTCCCAGCTACTTGGGAGGCTGAGGCAGGAGGATCGCTTAAGCCCAGGAGTTTGAGGTTGCTGTGAGCCAGGCTGACGCCACGGCACTCACTCTAGCCCAGGTGACAGAGCGAGACTCTGTCTCAAAAAAAAAAAAAAAAAATTGTAAAACTTGATTCATTCATTTTTGACTTATCTCTGAAAAGTTTTGTTGTTCTCTGGTCCTTCTAAGCCCCCCTATTCTTTTCTGAGTTTGAATGAAAGAATTTAAAACGTCTAGGACCCAAGAGAATTTTACACTGTCGCTAGTCCCAGCTGCTCACCTGTCCTCCCCAAGCTCATGCTGGAATCTCTGGGAGTTGGTGGCGATGGTGTGTGCGACTCTGCTCAGCGCAGAGACACAGGACTCACCTGGAGACGAGTGTCTACAAGTGCCAGGGGGTTCCGGGGCCAGTTTTCTCCTGAAATGTACACGTGATGTCCCTCTAAGTCGGCATTCCTAGCTGTGCAGGTAACTCATGCACACAGACGTCAAGTTTAGACAGAGCAGTAAAGTGAATGAGCAGCTAATGAACATTTTTGCAGCCTCTAGCAGATGCCCAGATGGATACAGAACTTTCTAGAGCTGTTTCCACACCACACAGCACTCGCTGAACGCCCTGGAGACGTGCGACAAAACCTTAGTCTCAGGAAACACTGAAAACCGCTGGTGTCTGGAATGCGCGGTGACGCTGGGCCCCTTGGTCCCGGCTGCAGAGCAGAGCAGGACTGAGCGTGGGGACCGGCCCTGTGCTCAGGAGCCCTTCCTTCCAGGGAAAATAAAACTCTCTCTTCTGCTGTCCCCCCTCCGCCAGCCCCGGTGTCAGCTTTGGTTACGGAAAGAACCGGGGGAAGCTGTGATGTTACATGCAAAGAAAATATAAGTAGCTGTGTGATAACCTCCTCCTAGCTTGAACTCTTGAAGAACCAGATTTTCTTATGTATCACCTGCAAAGTTATCCATTATTGTAAGATTTCAGAGTGCAGATCTGAAATCCCAGATCTACAGGTGTCAGAGCAGAAAGGAATGTAGCAGATGCCGGTCCCACCCCGGCCTTCCGGCTCCCCCGGCCCAGGCCTGGCCGGTGTCCCCGCGGGTCATGGCGGGGGCAGGGCCCAGTGCGCCTGGCGCTACAGCTTTTGCTCTGACGTTGGGAAATTGACCGCACAAAGGAAAAGCACGCTTTTAGAGAGTCGCTACTGACTAGGAGAAAAAGGCTGGAATGGAAGGATCTGGAATAACAGTGTCAAGCACTGCTGTTTTCCAGCCCCTTCCTGTGTCTTCTAGATCATTCCCCCCCACTCGCTCTTTCCCACAGCTCCCAAGCTGTTCAGATCTGCCTTCCCTGAAGCTGTTGCTTCTCCAGGATTCTGCGTCCCTTCCCTTCCCTTCCTTCCCTAAATATTCACTGAGCGTCAGTACCGCGGACCCCCAGCCCAGGCCCCTGGCCAAGCCGTCTGCACGCACGTGCCGGCCGGCCTGGCACCGCGTCCCAGCGCGGAACGCTCTCGAGCCCCTGTCCCTTAAGGCTCAGGTGACAGTCCCCACCTGCTGGAGCCTTCCCGCAGCACTGGGCCTGTGCCTGTCTTGGCCACGTCACGTCGTACGTTTGGTGACATTGGAGCGGACACAGTCGGGCCACGTTGACAAACTGTCCCTAACCGGCGGCTGTTGTTCCCTCCCAGCTCACCATAGTGAAGCAGCGCGAGCAGCCCGAGGCCGCTTTCCGGCAGCTCCTGGCGGAGGACAAGGGACCGCAGGGCGGCGCATCCTACGTGGACTTCCTGTGCTGCGTCCACCGGGAGATCTGCCAGCTGCTCAACTAGCCGAGGCCGTCCTCCCTGTCGCCTGAGGACGTCTCCGTGGTGCCTCGTCTCTGATGACCACAGGCTAAACGCCCGCGGAGGCGCCACCGTACCTGAAAGGGAACAGCCTCTCTCTGATGGCACAATTTCTAGAACCGACGCCGTTTGCATTTCATGAAAGGCAAAGTTTACAGAACCTTAAACCTTCTCTCGTTTCTTTCTTTGTGCAGACATAAATTATTTTTCAAACTGTATAGATTGGAGGTAAAAAGTCGTCTTGGTTCCTTTCCCATTTGCAGTGAGGAAAAAAAAAAGCTTAATTTTTACATTATACCTAATTTTTTTAGACCATATAACTCCATTGAACACGTTTTTTAACTTAAGGTTTGCACAGCAAACCTTGAAATCTATCTGGTAGAACAATTTGTGTTCTACTTTTTTTCATAATTATATATTGTGTATGTTAAAACTATTTTCCAGTTGTTTCGTCTATAAAACTGTCCTTATCAATGTTCTTAATGGTTCTTTGTACAATTCTGAAGGTTTCTACCTGTATATAATGGATCTTAACCAATGTCAATAAATTACTTCATATAACTCTTAGTAGGTAGAATTATTCATTTTTTACGTATTTTGAGATTTTAAAAATAAATAAGGATAGTACGCAAAATGTCTTGGCAAAAAGTTGTTTTCATGGATCACACAAATCAGGAAAACAAAGTTTTTTTTTTTCTGAGGGTTGAGACGTATCGGGTCATGAATCTAGGGCGTGTCAGAGACCCTGTGCTTGGAAAGGCTCTGGGGGACATTACTGATGAAAACGTCCAAACCCAGAGCCGCGTTTCTGAGTGTGTCACTCGGGCGTCTGTCCTCTCTCTGCCCTCATCAGAAGGGGACTGGGACGGGGGTTGGGA
>CM052456.1:5436861-5456308 GCA_028533085.1 Varecia variegata | reverse complement strand
GACCGGGAAGGGGGCCGGGAAGGGGACCGGGAAGGAGGTTGGGAAGGAGGCTGGGACGGGGGCTGGGACGGGGGCTGGGACGGGGGAAGGGGGCTGGGATGGGGGTTGGGAAGGGGACTGGGAAGAAGGTTGGGAAGGGCGCTGTGAAGGGCGCTAGGTCGGGTACTGGGAAGGGGACTGGGAAGGAAGCTGGGAAGGGGACCGGGACGGGGGGCTGGGACGGGGGTTGGGAAGGGGCCTGGGATGGGGGTTGGGAAGGGGACTGGGAAGGGGGTTGGGAAGGGCGCTGGGTCGGGTAGTGGGAAGGGGCCGGCAGGAAGGGCTACGGAGGAGGAGGAAACCTGGCGGGAGGGGTTTACAAGGCCCAATAGAGAGGTGGGTGGAGACAGCGGGCAGCCAGGTTACAGCTTCCAAAAGAGACGTTAAAATAAAGACTGAAATGCGCGTTGGAATCGGTGGAAAGGCCGTGGGTGACAGGCGAGAGCAGTTTCCCTGGATCAAGGAGACGAAGGCTAGACTGGAACAGGCCAAGGACGGGGAGGGAGGAGAGGGCGGGTCACAGAGGAGGGGAGGGTTTGTGTGAGGCAGCAGAGACCGACACTTACATGCTGGTGGAAAGAAGCCAGTGTTAATGTTGAAAAAAACAATAATGGCAACACTGTCCCTGAAAGCATGCCGAGGACTGAAGACAGCAAAGATACGCAGAAGAGCAGCCCCTGCAAGTCAGAGGCCCCACGTGGGGAGAGGCGCTTCCAGTGACAGAAGGAACCCAGTGGGTGACGGCAGACAGGGTGTGGCGCTGCCCCTGCCGCTCTCAACAGTGTCCCCTCCCGGCCTCGGCGCCAGCGGAGCTCAGCTCTGGACCCAACGACTCGGTTTCCACCCTGGTTCCAGCACTAGCTGTGCGACCCAGGGCCGGGTGGAAACTTTCTGGCCTCAGTTTCTTCCTCTATTGTTTCAGGAATTAAGTTAGTGAATAGAAAGGGCTTAAAAACAGTATCTGGCACGCAGCAAATGCTATTTACATGTTCAGTGCTGTTTTCATTAGGTTTTTTCTGAAGCTTGCTAAGGATCATACAATCTAGGACGAATCTGACGTCTAAATGTATCGGCTGCTACGCCCTGAGCACCTCAACCGACATCCTCCAAATCAAGCTGCCATCTTTAAATGCTGTGTTAATGTCCAATTAACAGATGGTTTCAGAGATTAAAATAAATCCACCAACACGAGAAACTTACAGCCTAAGCTGATTTCAGTGCTAAAAACCAAAACCTCAGTGTATAAACCAAAGATGAGAACTTGCATTTCAAATCTTGAGGAACCATCATGGAAAAAATAAGTTCACTCACTCAGAAAGGCACATCTCTGAGGTTACCGAATGGCACAGCTTCACTTCCTAAACGTCTGACCTAATGACAGTAGACTGACAAGAATTAAGAATTGCCTATTCATAATTTTTTTGCTTTCTCAAAGGGCAATCTGGAAAAAATATATAATTTTTAAAATTACTGTAGCCAGATGGAAACATATTTGTTTTCTGTAATGATTCCACAACTTTGTGAGGAAACATATTTCTCTATTTGCAAAAACATGAAGAGCAAAGATCAGATTTGAGCTCAGTTGTTTGAACATGGAAAGATCATCTGAAATTGAACTTCAGCTCCTGTGGGAGGCATCGTGCACTGCAGTGTCTAAACCTTAGTCATCCTCCAGAAAAGGCAATTCTTAGGGGGGGGATTGAATATACAAATTTTAATTGCTGAAAAACACAAGATATGATACCAACCAATCTGGATTAAAAGAGAAACAAAAAAAAACATCGCAGTGGGCAGAGGCCACAGAACCGCCCCAGGAGCATCTTAGTGGGTATTTGCATCCCGGCACCATTTCTGAGCATTTCTGCTCGTTAGAAAATTATACTTAGCGGATTTTTCCTGAAACTTCTCCTTCGGTACAAGCGCTCTGTATTTTGAGGCCAAAAGTGAATTCCTCCCCACTGAACAGTTCTCAGAGAGTTCAAAGGCGATCGCATATCCTTGTTCTGTCTCTCGTCCAAGCTAAGCTCACCCAGTTCCTAAAAATATATCCTCGTCACGTGACTTCCAGAGCCCCCGCTGGCCAAACTTAAGGATTACAATCCAGTTTCCAATCACACACAGAGAAATGCCGATTTTGGAATGGAAAAGTACCGGTGTTGAGCTGAGGAATCTAGGACAGTGACTACAGAACACACGAGTCACACACGCACTTTCAGGAAATGCTTATTTTGATTTTTTAAAAAAAATCCTGTTACCAGTTACAAAAACAAAACTCTTTTACAATGACAATGTTCAATTTTAAGACCTTTTGTAGAGCGAGACTTTCAAGTCAGTTTATTTTGAGCTGAGGTATTTCTCGGGTCCATGACAAACTGGTTAAACACACATCATTAGTGTTCGAGGAATCATTCCAGGATGTCCCACGGGGGTTAGACTAACGTCACCCAACCAAGGTCTTAAGAGACCTGACATGCCTATGTGGCAAAAAGGTCGTTACATTTACGATTTAGGGAAGTTCCAAGCAGCTATGAATTGCAACAGTAAACTTTGGTGTGCAAAAAAAAAGAGTCATGTTAGAATCAACCTAACTGAATCTGCGTCTCTACCCCAAAGGACTGGGCAGGAAGCTTCACTACAACTGGTCCACACTAACGAACGATGTCAAAGCCCCCGACAGTCCCCTGGCCTGCCGGGCCGTCCCCTCCCACACCGCGCTCAGGACACGGACGTCTAGGCTGGGGACCGGGTCTCCCAGGTGCAGCTCGTTCCCAGCGAGCCCGTCTCTCCTCGGGCCATTGTTACTGACCAGCAACCGTTCCCCGATTCCCGGGTGTCCCCCACACCCGTCTCCTGCCATCCTGTCCCCTCCTAACTCAAGCAATCTCCTGTCCCTACTGTTCACAAGAGGAATGTAATCCACTGTTTCCACTGACGGTACCACGAAACAAGGTAACACAGATGCGGTTAAATCACTTTCCTTATTTGAGTAGGTTGTGTTTGGCATAAAAGTAATTAAAAATGTAGATCCTGAGCAAAGAGACCGGCACAACTTGATTCCGTTCAAGACCTCTGATAAATGGTAATTTAGTTGAAATTACTTTGTTTTTCTCGTCCTCAAAGATAATGTTCTCTTGAGAGAGAGAAAAAAAATCCTTGTTATATAAACACAGCCCTTTTGTGCAGAGAGAAAGCATCAACAGAATAGAAAAGAACTAGGAAGAAAAGGGTATTAAACATCACCTGGGAATAACTCCCAATTATTAAGCAAGCAAGGGAGTAACGGACGATTTATTGAGCACTTACTATGTGCCACATAACAGAGGCTGACAGCACACAGCTGCCTTCATAAAGTCACGACAAAGACTGAGCAAGTCCTACGCGTGCAAGCAGCAGGGTAGACACGGCAGGCATCGGTCGGCAGGGCAAGTCTTCAGTCTGAGTCAGGACACACAAAGGCAGTGACGACCGAGAATGGCCCGAGAGAGGTGCTGACCCGTCCCGGTCCGCTGTCTTGTCAGCACCGTCTCAGGAGGGAGTATGGAGTTACGATTCGGGGAGCTAGTGCCTGACAAGCTTACATTTGTGTTTACATTTTTCAAAATTTTGCTTTGAAATTATTTTTGTAAGTAAAACACTCTTATGCATGTATCCTTTAAATTGTTTCTCAATAATGCTTAATAGCAGGAAAAGAAGCTATAATCTTGAGCTTCTATTTTTTACCAGGCTATAAGCCTACCTTCTTGGACGAGGCCAAATAATCCATCTAGCTGTGCAGCTCACCTGAATGACGGGCAATATTATTACATCAAAAGCCTTTTTGCAATTAAAGTATGCACCGACCCAGAAGCTGTCTTGAAACGCATAAACCTATAAAGGGACAGCCAGTTCTACAAGACATTAAGCAACTACCTCGATCATTAAACCAGCATAAACTGCTAAACTAGATACAGCTGAACGAACGTTGAGTTTTGACAATTTTGTCCCCCACTTTCGAAAAGACAAAGTAACACACACGCAATAGGCAGGATAATGATGTAGTTATTCTCTTGTGATCTTAAAAACTGTAAACTAAAAGTGTGCACAGGTACAGGGGTCTCTAACAGGCGCAAGCCCAGGTCTCTACACTTCTCCCCCACTGGACGGATAAACGGTTGTGGTCCCACCACCGTGCGCAACTTCAAAGTGTCCGTCCACGTTTTCAGTCTCACGTGTGTGTTCCAAAGTAAGCCAACTACACAATGCACTTGCAAGGGTGATGGTTTCCTGTCCTGAGTTACTTTTTATCCTCCTTTTAGTAAAATTGGTCCCACAGTAGTTACAGGCCAGAATTTAAAACATGCACACAGCATTTAGCCAGCCAAATTAATTCTAAGTAAGTTTAATTTCATGAAAGTCAAAATGTAAGCAAAGGTCACAAACTAGTTTAACTGTCGACCTGTACAAATTAGGGAAATTTCACGTGAACATCTCGGACTTACCTTCCTCCCTCTGTGACAATTAGCTGGCGCTGACAAGCGACGTCCACCTTCAACAGGTAACGAAGTCTCCAGTCCCCACCGTCCCGGCACCTCCGTGGTCTGAGGCCGGGAGTGGGTGGCGTTGACTGCGGCAGCCCGGGCTGCTCCACCTCCCGCAGGGCGGAGCCCAGAAAGCTCATCACAGTGGGAAAAGGGAACAGGTGAGACAGACGGGAGACAGTGCACGAGTGACCAGAACCATTGCCACCTGCTTAACATCCAAACAATCAACCTGTGCCTTAAAAAGCCAATTATTCCACAATAAAACACACCCCTGGCCTGCTTCACTGATTCCTATTACACACCTGGGTCCTGTACGCCTTTTACATTGTCGGCTTCTAGATCCTCAGTTATTGAGAATTGCTTTTGGAAAAACCTGACTTCCCTGATTTTCACCGTTCATTGGCACTTCCAGTTCGAGAGCTGTGACCCACGCTCCAACTGATCGTTTTCATGTTTTGTCAACACTGGAGCAGGGGTTTACTGGAAAAAGGCGTCCAGATTAAATGAGGTGGTTTTCCTCTGGGCATCGCAGCTGGCAGGTTTGCACCTGAGCAGGTGAACGAGGCCCCGAGAGCAGCAACGTGGCGTTTCCGGAAACGGAGTCCGCCGTGGGCGCCGTGTGCTTGGTCAATGCTCCAACCCTTTGGGAAGTTCTAGATTTGGAGCTTCAAAACGGACCACATACGTATACTTGAGACGTCAGCTAAACGTTCGGTCCCCAGCACCAAACATTAAAGACAGGGTAACGTTAAACGTCCTACACGAACCCCAGGATGGATTACAGATTGTTCCAAGAAAGGCCTTTCTTATAAGCCAGGGTTTCTAATACATCACAAAAATGAGATAGTTTCAGATCAAAGGCTACTATTTAGAATCTGCAGTCCCAACTGAGCTTTCATTTGGTCAAGTTAATAAAAATTTTATTAAACAGATTAGTAAACTCTGAAACTACACTTCAAAGACTAAATCTTATATTCTAAATTTAGGATGTAAACAGTACAGGTTTTAAAATAAGCCATTATAACTGAAGGAGATAATTTAGCAATTAAGATGGGTAAGAAGTATTCTAAAAGACTTGAAAAGGAGTAACTCCTGGTAACAGGCGTGACACACGGGTGCACGCCGTGGCCGCCCGGTACCCACCGCCCGGCTCCACTGGCGTAAATGCACCTCGGCCGCACGCCGACCTGGGCGAGGATCAGGGAGCCGTGAGCACAGGGCTCACAGGTGGCTCTGCTGTCGCCAGAGCATCAGGGCAGGGCCGCACTGATCCCTCCAACCCTGCGTCTGTGACCCGGCTGTCATGTCCCAGTTGGACACCTTGACCTCTCACACCGTCTGTTTCACGGTGACACTCTACACTGTGACATCTCCACGATTCCTTGGTCTCATCTGGTTCAGCTGTGTGTGGGCATTTGGGGATATCCCCGCCCCCAAATCTGCTAGCTGACATCGCCACCACCCTCCTGACTTCTCCGAGTGGAGGGCTGGCCTCCTTGGGAAGGGGGGAGACACAGGAGAGGGGCCCCGGCTGTGGGCCCAGCACGCCGGGTGTCCCTATGAACTCGGGCCTGCTGATCTCAGACCTTCTAACCGGCAGGTGTAGGGTTACTCCACCCTTACTAGCTTCTATCTCCGATAAGGAATCAGTAAGTGAAGCAACCGAACATTTACCTGCACACAACTCTGTGAAAGTGTCAGCCAAGTGCACAGAAAGAGGACCAAACCCAGAGGTCAGAGCAACGGACTCTCGCCGGAACTTCCTCGAGTGAACAGACGACAGACGTCCTCCCGCGGTGAGAGCGCCCCGGCCTTTGCTGAAAGTGAAAGGCAGCAGAACTGGTGATTTCAGAGTCCTTAAGTAACTGGTTTTGGTTCTGTTAGTGAGAAGGCCACATTCATTGTCAAAGCGATGAACCTTCGGTTTGCTCTTTTCTAGACGCTGTGGGCTACGGGGTCCCCTTAACTCTGAACCCACACGGAAGCCAGGTGAGCACCCGGAACGAGTGTCCCCACCCTGGGTGGGCACAGAACATAAGAGAGTCCTGCGTACAGGGCAGGGTCACTCCTTAGCTGACAGGTCTAAGGACAATGACAAGTGGGCAATGGGAATTTCTCTCTGTCCTGGCTTCATTCTCTAGAATTAAAACTCTGATATACACAGTTCCAATTCTAGAGAATGTGTAATTTTACTGAAGTTGAAAACATACCATGATTTCAGCAAAAACTGTGACACATAGCATCTGCATTAAGAAAGGATAGTCACATGCTATCTGTACTAGAAAGCACCAAAAGATTGAGCAAGTTAATGCATCAGGTTTTAAAGATCTCAAACCTATTTCTATTATTCGATCCTTATCTTCAAACCAAGTCTTCAGTGGATGTAACAGAACCTCGTCGTGGGGGTAACGTGAGCACAAGACGGTCACTAAAACCCTCCAAAGACCAGAAGAAGAGTATGATGTTAGGTCAGTCTTTTCATTCGCTAACAAGAGTCATTCCATTTATAGAAAACAGATTTGCAAATTCCAAAGGTTTAAAGTTTCCTTAGAAAAACTGTAACATAATAAAAAAGTACTCACCAAGAATAAATGGTGTAATTTCATTCATCAAATTCATTTAAAACATGAATTACAGTATAGAAAGAGAAATGACAACAAAGTCTTATATAGCTAACTCATCCGCACAACCAGCCCCTTAAGACAAACACCACACCACGTGGTTTTAATAAAAGGCAACTGCAGTGCAATGTCCAAGCTGTATTCTCAAGTTGAAGGTTTTCTACAATCTGTTTTACATTTTCTCCGTAACAGGTTTCAGGGTGACTGTCACTCTCTCATCCCCAAGTACTTTACTCCCCGAAATGTTTAGACCAGGCATCTCTGTTGTCTCTGAGACTTCACTTTGCTAAGGAATAGGAAACCCCTTTGAAGCTCAATCCAAGTTCACGTCCACACCAGAGTTCTAGCACTTAGATGTGTGTCCTCATTTGCTTCTTAGGAAACATGATTACAAGTCGTATGTAGCTACACATTTAAGATTAAAAAAAAAAGGCCTACCTCTTTTTATTGTTTCATCAAGAAAATGTTAAATTTATCACTGTTACTCCGGGAGCCGAGAGGGAGACACACGAAGCCTCAGGTTTAGCAAAATGTAGTTTATTTGAGCGTCGGGGTGTGGATGGCTGGAGGTGGAAACAGCGTCCACCCCAGGAAGGGGGGAGCGGTGCGTTTATAGAGGGTTTTTCTGGGGGGAGTAACTGGACCGGAACAGCCAGCCGCCTGTAAGAAATTCCTTTTCAAACCAGCAGCTCCTGGGCCCCCTGGCCCAGTGACGCCCACCCTGCAGCTCCTGCCCGGCTGTCCCCGTCAGGAGAGAGAGGGGGACAGACTCGTCCTTATGGGGCGGGGGGGTGGGGACGCAAGCTCCCCTTTTGCCTTCCATTCTTGTCTCCCCGGGGTCTGGCACAGGCCACTCGCTAATGACCACCCGTCCCAGCCCCACCTGCTACGGCCACAATCCTCAGGACACCACGCGTCCATCTTTCTCACCGTTCAACCACTTCTAAAGAGCAAAACCTTTGTACTTAGTCGGAACCCATCAGAACAGGTTCAGTCTCTGAAGACAAAGTGACTTGTGTTCCGTTGGGCTTGGGCACACAACAAAAGGCGGAACGCTCGCTTATCCCGAACAAAACCGGACAGTGCGTGTGACAAGTGCCAGGGAGGCTGGCTAAGACCCTCCTGCAGTTCGGGGAAACCAAGGCAGAGGCGCCAGCTCCAACTGTGCCCTACGGTCGGTTTCCCACCTGCGATGCAAACACGACAGAGCTGGTGAGAGGGGCACGCAGGGACGGGATGGCCGTCTGCAGAAACTACCGAGGGGGGAAGCCACCTCGGTGCGCGCCTCCGCGGCCCCCTCTGAAGCCCCCCCTCTCCCCGCGGAAGTTGGATCGATTTCGTTCCCGCCCGCGGCCAGCAGAGGCCCCACCTCTGCCCCCCCCTCGGGGCGCCCCGCCCCCCCGGTCGGATTTGGACTTGGGGGGGGGGGACTTGGGTCGCAGCCTCTCGATCTCTTCCGTGCACCCCGTCAAGTAGGAGTTGGGGGTGCTGAAGTAGGATGCGTACGTCTCCGCGTTGTAGTTGCTGTTCGTGAGTGTCGGTCCCACCGTGAGCCAGCCTGCAATGGAGGGGAAAAGATTCTCCTTTTTATTTGCGACTCTCTCTTACCTCAGATCCCGCAGGGACTCGCTCAAATCCCAATGCGTCCTTAAAGATGTCCCGTCGCTCAGCCGACACTCATCCCTTTTACAGAACGCACGGCCCTTACTCGCGGTCATGTTTTAAAGATGTCACATTACGTTTCTTATTTCTCCTCCTGGATTGTAACGTTTGTAGTATGTCCTCCTCCTTGTCCCCATCCACGTTCTCTTAACATCTTTTGTGAGAACAGCACTTAGAAAAAAATATTACCCACTCGTTACACTGAGCTTGGGCTCAGGGAAAATGTGCTAAATTATATATAATCTTCCTACTTACGGAAATGGTACCATCGTTTTCTAGTGAAAATCCTGGAACCAGCTTTTGCTCTGTTCTTCCCAACCACAAAATATCCTCAGCTGTAAGTCCTGGAAACTCGACCACGGCCACGGTGCCCTCCTCACCCTCCTCTTTCCATTTCTACCCCACCCTCACACCTAGACCCTTACTGTTCGACGAGGCCAGCCCCGACCATACCACACACGTGACAGACACACGGATGTACTGTCATGATCACCCAACCTCAAGTTTCTCTTCCCTCTAAAAGTGAAAAGTCGGAAGCGAAGCTTAAGACATGTCACTTCCCTGCTCCAGACCATTCTAGGGCTTCGCACAAAGCCCAAATTCGTAAGTATGGACTCTGCGATCTTGAACTAACTTCCCAATCACACTTCTCCTTAATGCTTTCCATGGACTTCGTTTAGGTAAAACAATGAACTACTACAGTGGCTGCTTCCCACTAACCTCTCCTTTTGTGCCCGTATTATTTTCTTTTCTATCCAGCCAACCTGCTAAAAATCTCACCCTTCAGCATCCAATTCAAATATACTTTTTACATGAAATGAAAATTATTTCTCTCTTCTCAGAATTTCCATTGCATGTTATGCTTCTATAGGTAAAAAGGTATTTTTGTCAATTGCATTGCTAGATGACTTTGCTTATAATAAGGATATTTTCTGATTAAACTGTATCTGGAATAGGAGGAACTACAAATGATAAATACCCAATAGAGACACCACGCTTTGGAATTCCTGGGGTGTCGTGATTCTTATAACTGACATGTCCTCTGGGAAGGACCCTGGAGATGTGCCTTTCGAGTGCTACACGAGACACCAGATCCTTTGGAACAGCTCAAATAATCTCTAAGAATGAGTTCTTTATCTGTAAAATTAGGTATATGATATCTCTGCCCCATCATCCTCAAGGTTATTTCTTAGAATATTAGATGCATCATATAAAATGCCATAAAATGAAAAAATATTCTACTAGGAAAACATTCTAAAACGTGGTAGCCATTCTTGTACAACAGTTGGTTCACTGTTTAAAGAAATCTTCAGTATCTAACAATGCAGGAACACAATAAGACTTATAATATTTGAAGAAAAAAATAAAAGACAAACCACACTGTGCTTTTTATCTATGTACTAGTAGACATCGTGGTAAATAGAAAAGACACACCAGATCCATGAGCACATTCCACACCTGTGTGATGTGGTCTCGGTGACTATTTAATCTGAGATTCTTACTTGCTCCCTTCTGGTTTGTTTCTTGGCATTTGTACAGTGTTGTGGAACATGACACACAAACACAGGGTAAGAAACAGAAAATTTAAAGACATGATAAAAATAACTGATACTGCCTCTCCCGTCATACTGCCTCTTACGTAAATAAAACATGCAAATCTTTGCAGAGTAAAACTGGCCATAGAAGCCCGAGGGATTCCTTTCCCCCCAAATTCTCCACTACATCATTTGTGATTTGCACAAGTTCTAGAAGTATTACTACGAACAGTAAATGTAAAATAGCCTGGCTGCAGAACATATCTGACTCACACCGCTATCTGGAAACTTCTATTTCAAAGAATGGTAAATGGTATTCCTGAGGTGTACGTGAAGTAACGTCAGGCAAAAAGCACTGGACGAGGATGGACACTTTATAATACTAAGAGGGTCAATTTACCAGGAAGGCATAAAAATTCTACACTTTATATGCACCTAGTAACAGAGCCTCAAACAGACAGAAATAAAAAACTGTCAATTAAACAAAGAAAACCACCATAATAGATTTCAACAAAGTAAGTAGTTTAAAAATATCAGTAGAGACAATGGATAATCTAAACAGCCTACAACTAAATACTATAAACAAAATTAAAGCATACATTCTTTTCGACCAGACTTGGAATGTTTGTTAAAATTGAGTCATAAAGTAAATCCTAACAAGGAAGTGAAATCTTATAATATATGATATTTGACCACAATATTAGGCCAAAAAGCAGTAGCAAAATAACTAAAGCAACACAACAGTGAATAACCAATGGATTAAATATGTAGTCACAATGAAAATTAGATGAAGAATTTTGAAATAATAAAATACTACAATGTCAAACTTTTGGAATGCAATAAAGCTGTGCTTAGAGAACTCTAGAGCTCTAAATATAATATTACAATACAAAAAAGCTGAATAGCAATAATCTAACATACCTCAGATAAAAAGATAACAAGTAAACTCGAAGAAAGCAAGAGAAAGAAAACAAAAAATAAAAGCAGAAATTAATTAAACAGAAATAAACATGTATAAGAGAATGGGAAGACAAGCCATAAACTGGGATAAAGTACTGGCAAATAAACATATCTGATAAAGGACTGCTATCCAAAATATACAAAGAACTCTTAAACCTCGACAATAAGAAAACAATCTAATAAAAATGGGCCAAAGACCTTAACAGATGCCTCACCAAAGACATGCAGATTGCAATAAGCAAATAAAAATACACTCATCATATGCCAAAGGGGAAATGCAAACTAAAAGAACATGAAATCACTACATACATGTTAAAATGGCCAAAATCCAGAACACTAACACCACCAAATGCTGGTGAGGGTGTGGAGCAGACGGAAATGCAAAATGGTACAGGCACTTTGGCAACTTGAAAGCAACCAGGATGCCCCTCAGCAGGTAAACAGGTAAATAAATGGCGGTACATCCAGACAACGGGATGCTGTTCAGCGCTGAAAAGAAACGAGCTATCAAGCCATGAAAAGACATGAAGGAACCTTAAATGCTTATTACTAAATGAAAGAAGCCAATCTGAAAAGCTACACCCTGTATGATTCCAACTGTTGACAGTCTGGAAAAGGGAACGCCACGGAATCAGCACAAAGATGGAGTGATTGCGGGGGGTGAGGGGAGGAAGGGACCAGGAGCACAAGGGACTTTGAGGGCAGTGAAACGACTTAGAACAATACCATGATGGTGGAAACATGTCGTTTTACATTGGTCTAAATTCAGAGACTGTACAACACCAAGACTGAGTCCTAACGTGAACTCCAGACTCCGGGTGGTGACGACGTGTTGGCGCTGGTTCATCAACCATAACATACGTCCCGTCACGGTGGGGGAGATGGACGGGGGGGGGGGCTGTGCGTGTGTGGGCACAGGGCTATACGGGAAATCTCTGTACCTTCCTCCCAATTTTGCTGTGAACCTGAAACTGCTCATATTTGAAGTACAGCAAAAAAAAAGAATCAAGACGCAAACACATAAGAATTTTATTTTGTGCTGCAGTGTGTCCTGCTTCTTGACACCCATGTCCCAAGGAACCAAGAGGTGAGGTCCTACCTGGTCTAATGGTACTGTCTCTTCCAAACAGATGGAGCCGTCTTCTCCCGAGACAAAAATGCTCGATGATATGGAAAATTTCTACAGGTTTTTCTATGTTGCCGATCTCGGGCTCTTCCGTGATGATTAGGTCGATGTCCACGTTGGCGTGGATGAAGTCGCCGTCGGTGCTGCGCTTCACGGTGCCCTTGATCCCCATGAGGCAGTGCTCCTAAGCAACGGGGACAGGCCAGTCATCTCTTTGCATCAAGTCATTTAACAACATTAGAAATTTTACGTCCTCAATTCCAAAACAATCCTCATTGCTCCGATACACAGGTCTATGGGCAAAAACATGGTAGGATAACCTAGATCTCTGGAGGAGTAAAGATTGCCACGCAGATAAGAAAAAGAGTTTTCTCCTGCATTTTCACACACTCAATACTCAGAACACTTCGTTTCTGACGTCAGATGTGGGTGGGTTTTTCCCCTTCTGCACCAACACTGATTCCATTCGATTCCGACACTACCCAGCTAGGCAGCGCAGACCCCGTGCGAGGGTCGAGAGCTTAGTCACGTCACACTGTCCTTCACTGCAGATGTCAATCACAAGTCTATGTTGTCACTCGTGATTCTGACAGGCTACAAATCAGAGGTTCCCACGACCCCCTCCTTGGGTTAGATCATTTGCTAGAGCAGCTGACGGAATTCAGGAAAGCATTTTACTTCCTACCTGTTTATTATGAAGGGATCCAACTCAGGAACAGCCAGGTGGAAGAGATACCCAGGGCATCTCTCTGGGAGAGAAGGGGGTCGGGGGAGGTGTGGGGGCAGACGCAGGGGCTTCTATGCCCTCTGAGGGCAGACCACCCTCCCAGCACCTCCACAGGTTCTCTAACCCAGAAGCTCTACAGACACCGTCCTTTTGGAATTCTATGCAAGCTTCATTACACAGGCATGATTCCAGTTCAAGAAAGATTTAATAAGAAAGACCTTCCCACCAACAGCGCCCTAAAGAGCAAAGAACAAAAACTGTTAAAGCCTGACACTAGCAGGGCAGAGTCATATGAAGCAAAAGTTCTCAGGGGTTCTTATATAGGAAAAAGGGAAGAAGAGAGAAATATGTGTCTAATCTGGCCAGCTATGAGTCTTGCTTCCATCTTCTTTCCGAGCCTAGAGAAAGGGAAAAATTAAAGGGGTCTGAGGTATCAACAGCCCACATCTAACTTAGAAACATGGCAGTTGAGGACACACAAGAATATACACTCCCCTGTCCAGCACAATGGGGCTAAGATAGTGGCTAAAATACTTTAAAATTAACTTGGATGTATTCCTGTAATGCTCAATGCTATTTTTACAGGTCTAAGAAAAGGACCTTCCCACCAAAATTAATTAAACCAATATGGTGATTTGGAAAAGCTTGATAGAAAATAATGAAAATTAAAAAAAAAAAAAAATAGAGGTAATACCTTTGTTCTCTGAAAGACAGCCTTTGGATCTAAAGTCTTAGTCTTCCCAGGATTGTTTTTATTGGTTTTAATCCAACAAATATCTTCACATCTTCTGTAACCCCACTTGCGTAAACACTAGACATAAAAGAATTAAGAAAACCAATCCTTAACTTAAAGAAATAAACAATACTTAAAATAACCAACCAGCATTAAAAAACTTGCTAGAGGTTTGAGACACTAAATTCCAAGGTGTCATAGGTAATTTTGTTTTAGTGTAAGATAGAAGAAAAGAAGTGCCAGTCTTCAAACATACAGCCATAATACAGAATGCATATATATCTTTTGGATACTAATATAATTTATATAGCTAAATATCAAAACAGAAAGGATTACACAATATCTCACTTCTTAAATACTACCTTTCATTGTCATCAATAGATACTGGGTTTTAAATTATAAGAAAACACTCAGACCCTGTTATCACAAAATAGTTCAAAAGATAATTTGATTCCCGCTACCCCAATTTTCTATCCTCTGGCGAAGCTAAACACTGTTGAAAATTTTCTAACTGATAACTTCTTTTCAAATGACAGTCCTTTAAAATTGTATTTCTATATTTAATACTAACAATGACAAAAAGTTCCAACTTAAAATCATTATGTATATCTTATTGGGTAATAGTATATTTTCATTTTATAAAATCTAGAAAGTAGCAATGTAAATTTTAGTATTCTAGAACCTGTTATATGTAAACATACACCAACTAGCTAAACCATTGCTCAGTGGCATTTTGAGGGCCTAACATACGCAGGGTCTGGCTCGGTGCTAGGAATAAAAACATGAATAAGATACAGTCCCCACCCCAAAGTCAACTTTAGAGTAAACTAGGGGAAAGTAAGTAAATTGTACAGTTCAATATTATTAGTATTATGATCAAGTACATATAAAGACACATTAGAACATACAACATATATACACTTTTCAGGAATGCTTATCATGTAAAGTGAGATATACCTCAAAATGAAAACTTAAGATTTTAATTTTAAAATCTCAAAGATCAAGACCAATATCTATTCCTGTCACTAAATATTTGTTTAGCACAGGGTGTTCATTAACATTAATGTTCATTAACATTAGGCCATTAATAATGGCCTAAATCCTACATGCCCTAATCTACTAATTTGTCAAAAGCTCAAGAGTATTCCTCATGCTGAATTATTTTTGTAAGCATTTTTGGCCAAACTCTGCCTCCACTAATATGATAAACTGCTGCATAAACAAGTAAGATAAAACCTCCTGATCATTTTCAACCTAATTCAGGCAGTGGGAGGAAAGACCAAAGTCAGATGTTAGAGCCCAAAAAGGTAAATACCAATATACCTATAAACACATACAGTAGGTTTCTTTCTCTCTTGCATCTTGGGGAGCCAACACCAAAAAAAATGTGGATACCCAATTAAAATACAGTTACAGTCTTACCCTTGAAGTTAATAAACGACAGACGCAATGATGTAATCCAACAGCCTCAAATTCGCTATTTTTATAAAAGATATAAAGTAACTATAGAATTTCAGAATTTGGGCACAATTTTATCTCAATATAATCCTGCTTATCTCATATAACGCTTAAATTTTTCACCTGTCAAATGAACACCTACCCCAATGAGCACGATTAAATGAGATCACTTGCTGTGTAACAATATGTCATAAAAATGTAAAGTACCATCCAATAACACATGAGGAAACTGAGACCCACAAAATTAACTACTTTTTTGCCCAGTCTCACAGTTGAATTGTAGCTGAATTGAAACCAAAACTGAAGACTCTTGATACCTAGTCATAATACTCTCATTATTCTTGGTTAAAACAGCATATTATTTTGTTTCCTTTTAGCAAAATATTCCAATCAAAAAAAGAAAAAGAGAAGCTCTAAAATACAATTAAATATAAGATACCTAAAATAAGTTTGTGTGTGATAACTTCCTTCTTACTCTCATTCAAACTATGTGTTCATACGCCATGTTGCTTTTCCAATTTGATCTGACTTCCATTGGGAATTCAGATGTCCATGCTATTCAGAATAATACTTTTTAGCTACTCACAAAGAGCAGTAAGTGACACAAGCAGCTCGTTTTTAAGCTGTAATTTGGAGTTCCAAATCTCTAAACTGTTTTCTTCCTGCAGTTGTAATCAATTATATTTTGAAAGGGCTACGTTCATCCCAATGCCAGTTAGCTGACTTGGGGGTACTGTCTCTCTTACGTTCTTTTTCCAACATTTCTTCCTTCTGAACATTTTAGAACTATTCAAGAAAGAAAAGACAAAATAATAATCTTCCAACTTCTTATGCAAAATATCATTACATTTTTTTTCTTATGAACTTAAAATTCCACTTTAAAAAAACAGCACCTTACCACTCTTCCAAGGTCCAACCCCTCCCCAGAACCACACCAGAGAAAAATAAACGACCGAGGTGCTGCGATCTCATCAATCTCTAACTTCATGATCTGTAAGACACAGAAACAGTATTGCGTGAGAGTAGTTTGTTTCCCCTTTATCCTAAATCCCAAAGAACCACCATTGGAATTTATCAGGATTCTCAGCAGATGTGTTCTCTAAATGTACTAATTTCCATCAGGAAATAGAATGGAAAGCAAAATTAAAATTTATTTAAAATTGTTTGTTCTGCTGCTGTTTTATTATTTTATACACACACATAAATACACTTGCTTTTACATGGAAAGAGCTTATAGGAAACCATATTCATAGAATTATAGAATCTTACAGATGGAACTTGAGATTCTACAGCAATGTTTTACTCTTTATCTAAAAAAGAATGGAAAGAAGTTAAGTCTAAGGTTAGAGGTAAAATTAAAATGAAATATAATAATAAATGTTTAAGGAAGACTGGTTTCCAGTATCTACAGAACAGTTTTCAATAAATCAATATACATATTTTCTTATGATAACTAAGTCTGAAATGCCAAAAACAATAATGAAGTATTCTCTTTTGACACTGTCACTCTAAAAGCTAAGCGTTAGTATTCTAAATAGGTGCTTATGTCCTTAACTAAAACACATTGACCACTACTGACTCTCTAATGTGAAAAAGAATACTTATGAAACCCACATTTCTTATTTACATTTTATTTGTTACATTAACTACTGGTATGTTCTTTAGGCTATCACACAAAGAGCTTAGGGCTCTGGGATTGTATAACATTTTTCAATATGCCAGTCAGAGCTGAAGTTCAGTGAAAATAAACTGTAATCAAAAATTTGCACATAAAATGGAATTTCTTTATTTCAAAAACTCTATTAGTTTGTCCTATATATAATTGAAGCTCTGTGTCTTTACTGACCTAACCTCAGGTTGGCTAGAGAAAACAAGGTTCAACCTACCTGTTAACTAAAGACATAATAAGATCCATTGTTCAAATTTTCCTTTCTTTTAACCAGACAAAAATGGCTATTATTAATACTCAATTTTGTGAGGATATGGTAAACTAGACATTTTTAAACACTGCTAGAAGGAATATAAATTTGTACAGCCTATCTGGAAAATTTCTCTGCAATTAATATCAAGAATGTTAAGTCTTTAATCTTAAATTTTAAGAACACTATATTCTATATACATTTCTGATTTTTCAACAATAAGCACAGATAACAGTTATAAATAGGGCAGGGGAAAATTTTTTCTAAGTTACGTAAGAGCCATAAAAAAGTTAATAGAGGCCGGGCGCGGTGGCTGACGCCTATAATCCTAGCACTCTGGGAGGCCGAGGCGGGCGGATTGTTTGAGCTCAGGAGTTCGAGACCAGCCTGAGCAAAAGCGAGACCCCGTCTCTACTAAAAATAGAAAGAAATTATCTGGACAACTAAAAATACATAGAAAAAAATTAGCCAGGTATGGTGGCGCATGCCTGTAGTCCCAGGTACTCGGGAGGCTGAGGCAGGAGGATCGCTTAAGCCCAGGAGTGTGAGGTTGCTGTGAGCTAGGCTGACGCCACGGCACTCTAGCCCAGGCAACAGAGTGAGACTCTGTCTCAAAATAAAAAGAAAGAAAAAGTAAATAGAAGTTCTAGGAGTATTAAAGCTAACAGGAAAAGCTTTAAGAAGGAGGAAAAACTGGAGGTAAATCTTGAAAAATAAGTATTATTAAGAATAGTAACTACCATTAGTGCAAAGTCACAAGCGAGGACTCAAAGCGGTTTCCTAGGAAACAGGAGTCTCACAGCTTCGCCCTTTCTTTACACTTTCTCTCCTCTGGAAGTCAGGATGCTCCTGATTACTCTCTTCTTGAAATTCCATTTCCTTGGTTTCCATGACATTCATACTGTCCTGGTTCTCCTCAGTCACCTCTGATCAATTTCGTTTTTTTACATTTCTTTTACATGTGCACTTAAATCTATATGTTTCCTCAGGATTTACTGTCAGGCCATATTTTATCTTAATTGAGACACAATCCCAGGACAAACTTGTCTATTTGCATGTGTTTAATGTGACAATCCACTAAAATCTGTACTTTGAGACCAGATCTGTTTGTCCTTTGAGTTTCATACTCCTCTTACCTCTTCCACTTGAATGTCTCACATACACCTAAAAATCATCTTGTTCAATATTATCTAATCCCTCTATTCCTGTTCCTCTTCTTAAATTCACTCTCAGCTGGTAGTAACGTGATCCATTTAACTCAAGATACAAACCGTGAGTTACTCTTAACTCCGCCCCTCATCCCGCTCACTCAATCCCACCAAACGTGTCTCCTACACATGACTGAATTTACCACCCTCTTTCTATTCCTACTGTCACTCTAATTCAGGGTCCCTTCATCTCAGAACTAGGTTACTGCAAGAGTCTTCTAACTGCTCTCCTTTCTCCCGAATTCCTTCCCTCTAGTCCAGTCTCCACACACCAATCTGACCATTTTACTAAACTGGTTAAAACCCCTCAAAGATGACTGAATGTCCTCAGAATGAGTGTCCAGGCTCCTGAGACACCGTCTCAAGACAGTCCCCACCTGTGTCTTCACAAATCAACCTACATACAGCCTCCTCCCACAGACCCGATACCGTGTTTGCTTCCGGCCCTTCTGTTCCTGCCAGTCCCTCTGCCTGGAATCCCCATCCCACATCTTTCCTCACCTGGTCAGATTTTGCTCAGGTGTCACCCCCCTATGGTCATACATCCCATCTTCCCAGGCTTGGTCGGCTGTCCTCGTATCATCCCACACAGTCCTCCATCACTGACCAACAAAATCATGATGTAATTATCGGTTCAGGTCAATGTACAGCCCATTAAACTGTGTAAGTCTTGTTAATCTTTGGATCTGCAGTTCCCAGCACAGTGTCCAGAACAGAGCGGTACTCAATAAATGTTACTTTTGTTACTGACGAGTAACACAGATACTTCATGTAACTAACTCAAATTATCAGCTTGCTTAATTTTATTTAGGAAAATATAACTTTATCACAACAATTGTATTGTACTGAAATTATGTGTTCATATCTCCTTGTTATCCGTACCATACTATACTGTAAGTTCTTTTTTTTTCCCCCTTTGAGACAGAGTCTCACTCTGTC
>CM052456.1:5416827-5436761 GCA_028533085.1 Varecia variegata | reverse complement strand
GAATTAAAGATAATGTAATATTTGCTAATGTACCTTGTACTTTGGACCTCCAGCTATAATATACACTATAAATCTGTATCTACATATCTATATATCTATATCCCTACAAAAGTAGGGATAATATTTACCATCTCACTTTCTGATCAAATAAATGCATATTTGAAAAATAACTAATCCATGACAATGTAAAAGTTTCACCATACATCATCCCAAGTCCAGCACTTTTCGTTGGCAGTGATGCCAGTCTCTCTGTAATACTCTTCCAAAGGGGGTTCCAGAAGAATCACATCAAATTTGGGTGTTAGTTCTCTGATGTCGAAGGCTTCTATATCTGCTTGTAAATACCTATTGGATTAAAGCATAAAAAAATGAGTAAAAAATTTTCAGATACCTCCCAAATTAAACATGCCCCAAAATTGTTTATAAAATGATCATGAGCTACTTATTAATACTAAATGCTTTTTTATGGAAGGTCTTCCTTCTTTAGTATAGACATTAAACCACCTACCAGAACTCTTCCCTAAGACATGGACATAGTTACACTATAAAGTAAAAATCAACCTACTCCCCATGTACATCTACGATAAATTCTTCTCTCATCTTTACATTGAAAATTCACACTCAGATGTGAGTTTCTGAATGCCTTTCCACTGTCATCTGAACTTTCTAAGGAGTACCATATTACTCACATTACTTTTTTTCTCAATTGTTTAGTTAGGTAAGAAAAACCATTTCACTGTAAGTTTTAAATTCTTCCTTCTAAAAAATAGTATCTAAATACTGACATAATTTTTCTTTTATTAGTTTGTTCATTAGTAAAAATGTATATATTAATAGACTTTTCACACTATCTAATATAAATTACTACTAGCAATTATTGAAGTTATTTTCACATAGTATGAAAGTATTAATATTTTAAATCTAAAATATTCTGAATGTAAGAGAATTTTTAAATAGAATGAATATTATAGTATACTCAAACTTCCCCACATACTGATACTTTTTGTAGTTTTTCTAATGACTTAAAGGATACATTTTACCAAATTATTAAATGTACAAAACATTGAAAGCTAAATATGAAACATTCTCCAATTTCAAAGACTTTGTACACATTTCTGAGGAAAACATTCTGTTTAGCAAAGATTAAAATGAATTACAGTATTATAAATTAAGAATAGTATCTCAGGATGCTATGTTATAATTAATTTTTATCCTTTATCCTCTTAAGTTTTCTAAACTTTTTCCAATAAACAAATGTGATTGTAAGGAAAAAGTCACTTAAAGGTATTTTAAGCAAAGTATCAAGAATACAATAAACATGAATGATTTTTTAAGAAGACAAAAATACTTAGAGGTACTTCAAGCAAATTACCTGAAAACCTGAAAAAAAGAAAATCAAATGAGAACCCACTGCATACTTTTAGCACCAGAGTTTCAAACTAATATATCTTACTAAAGAATAGAGTGATAAAGTATGCTAATCTTACAGAGGCACTGAATTTCTTTTAAAAAGAAAAGTTACAACACATTGATACGTTAACCCTGAGTTGAGAGCAAACAGTGACTGAATAAACACTTACATAGGAGGAGTGTTAGACTTAGCTATTAACTCATCCTTTAGCCTGATGAGCTCCCTTAGCTTAGGGTATTCTTCAAATCTGTCAGCTAAACCTGAGGAGAAACAATAGTAAATTCTAAATTGCAATTCAAGTAAACTCAGTATCAGTGAATTGAAAAGTTATGAGTTTTCTCAAGGAAATAAAACAATACAAATGCCACTTTGCTCTCATGTCTTTTTTAAAAAGTTAATGTATAGAATTTTTAAACAATTCATACCCAATGACCCTAAGCCCACATACAGGTAAAACTCAGATGTCCTAAAGCCAAGTTCAAGTCAACATACCGTTTAATTTCTCATATTTATTAAGTTAAACAATCTGCTCATGGCATCAGGTTCAACCATTCAGGAAAAGAAAAAATATTACATTTCTTGTATGCTATTTTCCCTTTTCTTTTAGCTAAAAAAAATTCCTTTTCCTAGAAAATATAGTAACTGTTAAGATTTGTACTTAGTTTCTTGGATAGGTACCCAAAGCAGAGAAAATTAGTATTTTTTTCTATCTTTGTCACCACATAGGAAGCATATTCATAACAATAATAAATTATGTAAACTTAACATAAAAACCAAAAGTACAAATATCAATAACTTTGATATCAAAGAGTAAAAGTGAAAGATTCTGTAAAGCTGTCTCAACCAGTGGTTGCAGATCACTCTTCAAATAACAAGTTTGAAGATTTTATTATACTGAGGTTTTAAAAGAGTGGAGTCAGCTCTCAATCATATATAAAACAGAAGGTACAACTTTTCCTGTTTATTATAATAGTTTTCTAAGTACATTTTCTTTGCATTGGGAAAGTAAGTGTCTTAAGAGCAGAAAGGTTTATATACAGATTTGGTTATAAAATTTATCATAATTTTTTATGTTACATCTAAATTTTGCTTATAAAAGCATTAAAATTAGTTTCTACTTCAAGAGTTATGTTGCTTATAAGTGATAAAAAATAAATTGGATTACATCAAAATTAAAATGTCTGTGCTGCAAAATACACTATGAAAAAAGTGACAGAACAACTTCCAGAATGGAAGAAAACTACAAATCATCTAATAAGAGACTTGTACCAAAAATATATAAACACTATATATATACACAGAATAAAGAACTCTTGCAATTTGATAATAAAAAGACAAAGAAAAATTTAAAGATAGACAAAGTATCAGGACACTTCTCCAAAGAAGATATTCAAAAGGCCAATAAGCATATGAAAAGATGCTCAATATCACTAATCACTAGGAAAATGCAAATCAAAACCAAAGTGAGATACCACTTTACACACACTAGGATGTCTGCAATAAAAAATACAAACAATAAGCATCCAAGACGTGAAGAAATCAGAATGTAAAATAGTACAGTCACTTTGAAAACAGATGGGTAAGAAGCTAACAAAGGATTACCACAGGACCCATTAATTCCACTCCTAGGTATATAGTAAAGAGAAAAAAAAACATATCACCTAAAAACTTTTACATGAATATTTGTAACAGCATTGTTTGTAACAGCCAGAGAGTACAAACAATCCAGATGAATAAACAAAGTGTAATATATATACACATTTATATAAACACAATGGAACATTATTTGGCAATAAAAAGAAATAAAGTACTGACACATGCTATGACATCAATGACCCTTAAAAATATTAAATGAAAGAAGACCATCACCAGTCACCAAACACCACATATTACATGATTTCATTTACATGAAACGTCTAAAACATGCAAGTTTAGCAAGACAGAAAGTAGATTAGTGGTTACTAAGTGCTGGGGGGCAAATGAGGGAGGGAACGGGGACTGACTGCTAACGGGTATGGGGCTTCCTTAGAGGAGATGCAGAAGTCAGAAAATAGACTGTGGTAATGGCTGCACAACTCCTGTGGATACGCTAAAAAAACAATGAATTACACTCTTAAAGTGGATGAATTGCACGCTCTCAATAAAGCTATCTAAAATGCAGGGATAGTCACAGAACCAATGTGGAGTCTGCTCCAAAAATGAACAACAACAAAAAAAATAACATTGCTTATGGAAAAGGAAGGTGTACTAGAAGGAAGCACTGAGAACAGAAAGAGGAAGTCAAGCTAGGAAGAATAATTTTGTTAGAAATAACCCACAAATGGATGAATTACATGCATGTCATTGAGAGTTAGCAACAGCCTATTCCAAATAAATCTGACATACCTACATCCCTGATGAAATTCTGAGGCCTGTGTCCAGTGTCTACAAAGTGTTGGCAGTAATCATTATGTGGATTTAAACTCTGTGTTCCCTAAAGAAAAAGTCAAAATTAAATTAATAGCATGCACTCTGATGGCAGATACACTGAATTTGTACTTTGTTTTTATCATGGGGTCAGACAAAATATAATCGATTGATAGATTAAAAAGTGATATTTGAAAACATGAGTAAAATGACAGCATTACTCTTCAGTAGCTACTGACATTAATATACTATTATCTGATACTAAATAGCCAAAGATCAGAAAAAATTTCATGAATAATTTTAACTGATCTTTTATTTTATAATAATCCCTAAACAATGGAAAAAAATCTTAAAGACAAATAGGTATCTAAAATCTTTTCAGGTACAGAGCTTAAATGTGTAAAGTTACAAGATTTGAAAATTCTCTACTTTACCTTAAGAAAAGTACTAGAATCTTTATAAATCTCTTCTTCATATGGCAAATTTTCTTCCTCCTGTTGCAATTCTAGTTCATCCTTGAAAAAGGAAGATTAAGTAAACATTTTATGTACCAAGACTATTTCTCTAATTATAACACCTTGATTAAGACTCAACATAAATATTTTATGTCCTTAAGAAATAATAAATGTTTCTAATTAGCATTATAGTAAAACATTGAAGTTTTTGCTTTCTCATCATTAGATCTAACTAGTTATCTTCAAAATAAAAAAATAATTTCCTCATGATTATTATGAATAGAAATTACCTACAATTACTAATGTTTTGTTAACTAAATATAGTATTATCTCATATATACTATGAGAATTTAGCTTAAGTCATGAAAGATATAATCACCAATGGGGCAATTTTATTTCTATCAGATTGAATCATATGCAAATGCTGTACTTACAGGTCAAAAAATTAGAGTATCAGCAATTGTATATGGTTACACCCAAAATAATCACAAATATTTAAGTTACATATTAGCATATATCAAAATAAAACACATAAAGACAGTGTTCATGAGATTAGGTATCACATCACTGAAATTCCTAGAGATTTACTGAAATTATGCATTCTCTTCACTATTAAATATAGTCATACAACAATTTACTTAAAAAAAAGAAAAAAGGTTTTTCACCCATAATACTTTTTTTCAAGTAAATATTGCAATATATGTTTAGATACTGGGTTTTCCTTGGGCCTCTTTCAGAAATGGTTCTATACGGCTATCTAGCCCATGAATTCTTAAAATATTTTAACTGTACCACCCCATATTGTTAACACAGAATAATATAATTCAAAAAAGACTATTGCATCTTCATGAAATCTGATCCAATAACCCAAAGTTTCTGACACACTTATCTCCTCACACTTCTTTAAGAATATTATTGCCTAGTGCTTGCCAGGCTAAGTACTTTATATACATAACCTAATTTAATCCATACAACTCTTGCATTAAAATGAGGAAACTAATAAGAAAGGTCTTTATTCAACTGATGACAACATATGCCACTGATAATTATTTTAGCACACCTTAAAATTCAGTTTTCCATCAGATTTGTTTTCCTGGATATGAAACTATTATTATAAGGATTTATTTTTTCTTGACAGTAGAATTCTCTACTTGCCTTATATTCTTCCATTTTGTCTTCATCTGTCTCTCCTTCATCCAAATACTTACGCTTTGCATTTGGAGCAGAGGTATCATAGGAAGCCCTGAATATTAAAAAGGAAATATCACACACAAATATATATATAAGATGTGTAAATGCATCTATTAATAATATTAAAACACAAGTGATTAAAAACAGAACCAGGCAAATTTTTCCTGATTAAACATTATGTATTTACTCAGTTTATACGTCATCCAAATATTCCCACAATATGATTGATAATTCTTTAGTCTATTTTCAAGAGAAAGCAAGCAAATTGGAAAATAAAGTGTTATAAAGGACGTATTGCAAAAAGAAACTTCTATATTATGCATCATTTTAATGTGTCTTGAGCAAGACTGATGTCGGAATTGATCACAGATATTCTGAAATGCTTTCTGAACTATCAAATACCACTCTTAGGTTAAAGTGTATTTTCCTTTATAAAAATTTTAAAAATATATTTACTTATAGCATATGTGCTATTCTTAGTCTAAAAGTCCATTTCCTACTTTATAAATGAGAACTTATCATATTCAGAAAATATTTCATAATTCATGAATTGACAATAAAAACCAATGTTTCTAAAATCTTTATTTTGATGCTTTTCATAAAAACACTCTGCATACCTAGAGTTGTTTATTAACCAATGATCCTTTCATAATATTAGCATGTCACTAAAAAAAAAAATTACTTGACTGACCTGCAAGTTTCTCTTGTTTCAGCGATTTCTCTCTGTTCATCTTTGCTATTTAACACGGCACCAATGCTGTCAGCACTTTCAGCTCCCAACTGGGAAAAGGCAAAAGCCAAAAATTAGATCATAATACATTGGACAGCCTTTTTAGGCATTTGTAGAAGCATTTAATATACCAAGTATTAAAAAAAAAAAACCCAAAATCCTACAACAAACAAATGGGTTAATAGCTTATAGGACAAACTGGAAAAACCATGAAACAAAATCATGTTAATTAAGAATGATTTTGACAGCAGAAAAAACATTTTATACTTTTAGTCATAATAGATACTCCTTGATTTATGATGGGGTTACGTCCCAATAAATCCATCATAAGTTGAAAATAAATGCATTTAAAATAAATTTTGAAAGTGTGGCTTCAACTTAAAATATTTTCAACTTATGACAGATTTATCAGGATATAACCCCATATTAAGTTGAGGAGTGTATTGAATGCATGTGGTTTTTGCACCATTGGAAAGTCAAAAAATCATTAAGCTGAACCATTGTAAGTCAGGGGCCATCTGTATTTGAAAATAAAACACTTAACTTTAGCTAATTTCCTACTTTTCAAGTAAATAATAAAACACAACTTTACACAACTTTAGGTTGAGCGTCCTAAATCTGAAAATCCAAAATCCAAAATTATCTGAGCACTGACATGATGCTCCAAGGAAATGGTCATTGGAGCATCTCAAATGTCAGATTTTTGGATTTGGAATGCTCAACTGGTAAGCATAATGCAAACATTTCAAAATCTGAAAAAACTGAAACCCAAAACACCCAGGCATTTCAGATAACCTGTAGTAGCAATAACCAAAAAAAGCAGCGAACGGTTTTTACACAGGATTGTAGGTACGACATTAAACACTTCATATGCACCGGCTCATATACCGTACCTTATGTATTGCATGCTCTAATAAAAATCTACCCAGTTTTATGCAAGCTAAGTCTCTACAATCATAGGCACAACACTGAACTTTGTACCTTAAAAATGGCAATGTAAATTCTTGGAGCTTAATTTCTTCATCTATAAAAACGCACGCAGACAGCGTCTGACTGTAGAACAAAGATAACTTATGTAAAAAGCTTAGCAAAGTCTGACACATAATTAGAAGGGACTTCGTAAGTTGCAGCTGTTATTAAATTTTATGCACTCTGTAAGCTCTCTGAGGGTAGGGACTACCTATTATCCGTTATTCATCTGCCAACACCTACTAGAGCCTCTGCCATTTGTAGAGTGTAAAACCTTCAACAATTGTTCTAATACATTTTTTTGAGTAAAATAGAGGTTTGAGTTCAAAATTAAGGAGAAAACACCTTATGTGGTGGCAACAAGAGCCACTGAACATTTTTAAAGAAAACATGACAAACGAAGCTGGGAAAAAGAAGACTTAGAAAGGACACCTGATTTGTCCAAGATCATAAAGCCAGAGGGACAAGGAAGGAACAGATCTGACTCCAAAGCCCCACCTTTTTAACAGTATACTACAAACCTGTTCATCAGATCCTAAAGGAAGATGGGCTTCAGATTTCCATTCACTAAACCCAATTATTTATTACTGAAAAATAACATCAAAATGCCTCATTACAGCCTATCAGTTCTTGACCTGTCACTTGTACTGATTTGAACAGGAGGATGGAAAACACAGCCTCTGATTTTTAAGAAGACCATGTACACAGTGTGTATTCTCTGCATGTGGACTCTACTCATCAGCAAGTGTTAACTTACTCATACACAAGAAGCAGTGAAGGAGGACGGTTTAGAAGACAAGCTTTGGGCCAGGCGTGGTGGCTCACACCTGTAATCCTAGCACTCTGGGAGGCCGAGGAGGGAGGATCGCTGGAGGTCAGGAGTTCGAGACCAGCCTGAGCAAGAGCGAGACCCCGTCTCTACTAAAAAATAGAAAGCAATTAGCTGGACAACTAAAAATTTACATAGAAAAAATTAGCCGGGCATGGTGGCACATGCCTGTAGTCCCAGCTACCCGGGAGGCTGAGGCAGGAGGATCACTTGAGCCCAGGAGTTTGAGGTTGCTGTGAGCGAGGCTGACGCCACAGCACTCACTCTAGCCCGGGCAACAGAGCGAGACTCTGTCTCAAAAAAAAAAAAAAAAAAAGACAAGCTTTGGAGAGACAAACTGGGTTCAATTTCCTGGCCGAGAGGTGAGTGACCAGGGGTAAAATTACTTAACCTCTGGAGCCTGTTGCATACTTTGATGACACCACCAATTTAAGGCGGTTATTGTGACTCATACAGAGTAAGATTTCAGACATGAGCTGCGGATGAGGGCAAAGACACCGGCCATAAAGGCGTGCACCATGGACAGAATCTAAAGTTTACACTCAGGGTATCTTTAGACACGATCCCAAGAAATGATGTTAACTTATTTCACAATGAAGCCACGATCTCCAGACTTTGGTGCTGACGAGAAGGAAGGACAAGGCACAGAAGACCATTTAAACAGCGAAGACAAACTTAGGGGACAACGAGTCATCCATCCCAGTGTGACCGGCAGGGACTTATCTACAAAGACCGAAGCTCGGCCTCCCCGCCGGGCATCCCACCCGAGTCGCCGAAGACCAGTCGTGACACTCGGTTCAGCATCACCGCGAACCAGGCAGGGCCTGGGGAACACTCGGGGCACCGCAGGACTTGAGAACGACACGCCGAGACCCGAGAACCGGGGTCGCGCGACCCGGAAGGCCCGGACCGCGGCGGGCGGGGAGGGGACAGAGAAAGGAGGGGGGAGGCCGCGCACGCGCATTCTCGGCGCCGCCCCACACGGGCCGCCGCGGACCTGCTGCGCGAGGAGCTGCCGCCGTAACTTCTGCCGCTCCCGGATCTCCTGCAAGCGGCTGTCCATGGCCCAGCACCTCTTTCTCACGACCTCAAATACGTGTCAATCGCGAGTGACCCCCTGGCCCAGTCTTTCTTCGGAGTCTGTGGCACACACTCTGCACCGGCAGCTTCTGGCGGCGACTATCCCCGGCGCTTTCCTCAGCGGGGACTTCCGGCGCGGCCGGAACTGCCTCGGCCCGGACCGGAAGTCCCGCCTAGTCCGGGGCGCCGCGATGTGGCGCCGCTAGGAAGGGCCGGGTGCGGGATGCTGCAGCAATGGAGGGTCGTCGGCCGCCCCCAGACGCGGTGGTCGGGGCCGGCCCCGCCCTTCTCACCTCTGCTTCCCGGGCTGTCAGGCTCCCTTGGTGCCTCCCGGTGTTTCTAACGTGTTGCTTCCCTTTTCCATCAATTCCCTAGTCGCCAGCCCTGACGTTTACCGAGACCCCAGACCCGAGCAGATTGCCTAGGCTCGAACCCCCGGCCTCCGGCTCGCTGGCCAAGTGGCCTTGTCTGGTTAACCACGGAAGTGAGCCTCAGTATAATACAGAGGGATTCCATGTACCCAGCACCCAGTTTCCCGGATGCTAACATCTTGCAAAACTATAGTACAATATCACAACCAGGTGATTGGCACTGATAGAACATTTCCATCACCACGAGGTCCCTCATTCATCTTCCTCCTGCCCCATCCCCTCCTTAACCCGTAACAACCCTAATCTGTTCTCCATTTTTGTAATGTTGTCATTTAAGAATCTTATATAAATGGAGTACAGCCCAGGAGTTCAAGGTTACAATGAGCTATGATGGTGCCACTGCACTCCAGCCTGGGTGACACCAATTTTCCCTGTCTCTAGAAAATTAAAAAAAAAAAATTTTTTTTAAATAAATAAATGGAATAATACAGTATATATTTTGGGATTATCTTTTTATACTCAGAATGTTTCTTCAGGAGATTCATCCAGGTTGTTGGATGTACCAATAGTTTATTTCTTTTTTACTGCTAAGCGGTATTCCAAAGTATGCATGTACCATAGTTTGTTGAACCATTCACCCGACGAAGGACATATACTTTGTTTCCAATTCTTGCTGTTATGAATAAAACTACTATAAACATGTGCATACAGGTTCTTATGTAAAAATAAGTCTTCATTTCTTTGGAATAGGCCGGAGGGCAATTGCTGGGTGGTAGTTACTTTTTAAAGAAACTGCCAGACAGTTTTCCAGAGCGTCTGGATCATTTTATATTCTCACGAGGTTTTCCAAGGGGGGTTTTGATGGGTGGGTTCAAAGCAAGCAGGTGCGAGTTCCAGGAGCTCACGCAGTGGCGGAGGCGGCCACTGTGGCACATCCACGCGGGGCGCGAGGATCCGGATCAATCACGCTGCGGAACTGGTGGGGGGATGGGGGAGTCCAGCCGGAAACTGTGTCAAGGGTGACAGCCCAGCTTCTGATACAAGAAAGCCCGACTTATATTTCATATGGATGCCCGAGCAACATAAAATTATACGCATTCATCAGAAAAGTGATCTCTCATTGTGGCTTTAGTTTGCATTTCCCTGATGAATAATGTCGAATGTCACTTCGTGTGTTTATTGCCATCTGTGTCTTTTTTTTGGTGAAATGTCTCTTCATGCCTCTTGCCCATGTTCTAACTGGATCGCTTCTTTTTCTTCTGACTGTTGAGTTTTGAAAGTTTATCATATATCTCGGACACTAGTCCTTTGTTGGACGTGCGGTTTTCAAACATTTTCTCCCGGTCTGTAGCTCGTCTTTTCGTCCTCGTAACAGAGGCTCTCACAGAGGGAAAGTTTTAGTTTTCATAAAGTCCAGGTCTTACTTTATTTTTTTTTAACATGCTTTTGGTGTAAAGTAATAGTTAACGTTTTATGTGTGGAAACACGTCCACCGTCTCGTTCCCTCAGCTCCCGTGTCCCATTCGGTGGCAGGTCCCGTCAGCGTCGCCTCCAAAACACGACTGAAATATGGCGGCCGCTCTCCGTTTCTACGGCTCTCCCCGAGGGCCAAACCACCGCCGTCACGCGTCTGATTGGTCACCCTTCTCATGTCATGTGACCTCTCAATTTAAATCGTCCAATGGGTTCCCGTCACGCTTAGAATTAAATTCAAAGGCTACCACAGTCTAGAAGACCCTGCGCCATCGCCATCGGGCCTGCCCAACTCATCCCTGTCCCCACCCTGGGCGTCCCTCCTCCTCACTTTGGCTTCAGGACTCGGTTCAAACGCCAGTCGCCCCAAGAGGCCTTCACTCATTACCGTTTCTCTCATCACTTTGTGTTACTACCGTTTTCTTTTTCTTCATAGCGCTTTCACTTAGCGGCAGTTATTTGTTTCCTGTCTGCCCCACGTGCGTGTCCTCTGTCAGAGCAGCGTCCCCTGCGTCTTGGGCATGCCGCGTGTGGCGGTCCCTCAATGTTACTAAATGTTGGACACTTCCAGTTATTTTTCAAAAAACAACTTTCCTTGTGAGTTCTCAGCTGCCAGTGGATTCAGTATGTCCTCAAAAGGGACTAATTTATAATCACGGTAATTAATTAGAGAAACAAAGAAAAGGGAATTCTGGTTTCTGTAAATTCAGCTCATGCCACCAAGACACAGCCTTCGTTCATGTTGCCCGGGGCACACAAGTAGAGCAAAACACACCTCAGACATATCTCCATTCTAACTGCAGGAGAAGATGCCCGTCCGGTGTTGTCACAAACTCCAAAAACTGTGTCAACTTCCACCCTCAGCTTCAGCAGGAATTCTAAGACTTGCTCTGGGCAAGTCTGAACAGGTCTGGACAGCTTAGCTTCTCGTTCTGTTAAAAGGAGATAACACAAGCTGACCTCACCAAGATGCTATGTAAAACGGTTGCTATTTATTACAAGTACTGTTTGATTGTTGTGTCTATACTGGGGTGGAACAACACGCTTATCACACGATGGCATCAGAAGATTTCATGCCACGCAGGATACCACATTCTTGGAGATACTAGAAGGATTATATCACACATGTCCAATTAATTTTTGGAATTGCGTGGCAGTGAAATCTAAAGATAAATTCGGAATTTAGCGAGGCTGAAGAATTGTCTCAAATCATTTTTAATTATGTCTTCAGACTATGACTTTTAGGTATCTCAGGATAGCCTCAAAATTTTAGTAAAAAATATAACTAATAAGCTTATAAAATAGAGCATTACAGACACATTTCTTATTTTGAAATGAAAAACTTTCTGATCTTATTGGTATTCATTTACTTAGGACCCCATGGAACTCAACAAAATAGTAGAACTGGAAAAAAGGATTGCTAATTTATCCAGGATATATTAATAACTCTAATTCTGAAAGAATCCTATCCATCTTTCTCAAAGAAAGTGGAACTTGCACTGCCTACAGTTTGATAAGATTAATTATGTAGAGCTTTTTAAAGGATTAAAAATGTCAAAAGAGCCTTGTAGTTACTTTACTATAACTAGCAGTAATACTTTATTTATTTTATTTTATTTATTTATTTTGAGACAGAGTGTCACTCTGTCACCTGGGCTAGAGTGCTGTGGCGTCAGCCTAGCTCACAGCAACCTCCAACTCCTGGGCTCAAGCGATCCTCCTGCCTCAGCCTCCCGAGTAGCTGGGACTACAGGCATGCGCCACCATGCCCGGCTAATTTTTTCTATGTATATTTTTAGTTGTCCAGCTAATTTCTTTCTATTTTTTTAGTAGAGATGGAGTCTCATTCTTGCTCGGGGGGGTCTCACTCTTGCTCGGGCTGGTCTCAAACAATCCGCCTGCCTCGGCCTCCCAGAGTGCTAGGATCACAGGTGTGAGCCACCGCGCCCAGCCTGCGATTAAATCTTGTTTGTGTATCATTTTGTCCGGTTAGCCATCACCCTTGACACTGGGCCATGATTTTGTAACCTTGAACCATTTATACTCAAATTTTTTGCAATTGTTTTTACAGTCGGCTCTCCTGTTTTTCAAAATACTGAGTTCTCCAAATAAATTTTAGGATCTTGAACGTAACAACTGTCATACATTAGAAGAAATCGATCTTGTCAGGTAACATATCTTTACCTTCTCAACGTTGGACGTGTCGCAACTCTCTTGAGACACACACATGCACACACAGAAGTAAGAATATTTTTTTGTTAATTTAGAGCAAAAATTTTAGGAAGTCTATTAGGAAAATTGTTCTTGGGCTACCAAGAAAAAAACATTTCATGTCTTCAGAGATTGAAAATAGGAAAACACCTACTACAAAAACCCAACAGGCAGCTCTGCTCATTAAGAAAATGTGGGTTGTGACTATATAAGGTAAAAAATTTGATTTCCACTTACGTTGCCATTTAGGAACACTTGTGTGACTGTAAAATGCCTTCTGTGGATGGCATGCATTTGATTTGTTACCATTTCTTTATAGGGATAGAGACAACATAAAGGGAGTCTCTGAAGAGGTATTTGAGACTTTCGTACTGGCCAACCATTTGGCATCTAATTACCTTCTTTCTTTTCTCTGTGCTTAGACCATTTAATTCATTTAGAAACCCCATTGAAACTCCAGCGCATCCTCCACTGTGAGCCATTTGTGGGAAGACTTGCTCTATACGATGCATTTTGCATGAGGTAATGAGAGGCCTGAGCAGAAGGGGTTTGTTAGGCATAATTTATATCTACTGCACAGTGAGACCGAAGCTATTCAGGGGCTTGCTGTCCCGCCTGGGGCTTATGCAAGCGTTTTGCCTCTGCGCTGTTTAGCTATTTCACTCATTACTAACATATCTGCCAAGAGTAGTTTGGAGATAGAATAAAGCAGGGACCCATTGTTGTTCATCATTTTGCTATTTCTTAGATGATTTCTTGTCCTCTTAAACTTTCTGTAAAGCATCAGTGATTGCACCATTCTTCCAGCCCTGAATTCGAAGTTTGTTCTTGCTTCAGTTTGAGCAGAATCCACGTTGCTCTGATAGTGGCTTTTTTCAAACGGATGTCTTGTCCTTCCTAGTGCCTCAAACTGCACCCTGTTCGGACATGTTATCACAAGTTAGGATGAGTTTATTTTGGTGCAAAAAAAATTGAAATCCATGTACAGTTTTTTCATTATATGCATTTTCTGTGAAGTTTTTGAAGTTCCCTTATTTAACGTATTAACTACAGTCACCACATTGTACAGTAGATTTCACGAACTTACTATTACTGTGTACCCAAAATTTTGTGCCTTTGACCAACATCTTCCCCAAGCCCTCATTCCCAACTCTGGTTGCCACTATTCTACACTCTTCTCCTATGAGTTCCACTTTTTATATTTCACATATGAGAGCACGTGGTTTTTGTCTGTCTGTGCCTGACTTATTTCACCTAATGTAATGTTCTCCAGGCTCATCCATGTTGGCACAAATTACATATATGCTTATTTTCTAAGTATTAAAAGTTTTATAATTTCTTCCAACTATCATCATAGTTATATTCCACAAATTTAGAATTTGTAAAATTCCAAAAAGTAAATTCATTTTCGTTTGGTCCTAAATATCAACTTCCATTGTGGTTGTTTTTTTTAAATTATAAAATACATGGCTATGTGTTTTGACATTTCAAAAAAAATTCTCCCCCCACCTTTTTTTTTTTTTTTACCGTTTTTAAACTTAGCATTTTGAACTAATTGTAGTCATTGTCAATTTGCCTAAAAGTTTCCAAAATGTACACAAAACTCTTATATACCCAACTCCCAGATTCTCTGTTAACATTTCTGAACCACTCGAGAATAAGTTGCAGACATGATAGCATATTATCCCTTAATATTTCAGTGTGTGTTTTCCATATTCAAGGATACTCTTCTACAAAGTTCTACTACAACCATCAAAATCACAAAATTAGCATTGTTTCAATATCAGCATCTAATCCATAGGACCCATTAAAATTTTGCCAAACATTCTGATAATGTCCATTATGGATCCAGGATCTAATCCAGGATCGTGTGCTATGTTTAGTTGACATGTTTTTAGATCCGTTCCATCTAAAACATTTCCCCAGTCTTTCTCTTTCATGCTCTTGTTACTTTGCATAGTTACTTTATAGAAAGTCCCTCCATTGGTTTTGTACGATATTTTCTCATGATTTGTGCATTTTGACGGAAATACCAAATAAAAGATGTTATGGTCTCCTCAGTGCATCCCAGCAAGACCCACAAGATGTCAATTTGTGTCTTCTATCTGATGATATTCGCTTTGAAAACTTGGTTAAGATGGTGTCTCCCAGTTTTCTCTAATTAATAAGTAATTAACTAAATACTCTGAGACTATGTAAATATCTTATTCCCCATCCTACTTTCATGCATCAGTTTTAGCATCTTTTCATTAAGATGGCTGAGTCGATTATGACCAGAATGGTTGCCAATTGGCAATGGTTTACAGATGGTGGCATTCTACAATAGAGATCACCCTTTTTGCCCATTAATTAACTAATTAATTAATATCATTATAGACTCATGAATTTCTACTTTCTTCAAAGGGTTTTCATCGATTACCATCTATTATTTGTCGGTTTGGTTTCTGACCTCACTTCCTGTTGCCATCTCTGCTAGTTCCCACTGTCTCCAGCATATCTGCAGCTCTTTGGCGTGCTGGGGAGAGACATGAACCCACTTCATGCTGAGGACATGAAGCTCTGTCGGAGCCACTTGAGAAGGACACGTGTGGTCTGGTCCCCTCGGAGTTCTCCACCCTCCACTGCCATGCACCTGTTTCTCAGGGAAACTCAAAACCTCGCCTCGATTATTTACCTGGTCAGATTGTCTCACCTGGCCAGGGAAGCCCCTTGGAACTCATTCTTGTGTTCTTTTGATATGTCACCAGTTGCCCAACAATACAACATTCCTGCTCCAGCCTTGGCATTAGCCATTTCTCTTTGGCTCATTTAGTGGAGAACAATTTCTAGACAATTTCTGGGCACTAGGTGTGCTCATTGCTAAAGGGGTTTCTTTACTTCTCAGACCTCTCAGGAGATCAAGCCATGAATATATGTGTACGGATATGGATATTCAGCTACACATACAACCTCACACGCATTTGCTTCTGCTTCTAGCATGTCTATGTCATATCCATACATACATGTTAAACTATCCACTTATTTAAAACAATGAGTTTACACGGATATCTCCATTTCCAATCCAACACCACGGGATTTCTTCCAGCATGTCCTCTTTCCATATTGTACTCCGTTTCCCATTATTTTCAATTTTCTCTGTGTGTAACCAAATTCCCAGGCCTTCCCATGTGAAATCTCAGCCTGATGAAGGATAAGGAGGAAGCAAAAAAGGAGGAGGATGGAAGAAAGAAGGAGAGAAGTCCGGTAAGAAAGACTGGTTTTGGCCACACCGCACCCCCCACTGCCTGGGACCCGGGAAGAAATATCCCACGAGAAAGGAGAAGAGAAGAAATAATCTGTCCAGTTATTGTTGATGTGAATTTTTATCACAGGGTTTAAGGTGTGTCTGCCAGATTTCTTTAATTGTAAAAGATATGCTTTCTTCTGGATAATTTATAATAAATGTGTGGTTGATTCTTTGATGGTGAATATCCTGTTCCCCAACAATATTTTCACTACGCAGTGGTTTGAGTGCCCACTGATGGTCCTGTCCTGAATGCAGTTGTGTTCCTGGTTGGAAGATGGTGATTTACAGATTCTATCAGCCCCTCTACGTTCGTCCACTGACATCCTTTTCTGAAGAGTCGTTTCTCTTTCTCCCTTTTTTGTTCCTTTTTGCTTTTTAGTATCCTTATAAACTCATGGATCGTTTTTACACTCTGGGTGCACGAGGAGGGATCACACACAAAGCCCCACATGCCGCTGGTCCACAGTGGAGCAAGGGGACAGAGAGGTCAACAAATAATTGCAGGAACATGCCACATTGTAGAACAGAGCACAGAGAGGGCGTTAAGAAAAAACCAAAGTATGAGTAAACATTAACTAGAAAGAACATCAATTTCCAAAGTTATTTCCCACCAAATCTTAGAGGTTGAGAAAACAGCACTTTATTTGAAGGTTGTAATGCCCCTGGGTACCGATATTGTCAATAAAGGAGATATCTTAGGGGAATCTTTAATTTGGTGGTAACAACTGTTATTCTATTTCTGCCCCGAGTAACACATTTCGTAACTTTATTTGCACTCCATGATGTCTTTTAGAAAGAATGCGTGGGTCATGACTAGTGGCTGTCTGCGAGAGATGGCTATATTTTATAAGAACAGTCCAAAGGATTATCATGTTTGACATATTTTCCCCTATGAATGTCTCTGTTTTGCTGAGAGGCTCATAAGTTCATCATCACCGACCAAGAAACCAGACAAAGCTCAGACTCTGAAATCCACTGGCTTTGTTTCGGTGTTTTTAAACCTCTGTGCTCTTGTATTTTTGGGTTCATTTAGCTTTTCACTAGTAAGCTCACAAAGTACTGAACATATCTGTTTGCAGATGAGGGGAAATCTTGCAACCTTCTCACTGCCTGAAAGCTCCCTGCAGACAAGGTGGCCGCAGAGGACTGAGGTGAAGACAAGCACTTTCATCCTGGTTTCACCTCTTAAGGGATCCGGTTTCACCCTCACTAAACTTCATGTCCTCATGGGAAAATGTCTGCTTTGCAGGGTTGATTAATTGAGATAACATATGTTAAGTTGATTTAGCTTTACCGGTAATTAATTAAACGGTGGGCCCTGTTATTTCCAAATGGCACAAAACAAAAGGCAGACTTTCAATCCACGGGTCAGGATAGTGCGGGATGATTTTTCCATTAGAATTATTTATTCATGAATTTATAGTCAGTGTTTTTCTAAACTATAACTGATTCCCTATCGCACTATTTGAAACCTTTCTTAATGAAATGGAGAGATTTGAGTACTGTTTTGGCACTGAGGTTGAATTATTTCACATTTAGGTTTATTTGTTTCCTATTACCTTTTTTCCACTGTGCTGTTAGGACACAGAACTAGCTCTTGTCTTTTGATATTTGTGGTCTATGCCTCTTCTTAGCTAAATTCACATTATCTAATTAAAACCCAACTGTTTTAGAAAATTTCCCTTGTGCTCTTATTATCATACTAACTAAAGCTCACTTCCTAATAACGTAAATCTCTTCAGCAACAAGCTGGCCCCCAACAGCTTGAAGAAACACATTGACGTTCTACAGTTGTTTATCGACGGAGACAAAGGCCGCCTCTTGGTTGTACTTTCAGCAGATTGAGAGACTGAAATGTTAACTACAGGGAAAATACAGTGCAAATCTCATCATCACACCACACATATTTTACAATTTTAATCTCAAAGTGTTTGTTTCACACCGAAAGCTGATATTGTAAATTTCATTATAAATTTGTGGCAAAAGGCCAGGCGAGGTGGCTCACGCCTGTGATCCTAGCACTCTGGGAGGCCGAGGCGGGAGGATCGCTCGAGGTCAGGAGTTCGAGACCAGCCTGAGCAAGAGCAAGACCCCATCTCTACTAAAAAAATAGAAAGAAATTAGCTGGCCAACTAAAAATATAGAGAAAAAATTAGCCGGGCATGGTGGCGCATGCCTGTAGTCCCAGCTACTCGGGAGGCTGAGGCAGGAGGATCACTTGAGCCCAGGAGTTTGAGGTTGCTGTGAGCTAGGCTGATGCCACGGCACTCACTCAAGCCCGGGCAACAGAGCGAGACTCTGTCTCAAAAAATAAATAAATAAATAAATTTGTGGCAAAAGTTATCTTGTAATAAATAATTTTCCTAGAAACTCTCTATTCTGTCTAGTACATTAAACTATTAACCAGAGGCCTAAATGAAAGATGTAATAGTTTTATTAATCTTTTAATATGTTGACATTTTAGACCACCCTATGTTAATGATATCAACAATTGATGACCAGATTAGAGAAGATTGAATAAAAAAGAATATATTTAATGTCACTGTTTCTTTTTATTATGATCAATAATAGGAAGGATGATATTAACAGAGTCCTGCGTGGATAAAAGGCACAGTATTTCTTTAAGAGTCTAATGACCACGGACAGATAATTAAGGCTTTATCCTCAAGGGAGCTGAGGAAACCTCCCAGTTGGTGGGTTTTTCGTATGGAGGGAGAGCCTGGTTTCTGTCTTTCCCTGAGCCCAACAGAGGAAGATGAGAAACAGATCCAATGATGCTTTCATCTTTCTTTCTCATGTTTTTCCCTTTATTCCATTCCCCAGGGGGGAGATTTCAGAGCTGGCACGTCCAGTATACAAGTAACAGATTTCAAAAGAGGGGTTTGCAAAAATGATAGACCGTGAACGTGGAGGAGGAAAATAGGAATGAGGGAAGGGGAACAGTTTCAGGCTGAGTGTGCTGTGTAGAAAAAGTACCACTGAAGCGGGAGTGGGAAGGAAAGAGGGCATTTGGGCAAAAGGGCTGTGACAATGACGATGAACAACAGGGAATGAGGCTGTTTCGAAGTCACCATAGGAAATCAAAAGCATCCAGTGGGCAACTCAATTTTTCCCCCCAAAAGACTTATCCGAGTTGATTCTTTGTCAAACTCTGGGCAGCTGTGAGGAAGTCCTTGGCCACACTCCCAGAAGATTCCGAAGGGCTCAACAAGCGACTCATCAAAGGATCCATCCCCTCACCTCCCACCTGCTCTGGCATCTTAACCTCTTCCCTCATTCCCCGGGGAGCACCTGAGTGGACAGTTCTAGAAAGCCACAGTTTAGACTCTTTGCTTTTTAAGATAGGGAAGAGGCCCGGAGGGTTTAGTCTAGCACAAAGGAATTGATCAGATTAACTGGTGCCACCAGGGAGCACCAAGAGCCTGATAGGTGTTTGTGGTGAGGGCATTGCAGGGAGAGGAAGGTGAGGGGGTGGCAGGGAGAGGGAGGTGAGGGGTTGCAGGGAGAGGGAGGTGAGGGGGT
>CM052456.1:5400826-5416327 GCA_028533085.1 Varecia variegata | reverse complement strand
AACACTGAGCTCATGTTGGCCACCTGAGCTCATCTGATTCCATCAGTTTCTCCAGGCCTCTTTGCTAACTGACCTCTTCTCCAATAGGAAAAGTGGAAATTCGTTCAGTGATTACTCAAGCACTGTTCCTAATTCGTGACGAAATTTGGATTTCGGCCCATTAAAATCAGAATGACAAGGTTCTTAGCTTTTCATAAGATTATATGAACCCAACTTTTTATAAATTATATTTGCATTCCAGCTGACTTTATTTGTAATATTGCACTATCAAAAAACTAAATATGTTATAACAAATATATACGTTGCAGAATAGGAAAGATTTACAAAATAAAGTTGGCATTTAAGTTAGTCTACACCCTTTCATTCTCCCCCAATTTTGTTTTCTTTTGTCCCATAAAATCCAAACCTCCAGAAATCACTGAGCTTAAGGATCCTTAAGCTCAGTGATTCAAACAGTCTATGAAATCCAACTCTTACTCATAAATTATATGTCCATCATCTCCCTCAATTCATGTTCTTATTATTTCTGGGCTAAGATAATACAAAGAGATCTTTCTACTTGGCATGAGTTTTCTTAATTTTTTTCTATACAAGTATTTATTAAATTTATTTAAGCAAGATGAACATTTTACTAAATTAAAACAATGAAACATTTAATCGACCATTCTAAGGCTTTTTTTCCTATTTGCTGACTAATTAAGCCTTAACTAGAAAAGTAATTCGCCTAAATCCCACAGTGCTATCATTTTTCACCACTTTTACATGAAATGCCCCAATCTGATTATCATCTGTCCTTATCAACCATATAACATACAACAGGAAGTCGTTTTACTTTGGGATTGCAGTTGTACAAAGGAACCTAAAAAGTTTATCCTTTTTCTCATGCCCCCAAAAATTATTTTTCAAAAATTCCTCCCTAAACTAAAAGTAAATGTAGCAGGTGCTTTTACTACCCTCCAAAACAATCACTTAAAACTTCTAACACACATTATTGAGAACATTTTTAGGACCAGTGAGTTTGTATACTACTGTGTATGCAAGAAAAACTGAATGGATTTGTGAAACTAAATAAAATATGGAGGAAAAAAAATCAATGTCACTCATTTGTTTTCATTAATAAGGAAAAACTGTGGATATAAATAGTAAACAATAGGATTTATGACTCTCTAAACCTATGAAATTGGGGTATAGTTAACAGCCTAGTAGAGATGTACTTAAACAAAATGACATATATTAAGTAATTCTCATTAATTAAATGTCAATACACTATATTTATTTGGCTGTTACATGTCATAGCCCTTTACCCAAAAATTATAACTGCTCTGCCCAAGAAGATTCAAGACATGGGACAATTACATGCATTTATATCTTCATGATAGCATTATTGTAACAGGCAACATTAAACTAAATATTCAATAAGTTATGGTATGAACATTCTATGGATATTGTTATTAAAAATTATGACTACATAGCAATATAAAGGTAAAAAATATGGATTTTTTTTAAATATCCATATTTATTATTAAAAAATTTATTAAAAAATTTATTAAAAAATTACATGTTCACTACTGGAGCTGATATAAAGTCATACATACAAATTATAATGATGGTGTCAGAATAAAAAAATCATGGTTTTTTAATTTTGTTTCTTTTCCAAACTTTCTCTGTTTTATATGACTTTTATAAATTTTAAAACATACATTTAAACACAGCTCTGCCTAGCTTGAAGGAAGGCATATTTTTAAGATTTAATGAATATTTGCAAATAGCTCTATCCCAAGCTGCAGTGAAACAATGTTGCCAATTTTCTTCAAGCTTCAGACAATTCCTTCAAGCATGACACAGAAACATGAAAAGCAAGAAAGAATGGGCATTCACTCAATATTTAGCCGAAAGGCATCATTTGCGGTTATGGGGACATACTTGGGTCCGCTGTGGAATGCACTGTGTGTGACATGAGACGTATGTCTCCAGTTTGACACTTGGCTTTTACGTGAGTGAGGGCAAAGGCGAGTCTAGAGGGCGTCTCATAACAAGAGGCCTGTTTTTCTCAAATAAAAATGAGAATTACCATCACACTCTGAGAAAGGGAACAATGTGATACTAAAGCATTTGACACCGGACTTCTCTGCAACCTTAGACACGACAATGTCGAAACTAACGACATGCAATAGTATTGAAGCGTGAGAATAAAATCCAGCAAAGTCTCGCTGGAAGAGACACAGAGAGAGAGACCTAGAAGTCACCCCTGGCTTCAACCAATTTTTCAAGACAAGGGGTGGTGGCGGGAAAGGTGAATGAGATGAACAGCAAGAGATGGTCGCCCATCACCTTAGAAACTGTCATTGCTTTTATTGTTGTGCTTCCCTATATAGCTAGACAGGTAGAGGGATGAGAGCGCATATGTATTTTTAGTATTATAGAAATTCCAGGCCGGGCGCGGTGGCTCACGCCTGTCATCCCAGCACTCTGGGAGGCCGAGGCGGGAGGATCGCTGGAGGTCAGGAGTTCGAGACCAGCCTGAGCAAGAGCGAGACCCCGTCTCTACTAAAAAATAGAAAGCAATTAGCTGGACAACTAAAAATTTACATAGAAAAAATTAGCCGGGCATGGTGGCGCATGCCTGTAGTCCCAGCTACTCGGGAGGCTGAGGCAGGAGGATCGCTTGAGCCCAGGAGTTGGAGGTTGCTGTGAGCGAGGCTGATGCCACCGCACTCTAGCCCGGGCGACAGAGTGAGACTCTGTCTCAAAAAAATAAAAATAAATAAAATTTAAAAAATTAAAAAAAGAAAGAAATTCCAATAGAGATCACACAATAATATTTTTAAAGACAGACTCTGGCATTCAGCTGCCTCATCCCAGTGATCCTTACTTAAATCCCAGCTGCCGACACACCACGTATGTGTTCAGCTCCGTCCAGCCATCGTCACAAACGGTGCCCCACTGTCCCCGGTAATACACCTCCAAGCGGCCCTCGTGGCTGCCTTTGCCCCCTGCCAGTCTGATGGCCCCATCTGTGACGAGAAGGAGACGCAGAGACTAAGCAAATCAACGCTCAAAAACAGGCAAAACAATACAATACTGTCATTTCAGGAGAACTATCAGCAGCCTCAGGCCTCTTGTTACACTTATATCACATCCGTGCTCGGTGACCTGGGGTTACTGTATCCATTCTGAAGTCAGACAGTGTGCCTTTCTATGTGTACTCCTGTTCTCTGAGCAGAAAAATATATCCTGATATAATTCCAAAGTATCTATTTAAATTTTTCTGGACTAAGTAATATTTGTGACATTTCCTATAACATCAGTCTCTTAAAATCTAAGCAGCATTGGTGGTCACTTAAATGTAAAAAGTAAGAAAACATATTGACTTGGAGATAGTTCAAAATTTCAACTGCAAATAAAAAATATTAAAATAAGACGACAGAAGAAACCATGCTGGATAAAGGACAGTCTGTCAGGTCAACGCATTTATTATTCCTAAGGCGTCCGTGAGTTATAAAAACTCGGACGCACATCTTGCCTTTGTTCTTTTATTGATGATACAGATCTGAATTGGAATCTTATTAACCGAATAATTAAAAGAGCTACAAAGCAGATACATAGGACAATAAATTTAGATTGCAAAAACGTAGATTTAAAAGCCATTTTCGGCCGGGCGCGGTGGCTCACGCCTGTAATCCCAGCACTCTGGGAGGCCGAGGCGGGTGGATCGCTCGAGGTCAGGAGTTCGAGACCAGCCTGAGCAAGAGCGAGACCCCGTCTCTACTAAAAATAGAAAGAAATGATCTGGCCAACTAAAAATTTACATAGAAAAAATTAGCCAGGCATGGTGGCGCATGCCTGTAGTCCCAGCTACTCGGGAGGGTGAGGCAGGAAGATCGCTTGAGCCCAGGAGTTTGAGGTTGCTGTGAGCAACCTGAAATCCATCATTGCTCACTGATTTTGATTACTTCATACTACCCTGCAACAAAGTCATGTTTCCTGATCAAGTTTTACAGGACTGTAGAGCCTTCAATTGAGTAATTCAGAAATATCTGTAAATAAGGAGACAGTATTTGGATATACAATTTGTGGTTTTTTTTTTAGTGTTATTTGGGGGATTTGTGTGTATGCCCATGTGGTGATACCATCTAAACTGAGGATGAGGGGCGCCAGGCTGAGCCCAAACGGTGCCGGGGGGCAGGGGTCGGTGCACCAATGGGGCGAAGTCCTTGCCTGTCACCGGGGTGCAGGACACTCCGGCGTCTTCTCTGTGGCCACAGTTGTGCTCCCCCCAGGAACTCTTCGGACACTGCTCGATGGAAAGCTCATTCCCAGTGCAACGTACTTCATCCAGCACCACGGGGCCAGAACCTTCTCCAAAATACGCCCGACTCCACGCTTTGGCGATGCCACTGCAGAGACACAGGATTCTGGATTGGACATCGGAAGTTGGTCTGGCCCATTTCTTTGGCCCCTGGCAAAGGCACAGTTATTAATGCTACTTGCAACTCACTTCAAAGGTCATGCACGACTTTCTGCATTGCTTTTTTATTTGTTTGTTGTTCTTCGCATTTTCAGCCCTTATACACGTTTCAGAGATCGCTAGGGATGCCCCAATAGGTACCCTCCTTTTCTCCATGAATAATGGAACCTCAGATTTTCGGGAGGACAATGGCTAGCCAGAATAAAGACCATTTCTCCCAGCCTCCCTCCTCTCCTTCTTTTTTTATCTTCAATGTATTTTTTGTCGTAAATCCTCAAGATAGTTGTAATGTTATGGGAAAAGGGTGACTAAAATAATGAGGAAGAGATACAGATTCAGTGAAAAACAAACTAAAAATATAGATGCTGTCGTCTGAAAATGACAAGGCTGACAAGGCTGACAAGGGCTGAAAATGCCATTTCTGAAGTCATTCATCATTTTGGCAGGCGGTCACGATCACTGGAATCTGAGGGGCTAAGTGGCATCACTTTGAACTGTGGAAGAAGTAAATTTACTATGGATAAAGTTGAGTGAAGAGATGTTTTTGTTAGAAATAGAAGTGGCTGGAACAGAACTGAAAATCACAGCCACTTAATCAAGTTTAGACTAGAATTTATTTCTCTCGAGAGAGACCAGAGGCAGCTGCGGGCTCGAGGCTAGTTTGGGGGTCCCCAGTAATCAGGACCCCAGGCTCTTTCTCGCTTGCTCTTCTGTCATCCTTAGGGTGGCACCTTCTGGCCCAGCGTAGCTCCTCAAGCTCCAGCCACCCCCTCTGCCCCGCAGTCAGCGAGGTGGCGGCAGTGGAACAAGGAGAGGACACTTCCTACAGTGACATGTGACACTTCTACCTAAATATCACTGGCCAAAACTCAGTCATCTAACATGGGTGCAAAGTTTGATTTGGAGATAATGAAAAATTCTGGAGAGGGACAGTGGTAATAGCTGTACAGCAATGTGAATATACCCAACATACTATAAACTTAAAAATTGTCACAACGGTAAATTTTATGTTATGTGTATTTGACCTCAAACTCCTGGGCTCAAGCGATCCTCCTGCCTCAGCCTCCCGAGTAGCTGGGACTACAGGCATGCGCCACCATGCCCGGCTAATTTTTTCTATATATATTTTTGGTTGTCCAGATCATTTCTTTCTATATTTAGTAGAGACGGGGTCTCGCTCTTGCTCAGGCTGGTCTCGAACTCCTGACCTTGAGCGATCCTCCCGCCTCAGCCTCCCAGGGTGCTGGGATGACAGGCGTGAGCCACCACACCCGGCCAGATTCTGAGGTTTAAATCTGGGCTACTCTGGGGAAATGGCTAAAACCTTCCAGGCGTGGATGCCACAGCTGGACACAGGCATGATCAGGGCTGACCCACAGTGGGGTAGGAACTGAGCTGACGTCATGTATGAGCTCAGTAAACGCCGGTTCCCGTCCCCTCCCGGCACTGCTAAGGAGCTCCCCGCTCTGCCCTGGCCCCCAACAGCTGATGAACAACACACCTTTCACGGTGATGCAATTTACCTAAATGGTACCTGGTATTAGTTTAAACAAACATCATAGTTTTTACCTTCCCTGCTCCCCAAAAGGCAGAGCTGGGGAGTGGGGAGGAAGGAAGAGTCATTCAGTATCCTAACCTTTTCTGGTTTTAATGCTATAAATGTGTTTTATTAATTTATTGATTTTAACATAATTTTAGGAAGAATATTTGTGGAGGTAATTTGTAGCCTATGAAACACTGGACGAACATACACGTTATTTTTATTACAGATTATAAGGTTATGGCCCAAAAGACCATTAAGCTGAGACTTGCATTGCTCAACTTCAGATTCTCAGTGAAGACATACATAATCAGAGGCAAACCTTTTCAAGTATTTTAATGCCTGTAAAGTATTTTACCAAAAAAAAAAAAAACAAAAAAACAAGGTTGTAGCAGCCAAAACAAAACTTTTTGTGCAAAGAAATTATTCATTTTCCTACTAACAGTGTGATTGTGGGGGCAGTGGGTAACCTCAGTGGGCCAAACTTCCTTACCTATCAAATAACGTCTCTTTCCTGCTCAAGAATTCCATATACCAGGCTATCTTTATTGTAAAGTTTATAAAATATTTTTTTTTAATTTTCATGAACAGTAAAATAAATGAGCAAAAAAAAATTTTTTTAAAGAGCAATTTATACTAGAAAAAAAATTTATTCTAACTACTCAATAATATGGTTGTACATGATCATTTTATAGCCAAAAAAAAAACCCTCAGGGGAAAGAAGTGTCCAAAATTTTAAAATTCCTGTGTAAATTATGGCACGTCCACACAATAAAATATGATGTCACAGGACTCAGCCATGCTTTTAAGTGTTTTGAAAAAGATGGGGAAATGCTTTTAATGTTAAGCAAACAGAAAGGAATTCTAATTAAAATGTCTCCACCTGAAACTTCACCGGGTATATACGTATTCTCAAGTTATCTAATTTTCTAACATCTGGCTGCCTCCTTTCCTGATCCTTATCTTTCTCCATGTTCTGAGTTAATCCAATTTAAGTATCTTAAGTATAATAATTCCTTTTGTATCTGGGAAGCTTGCCAGCTACCAAAATACACAGACAACATTAAAAGATGACGGTCAACACAGGCAGCATCGCACAGGGAAACTGCAAGCACTATTCCAGGGAGGCCTGACGTAGCTGCCCTCTGGGAATCCAACAGAGCAAATAAGACGGAGAGGAAATCTGCTTAAGAACAAAGCATACATTGAGACAAGCCACAATTACACTCTGATGTCAACCATGTGTCATTAAAAAACTATCTCATCTGAAAGTACTTAGCCTTTAAATCAGTGAGCAAGGCAGATTAGAGAGGAAGAAGAGTTGCAGATTTCTCTGTAATGCAAACTTACGAGAGAGCTATAAAATCAAGTGCAAGAAAGGCAAACCAACAGTGTCAGCTCAGGGCATCAGAGAACTTGTGATAAAAATCTCTACAAAGCCGGGTTGCTAGTTGTTACAAGGGCTTTGTGGAGGATCTTTGCTGCCTTGTGTATTCAGAGCTATTTTTCCTTTTAGCCACTTTTCCAAACACGAATCCCCTCGTACAAAAAAGAGCAGCGAGCTAGTGCTTGAAAAAGATGTTAGCACTTTGCGTAACCCATGCGTGTGTTCAACGCGAACATATGGCCTCCTTGTGACTCCATCTCTGTGTTCCGTGTAACTGACTCTTGTTGTCAACATGGCCTTGGTTCGAGAACTACTTATGTAAGGGAAAAAAAATCTTTGTCACTAAAGAAAGAACTCTGCATTACAACATGCATTTTCAATAACTATAAATGTAACTAATATTCAGTGTCATTTAAAGTTTCTATGCATTTTTCTAAGCAACAAAAGCTTGGCTTTTCCCCAAAGAAACACATTAATAATAAAAATGCCTTACAGCTTAAACTTAGAATAATCCATATTGCCACTGGTAATATTAAATATGTTATTACTATACTCTTAAAGTTCTTAATATTTTTGGCAAAGACATAGGTTTCCTAGCAACTCATATGAAAATCAATTAGCACACCCCTTCACACATAATTAATAACTCAGTAAATACACATACATACACTTGGAGTGTTTTTAAAAAAAAAAGATAAAATTCATAGATCTAGCTAACTAAATAAAAGTTCTAGATAGATAGTGTTTGATGACCTCACCATCAAATGCTCAGTTTACTTTGAATGTATAATAACATTTTTAAACATAACAGTACCTGATTGGACTGCCCTTGATAACCAATGTATATGGTAGACCTACTGTGTGAGCTAACTGCCCTGTAGACACAAAACTCCATAAATTAGGAAGTATTTTGTAGATGAGAAAACCGGGACTAAGATGTTCTGTTGCTTAACTCCAAAAGGAGGACTCAATCTCAGATTGTTCTCACAATCTCATGCTATGCTAACTCCAACACCAACATCCAGGAAGTTTAAGAAAATTGGTCTTGACATTGATAGTCAGAACACTTAAAAAAATAGTCTAGTCTCAGAAATTTAATGATTAATTACAGTTTCCTGAGAAAGAACCGAGTGGCCCTACTCCTGACTAGTCTAAAGAAAACGATCACACCAGTAAACAATGCCAGTAATTATGGTAACACCTGTTGACAGAGGCTTTGTCATGCTTCTCCCTGCCCCATGCATGAACTACAAATTAGTAGTTAGACCCTAGACTCAGTTACAGAGGGGAAAATGTAACTTTACAGTGAAGAATCGGGCTGTTGTCACCTGAACCCAGTGCTCAATATCGGCCTCAGGTGTAGGGAAAACCAGCTATTCCGTGTCCACTGATGAGATGCAAGATGAGAACACGTCACCTGTGATGATTTCTAGCCAAGTGTTTGCTTTGATCTTCAAGCCTTTGGACCTAAACTCCAGAACCAGAGGAACAAACTGAATGACACTAGGAAGAGGAAATGATGACAATTCCGAAGACGGAACATTCTCTGGAACAACTGGCCTGGTCTCTCCAACAAGTCAGTGCTATGGAGAAAAGAGGTCGCCCTGGAGTGAAAGAGACTCAGGTCACAGCACCTAGACATACTGCATGTCCTGGACTAAACTCTGCTTCGGACAAACCATCTTCCAAGGACGTTGCCGGGGCAACTGTTAACAATTGAATATGATACAATATTAGACAATGTTAAGAATGATTACCAGTCATATTAATTATGATAATGATTTGGTTATGTAGGACAGTGTTCTTATTTTTAAGAGATGCATACTGAAGTAGAGACAAAATTTTAAAATGTCTGTATTTTACTTTAAAATATAAAGTTCAATATAAGCATAGAGTTTTGAAAAACAGGAGAGCCAATTATAAAAACAATTGGAAAAAATTTGAGCATAAATGGTTCAAGGTTCAAAAATCACGACCCAGTGTCAAGGGTGATGGATGGCTAACCAGACAAAATGATGCACAAACAAGATTTAATCCCAGGCCAGGCGTGGTGGCTCACGCCTGTAATCCCAGCATTCTGGGAGGCCGAGGCCGGTGGATTGTTTGAGCTCAGGAGTTCGAGACCAGCCTGAGCAAGAGCGAGACCCCGTCTCTACTAAAAATAGAAAGAAATGATCTGGCCAACTAAAAATCTATATAGAAAAAATTAGCCGGGCATGGTGGCGCATGCCTGTGATCCTAGCACTGTGGGAGGCCGAGGCAGGAGGATCGCTCGAGGTCAGGAGTTCGAGACCAGCCTGAGCAAGAGCGAGACCCCGTCTCTACTAAAAATAGAAAGAAATTATCTGGACAGCCAAAAATATATATAGAAAAATTAGCCGGGCATGGTGGCGCATGCCTGTAGTCCCAGCTACTTGGGAGGCTGAGGCAGGAGGATTGCTTGAGCCCAGGAGTCTGAGGTTGCTGTGAGCGAGGCTGACGCCACGGCACTCACTCTAGCCAGGGTGACAGAGTGAGACTCTGTCTCAAAAAAAAAAAAAAAAAAAAGATTTAATCCCAAAAGGCCTCCCCGTCACCCCGCACCCCGAGTGCTAAATGAAATATTTTTAAAATTTGAAGTAAAATGTTCACTTTTAAAAGATCCGCTGATCTAATTCTAGACAAACTTTTAAGCTTATTAGAGCAACGTTGGGAATCGCTACAGAAAGGGGTGGAAGATCTGAAATTCTAACGCAACCCTCCAGAGTAAGCACAACCGAGGCAGAAGGGAAGGCGGGTTTCCAGGCTGCTGTCTCGGTCGCCCGGGCTTCCTTCGCACACTCTGCACGGGATCATTCCCTTCGCACGTTCATAAGCATCCTATGAGCTGAGCACACACCCAACAACCACGGAAGCGGAGTCCAAAGGCTGAGGCAGTGTTTGGGGACCAGGCGCCTCGGTCAGATCCGAGCTGACAGCTAGTGTTTCATCATCGCAGGACTTTGAAAGTCTCTGCAGATGACAGTGCTGGTCACTACCTGTGGCTACTGCAAAGGCCACTAATGAAAAGCAGTGGCAGTTTGCATCCTTAGTGACATAAAACCACCCTCCTCCCGACACAGGCGGGCGAGACCCACAGAGCACAGGCAAGTCAGGGAGCGCGAAGACCCAAAGGTGGCTTTTCCCACCCGTGCAAGGAAACCTGACATGCAAACAAACAGCACCTGCCTTTGGGGACGGAAATGATAGAGGCAAAAATCCAAACGCAACAGAACAGAGCAGGGCGGGACACGCAAACCTGAGGCCCAGCTGCCTGCAGATGACCTCGGCATCCGCGTCGTCCCACTGGTCATCGCACACGGTGCCCCACTGTCCGGCATGGTACAGCTCCACGCGCCCCTCCCGGGCGCTGCGCCCGCCGGCCAGGCGGACCACGGGGAAGGCAGGGCCTGTGCGGGGCGAAGTGAAAACAGGTTACAGCTGTGCGTTTACACTGATTGATGACATTGGGTGCAGCCGATTCTTTTACCATTCTCAATAGTTAGGTGACATTTAGGAAGGCACACTGGCGATATGGACACGCACCTGCATGTCTAATATAGTAATCTTGACCCACTCAAATACTCCAGAATGAATCATGTTCATAAAATAGTGCTTCAGAGCACACAGACTGAAGTCACTTCTCCCCAGCAACCTCAGGAACCAGCAAAGACACGCTCAAAAGCTGCAGACAGGCCGGGCGCGGTGGCTCACGCCTGTGATCCTAGCACCCTGGGAGGCCGAGAAGGGAGGATGGCTCGAGGTCAGGAGTTCGAGACCAGCCTGAGCAAGAGCGAGACCCCCATCTCTACTAAAAATAGAAATTATCTGGCCAACTAAAATATATATAGAAAAAATTAGCCGGGCATGGTGGCGATGCCTGTAGTCCCAGCTACTCGGGAGGCTGAGGCAGTAGGATTGCTTAAGCCCAGGAGTTTGAGGTTGCTGTGAGCGAGGCTGACGCCACGGCACTCACTCTAGCCCGGGCAACAGAGCGAGACTCTGTCTCAAAAAAATAAAAAAATAAAAAAAGCTGCAGATTGCCGGGAACACATTTGATCTCTGTAGCAGTACGCTGGTGACACTGATGTCTTTATTTACGGTCACTTGAGTGTTACTAACATGTCATTATTACGAATGGCACTTGTGTGTATGACGGTTGTTTTCAGTGCAGACTTATTTTTGTAGAAATCAAGTCACAGTATCTAACGCGTTATAACGAGCTGGTGACCGTCACAGCCAGCACCTCCCAGCACAGGACTGGAGTCCACACGCCTGGCCTCGGTCGCTAGGCTACAGCCACCGTGGCCTCCTCCTTCCGTCTTCCAGAACTCTCCACGCTGGTCCCAACTCAGGGCTCTGTGCCTGCCCTGCCTTCTGCTTGCACAGCGTCCTCACAGGTCTGCCTCCCTCTGTCACTCAGCTCTCGACTCCGGAGTGTCCCTTCCTCAGGAGATTTGCTCTGGCCGAAACTCCCCCCCCTCCAGCACTTTCTACCACACTGCCTCATTTTGTCTTCCTCAGATATTTGCTTTTATCTAAAAGTGTCATTGATTTATTGTCTGCACGTCAACTGACTCTCTCCTCTGGGCTGAGGTCAGAGATGTCACCTTCCCTTCCTCCTGTGTCTCTCGGGCACCTGGTGCAGAGAAGGCGTGTCGCAAACATTCCCCAACTGCCTGGATTGGCATGATGCAAAAAATCTGGAAAGGGTCTCGCAAACAAGCAAAAATAATTAGCAACACCCACTCTTCCATTCTGTTTAACCAGAGGATTCTAGACACGTGCGGTGCCCCAGGTGTTACGGTCGGGGCCGGACAGACCCGCCCTCAGGGATCAAACGAGTACAGACAAGGGATTATCAGGAAAACCCTGCAGTGGTTCAGGAACAAAGGGTCTTCCTCACAGCCTGGGGTAGTTGAGGCATCTCTTGTCTCATTTGCACATTTGCACATTTGCTCATTTGCACATTTGCACAACAAGCGGGTTTTTTGAAGAGGGCCAGAGGGGATGGATGGATTTTGGAAGTCAGAGATGGGGGACGGGACATGCATTCAGGCCAGTGGAACAGAAGGAACAAAAGCACAGAAGCACAAAGGAGATGTGTTTGGGAAACAGTGAGGCAGCCTCATCTTACTGGGATAAAAGACGTAATATGGTCACAGCGAACAGGCACCTGCTCTCGTTGCTAATCATTTATCCACGTGAAATGTGCCTCTAATTCTCCACGGTGCACGTGGCTGTCAGTAAACGCATTTGGATATTCACACATTCCAATATCATACTTGTGTTTTGTGGCAGAGATTTGGATTATGGAGTATTTGCATATATGTCCATATTCCGATACTTGTAATATAATTTACTCATATAAGTCAACCACCACTTACAACTTGTAAAAGGATAAAGATAGGTTTCATATACAAGGCTAAATGATGGTAATATAATTCTCACAAGTTATGATGTTTATTTTTCCTTTACAAAGCTTGGAAAAAAAACAGAAAAAATGATGAGATAAAAAGTATACATTTCTTAAGTTAATATATTTTCCCCCTAGGTGGTAAGCTTGGAGAAAACAGAAAAACAAAACTTTTTGCAAGGAAATTCAGAATATTCTAGATCGAACTTAGAACCTTTAGGGCACACTACCTTTCATTCTTTTATGTGGTGTTTTATTTTAAAACGTGGGTTTTGGGGTTTGGATAAGTTAATTGTTAAAATATAAAGAGTACACTTTATACATATATAAGATATATATATTTTTTAGGGTGGGGAAACCAATAAGGCCCATGTGTCTGGATTTTTCTTAGCCTCCTTGGATGTGTATTTTTTTTTCTGGGTACAGAGCAGGCCCCTCCCTGGGATGGGAATCTTCTTATGACCTACAATCAAACAAGGTAGGTCACATAAATTTTTTGTGGCCAGTTTTTACACAGAGAGGTAGGGAGAAAGAGTAACATTTTCAGGTTTTATGGTTGGATTTAGAAAAAAGGGGCTCTGGTTTCTATGACCCCCTCTTGGGAGAGATTCTAGTTTCTGTAGCTCGCCTCACGGGAAAAAGGAGGGCAGGAAAGGGTCAGAGAAAAACCTTTGCTTCTGAGGCCCCAACACTATACATTTAAGATAGGCAGCATTTTTTTTCCGTTTTGTTTTTTTTTTACTTTATTTTGTTCTTGCTGCATTTATTCTCTTAGAACAGTTGAGGTGGTCAAGATTGGAACACTGTAACTCAGTTCCCCCAGTTTGTGGATGAGGGAGCGAGGGACCAAAGCAAGCGAGAGGTCAGAGCCATGACCAGCTACGCCCTTGCCCTGGTGACTGTCCTGTCCCCAAATCTAAGCAAAGACCCTGCGATACAATAAGTACTTTTTAAAATTTCGGGTATTACTGTTTGCATTCTACCACGTTGGTGTTCACCATTTTGTTTGAAATATTGCAATGAATCCAGAAAATATTATATGGGAACAAACTAGCCAGACAGAAGCATAAGGTAGCCTGAAGAGTTTCTGTACACTTTGTGGCTATGGTGACACTACATTTGAGCTCATCCTCAAATCACTGGAGGCTGATTTGGCCCAGGGCTGTACAAATTTGTAGGAGGACTAGGAATGTGTGTGTATGTACACATTTGCACAAACCTATAGGTTCGCAATTACAAGATGGAGCAAGGGAAATAACCTTAGCTCAATAAAAAAAAAAAAAAAAAAAGGATGAAACAGAAAAGAAATCCACAAAGGTCAAAGTCAGGTACACTAATTTCCATTGCTATACCTGCTAACAATAAAGGTTTTCTCGTACATCATAGACCAAATTCTTTGTTTGGCAAATAGCGTTCCAGGTCACAATCTGGAATTGATCCTCTCCTCCTTCCCGTGGACCTAGGGCTGCTCTGACTTAATGTCTCTCGGGTGCTGTTTCCATGGAAACTATTCTATTCCAAATATTCCTATCTGACAAATTTGATAATAATAACAATTTAAAATACGAAGTCTCAAACAGAGGTTTTAGGTCACTATATATTAGGCATTGTAAATTTATAGATGGAACGAGCAATGGGGAAAAGCCTGGAATGGCAATGCTACGCAGGATGGCATGCCGTGGAGAAGAGCCCTCAGAGTTCCTGAAATGAATTGCTACCAAAAAAAAAAAAGAAAAAGCCAGCTGGTATTATAACTATTCAAAAGCAAAATGTCCCAATGTGTAAAATGTTGACAATTCTACCACCTTAATTCCTTGCCAAAAATGTGTAACTTACTGTCATCCTAGTTTGCAATTATTTTTCTTCTGTGTAGATATAGCTCCAGTTTTATAAAGGGAACTAAAGAGATTCGTGTTACAGAAATTTGCTTTAGGGACAACTTTGCTAGAAAGTAGGCATCCTCTAAGCTGAGGGGCAGACATTCAAGAAGGCTCTCTCTGACCATTCTCTGAGTCCCAATCACTGGAGGGAGAGCTAGAGAAGAACAGCTGACCAGATTCAAATTCCCTTCCCAAGTCCCACTGGTTTTTCAGCTTTCAGACTGCGGTTCTGGGTTGAATTGTCTTCCCCAGAAAGATGCTGAAGTGCTGACCCCTGTAGCTAGGAACGTGATTTCCTTTCAAGACAGGGTTTTGCAGATGATCAAGGTGAGAGGAGGCCATGGAGGCAAGCCTTAATCCAACATGCCGGTGTTCCTAGGCAGAGGGCAAATTTGGACAAAAAGACACACACACACACAGAGGACTGCACGTGAATGCCGAAGTCACATTCTCACAAACTGCCAGAAGCTAGGAGAAAGCCTGGGGACAGATCCCTCCCTAGTGCCTTCAAAAGGAGCTTGGCTGCCTGACTCCTGGATCATGGACTTCTAGCCCCCAGCACTGTGGGACAATACCTTTCTGTTGCTTAAATCACTGAGTTTGGGGTACTCAATACTGCAGACCTTGCAAAATAATAGAGCCTTTATGGTACTGCCCCTCCTTGGCCAGCCAGAAAAACCTCCCTTCCCTTCTCCACACTTGAAGGAAACCTAAAAGAAATATAAGGAAAGGAACCAATGAGTCAGCTATCTTCATTCCACGAACATAAATCCAGCTCGTTCCAAAATAATG
>CM052456.1:5365573-5400326 GCA_028533085.1 Varecia variegata | reverse complement strand
TTGGACTAGTTTAAGTAGAGATGTTATTAGTTCTTTGAATCCTTGGTAGAATTCAGCAGTGAAGCCATCAGATCATGGGGTTTTCTTTGATGGGAGACTTTATTACTGCTTCTATCTTGTTACTTGTTATTTGTTTATTCCGGTTTTGGATTTCTTCCTGGTTCCATCTTGGTAAGTTGTATGTGTCTAGGTATTTATCTATTTCTTCTAGGTTTTCCAATATATTGGCATATATAATAGTTCCCATAGTAGTCTCTAATGATCTTTTAGATTTCGGCAGTATTTGTTGTAATTTCTCCTTTTTCATTTTTGATTTTATTTATTTGAGTCTTCTCTTTTTTTTTTTCTTACTCTGGCTAAAGGTGTGTCAATTTTGTTAATATTTTCAAAAAAACCAATTTTTCATTTTGTTGATCATTTTGTTGATCTTTTGTTGTTCATCTTTGTTGTTTCAATTGAATTTATTTCTGCTCTGATCTTTATTATTTCTTCTACTAATTTTGGATGTGGTTTGCTCTTGTTTTTCTAGTTCTTCAAAATGCATTGGTAGGTTGTTTATTTGAAGCTTTTCTAGTGTTTTGATGTAAGCACTTACTGCTCAAAACCTACTTCTTACTACTGCTTTTGCTGTATCTCGCAGGTTTTGACATGTGTTTTCATTTTCATTTGTTTTGAGAAATTTTTTAATTTCCCTTTTAATCTCTTCATTGACCCACTGGTCATTCAGCAGCATATTGTTTAATTTCCATGTGTTTGTATAGTTTCCAGTGTTCTTCTGGTTATTGATTTCTAGTTTTATTCCATTGTGGTCAGAGAAAATACTTGGTATGATTTAAGTTTTTTTGACTTATTTTTGTGGCCTAACATGTGGTCTATCCTTGAGAATGATCCATGAACTGAGGAGAAGAACATGTATTCTCGAGCTGTTGCATGAAACATTCCATAAATATCTATTAGGTCCATTTGGTCTATGGTGCAGGTTAAGTACAGTGTTTCATTGTTATGATTGATAGGTAAGGACTTATGGCTGCCATGTTGTTATTTGATTTCTGTTTGCTTTGTAGTCATCTCTTTTTCTTCCTTCCTTCCTTCCTGTCTTCCTTTGTTAAGAGTGATTTTCTCTGGTAGTGTGTTTTAATTTCTTGCTTTTTATTTTTTTGTGTATCTCTTGTAGGTTTTTTGATTTGAGATTACTATGAGGCTTGCAAAAAACATTTTATAACCAATTATTTTAAACATAGGACAACTCTGCCTACAAATAAACAGATATATAAACAAGCAAAGATAAATCTAACAGAAATTCTACCCTTAACTCCATCCCCTCCTGGCTTTTTAACTTTTTGTTGTTTCCATCCATATCTTTTTATACTATCTATCTTTCCAAAAGTTGTTATTTTTGATAGTTTTGTCTTTTAGTCTTCTTACTGAAGATACAAGTGGTTTATACACTGCAGTTACAGCAATAGAGTATTCTGTATTTGTGTACGTACTGTTACCAGTGAGTTGTATAACTTCAGATGGTTTCTTACTGTTCATTAATGTTCTTTTCTTTCAGATTGAAGAACTCCTTTTAGCATTTTTTGTAGGACAGGTTTAGTGTTGATGAAATCCCTCAGCTTTTGTTTGTCTGGAAAAGTCTTTATTTCTCCTTCATGTTTGAGGGATATTTTACAGGATATAATATTCTAGGGTTAAGGGTTTTTTTCTGCAGCACTTTGAGTATATCATCCCACTCTCCCATGGCTTATAAGGTTTTCACTCTAGAAGTCTGCTGCCAGACATGTTGGAGCTCCTTTATATGTTCTTTTTTTTCTTTTTTGTTGCTTCCCTTAGGACGTTTTCTTTATCCATGACCTTTGGGAGTGTGATTATTAAATGCCTTGAGGTAGTCTTGTTTGGGTTAAATCTGCTTGATGTTCTGTGACCCTCTTGTACCTGAATATTGATATTTTTCTCTAGGTTTGGAAAGTTCTCCATTATTACTTCTTTATTTATTTATTTTTTTCCCTTTCTGAAAACCTGAAAGAATTATTACTTCTTTAAATAAAATTTCTACCTCAATCTCTTTCTCTACCTCCTCTTTAAGGTCAATAACTCTTAGGTTTCCCCTTTTTAGCCTATTTTCTAGATCTTGTATGCATGTTTGACTCAAATTTATTCTTTTTTCTTTTTCCTCTTCTGAATGTTTATTTTCAAATAGTTTGTCTTCAAGCTCACTAATTCTTTTTTCCGCTTGGTCAATTCTACCATTGAGAGACTCTGATGCATTTCTCAGTTTGTCAATTGAATTCTTAAGCTCTAGAATTTCTGCTTGATTTTTAAAATTTCAGTCTCTTTGTTGAATTCCTCTGTTAGGCTTCTGAATTCCTTCTCTGTGTTGTCTTGAAGTTCACTGAGCTTCTTTAGGACAAGTATTTTGAATTCTTTGTCTGAAAGGTGACCTGTCTCCCTCACTCCAGGATTGGTCACTGGTACCTTGTTTAGTTCATTTGGTGAGGTCATGTCTTCCTCGATGTTGATGTTGATGTCTGGGCATTGAAGAGTTAGGTATTTATTTTAATCTTCTCAGTCTAGGCTTGTTTGAATCTGTCCTTCTTGAGAAGATTTTCCTGATATCCAAAGGGAATTGAGTGTTGTGATCTAAAAGTCTTTAGTCTCTGCAGCCACGTCAGGACTGGGAGATTTTATGCTGGGAGTATTTAATTTGTGAAATTTGCTTTGAATTCCTCGAAAGGGATTGATAAGCGTGATGCCTCATTTTGTGTGTCAGCTTTGGCTGGGCCTCAGGGTGCCCGGATAGCGGGGTGAGCGTTATTTCTGGGTGTGGCTGTGGGCGTGTCTTGATGAATTACATGTGAATTGGTAGCCCGAGTAGATGCCTGCCCCAGGGTTGGTGGGCATCACCCGCCCCTCAAGGGCCAGATACGACTAAAAGGTGGAAGAAGGTTGGATTGACTCTGCCTGGCTGCGCGGCCGGACACGGAGCTCCTGTCCTCGGTGCTCTGGTTCTCAGGCCAGAGTCTGTCCCGCTGGCTCTCAGGTCTTGGGACTGTCCAGCCTGCAGGTGCCACATCGTCCTGGGCCTTTTCAGCCTCTGAAATCCCGCAATTCAGCACCTTATAAAGAGTGTGTGTATATGCACACCTGCACACACACGTATATACACACACATACATACATACATACACACACACATATGTAACGAGGGGGTGGGGTAGAGAGAAAGTAACCATTCACAGACCCGTCTCCTACATTTGATTGTGCTTGTAGTTTTTTTAGTTCTAACAGATGTAAAGCAAGTGCCTCGGTCACCATGGGACCCTAAAACTTAGCACATACCACATAAAACTTACTAATTTCCCTCCTGGAAGCTTTCTGTCCATCTCTCCACTTTGAATCTGTCAGTGTATCTTTGTTCTAGAACCACCTCCCACACACCCCCAGGCAAAACCACCAAATACCGACTTACCACCCCGAAATCATCAGTCCCAAACTCTTCATTTTCTTATCAGCGTTTATTGTTGTCCATGTGAGGTGCCATGCTACTATTAGAATTATATCCAGGTTTTTTATTTTAAAAAACTCAGAGAAAAAAAATGTTTCCAGTAATTTTCATTCAATGTGAATGACAAGAATATTATAGCTATAAACATTGAAACAACCATTTCATTTCTTCCTGAGGAAGTTTCATATTTTAAGCAATGCAAAAGGGAATTCTATACAAAGCTAGTTTTCAATCACCTCGTCGCTCATTCTTTTCTCGTGTGTATTTATGTTTCTTGCAGATTCGTATGGTCACCGCGGGAGGCCACAGCGTGGAGAGGAGGCGTGTCCCCTAGACGGTGACGCCAGCTTCCAGACACGCTGAGTGGTCAAATATCCTTTCACACGTTTGCTGCTCTAAGCCTGTACTTGTGAATGATAGTTTGGTGTCCTGTCTTCCTGTCTTCCTGTATTTACACAGGCAGCAGGTATGTTCCTGACATTTATCTTAAAGGGTGAGCTCTTCAGTCACCTCAGTTTACCTGGACAGAACGATGCCTTAGCAGCTTGGCTAGACGTTCAAATGGCCGTCTCACCAGTAAAGCATAAATGTCTCAGTTTTTACCTTTTTCAAATCAGCATAAATGTTATCACCAAATGAAAACACGACACTGTACATAACTGCTAGCCTGTTCTGTGTTTGACCTCTTAACCCAGTTTTCTCGAATTGGCGGCGACGCAAGACTGTGATAACTTTCCTGGCATGTTTGGTGCGTGTGGCTTCACAGAGGCAGCGGGGAGCCCGCAGACTCAGTTTACCAGGTTTGTCTAAGTGACTTTGCTTTTGCAGTCGGGTGTCTTAAAAACTGGTTCTTTCTCCCATTCTTTCTGCTACTAGTTTGTTTAAAAATTAGTGTATCCTTTGGGTACATAAAACTTTAAAAGAACATTTACTTAGTCATTATAATGTACATTACAGATTTTATAGAATAATAAGTGGAAGGATCTCACAATTTGCTTTCTAATTAACGAATAACTGATAGTTTTACACATTGTCATGACAATGAAAATATTTTTGCTAGAGATTTTTCCTTGCGTATCTTGTTTTTCTAATCATACCTGTGATAACATTTTATAAAGGCTTATAATTATAGCAGGGAATTTATTTAATTTTCAAATGTGTACCATGGAGTACATTTGAAAATTAAATGTTAACAGGAAAATAAGTATGAATTCCCTTCACTTTTCTTTTTTGAATACTTTATTAGTCATGTATATCACTTAAAATTTAAGTGTAAATATATTTCAAGAGCCATGCTTTGCTCATCTTTGTACTTTCTGCTTTAATTTAGTAGGTGTGTTTTGTTATCTTCCACCAGAGCGATGTGTGAAATATTTAAAAATATGCTAGTGTTTCTCTGCCTTGTATCAAAAGTATCATTGTAAATATTGGATTACAAATCATATATTAATTTTTTGTTATAAATCTCTACATTAATTTTATTTTGAACTACCTGGAAAAATGTTGTTTTTCAATAATTTAAATGTAAATAGCCTAAACACATCATCTAGGGAAACTGTCCTCAGTTTTCATGTACTAGAGTTTGCTCTGGGGGACATTAAAAAAAAAAACTATTCACTTTACATCAGTCTGTTTCTGGAGATGACACATACTTTAGAGTCTGTGCATGCATTTCTGTAGAACTGCGAGGACTACTAGAATAGATTTGCAGCAAGTGGACAGAAAGTTCTCAGTGATGTGTTCCCTTTTAGAGAATTTAGTCAGTACACTTTACATAATTATTTACTCTTTTGGCATATTCGATGTGTTTCTATTTACCATCTGACAGTTTTACAATATATATTTCAGCATAACAGTTACATTATGACAGAGGAGTTAGTAATTTTTACATAAATGCACTAGACTATGACAAATCACTTTTTTTTTTGCTATCGCACTTATCTTTTTTTTGATGCAGATAAAGCTCATATATAACTTTTCCACTCCCTGATCTAGCACAAATTATAATTTACAGTTATTTCTAAACACTTCAGTGGATTTGAATTTTTGGCAAGCATTTTTCATGAGTGTTATGCTTTTGACATTTTATGCTACATTGTGATGTTTATTTTGCTTCTTGTTTTGTAGGACTTCATAGAATCAAAGAATAAGAAAACATCGTACAGGCAAACAGCAGTCTAAAAATCTACAGAGACACAATCTTAATTGATACATAAAAGTGTAAGTATTACTACGAAATGGAATAGTTCTGCATTTGTGTTTAATATACATAAGTGCACAGTAGTCTACGATAATCCCACGGGCTCAGGTATGGGTTAAGAGAAAGACCATAGGCCTCAAGGCTTGTAACATACTTTTTCTTTTTTTCTAATCATCCACATGCCAGCACATGGAAGGAACTTTGTTCTTTTTTCTCACGTGAAGAGGTATATTTTTCAACAGCCTTTTGGTAGCTTCTGGAAGCTTTGGGAAAGGTGCGTTTTGCATGGCGGCTGAAGTCTCCAGCAGTTTCTCTCAGTGCTATCTCACCTTCTGCAGCTCCTGTCTGAGCCAGGACGGCAGCGGCTGCCCCAGCCTGTGCAGCAGCTTCGAGAGCTCCACGTTGTGCTCTCGGTAGTAGCTCGACAGAAATGCTCTGCTCTGCGCGGGGGAGAGAAACGCATATTTCATTTGTTTACTGCCATATGTTGCATAGACTCTGACTTAAATCAGCATGGCGTATGCCATATCTGGGTTAAAGTTTACGGTGAGCATGTGCACTGTTTGTTTAGGTCACCCTGGGATGTTTTCTTGACAGTCCTGAGGCAGGTGATGGCATGTTCTGTACGAGGAGGCGATGAACCACATGGGCACAGCCCTGCCTGCCCCACCGGGCCCTGCATGGTTTTATTTCCATTTCTTCCTCTCTGGACCCTACTGCACGGAACCAGCACTTCACTCCCTCAGGTAAACCCAAGATGTATCACACAATGACCTTGTTAAGAGATCTAGAAGAACTGATATTCTGAGAAGTTGTGTTTTTCTTACCTTTCTCTACCACCAAATTTAGTATTATGTCTCAGTATGTCTGTTAGACCAGAGTGAAATAATATGTTAAGAAAGATGTGCTTCAGTGTCCAGCTTTGGTAAATATGTAGGGAAATAGCTTTGACATAAATGAAAATGATATACTTCATATTACTTTCTTAAAATACGATAGAAATTGCACTTTAGTTTCTTTTACTGTGTTGGGATTGTTTTCATAGTGCGCTGAAGATGTATCAGCCAATGAAAACTGAGAACGCAACTCATCAAAACGACAGCGCCCTCTCTGCAGACTCTGAGCATCAGCCTGTGGAGGACGGGCCGTCACCATCGGGCCTGGCACAAAAAGTGGCCCTGAAAGTCTTCTTAGAAAAAAGTATTCAAATCAGTTCTGCTCACCTTGGGATTCTCAGTTAACATAATGTATTAAACATTGTGGGGGGAAAAGAATCCCAAATAATTATTTTAATGTATGAGATCTAAAAAAATTATAAATCATAATCTACCTACATTCTTTTATCCAAACTATATACTAACTGGACTGAATATGAAATAAAAATATTAATAAATCTTAATATATATGAAATAAGCACTAAAGTCAAATATTAATAAATCTTAATATATATGAAATAAGCACTAAAGTCAAAATACAGGGTATACAAACTGAGAAAATGCGGCATTAAGTGATCGCCCCGTCACTAAACAGAATAACCATGAGGGGCTAGATATACACCACAAAGTGTGCCTGTCCACCTGCCCCAAAGCCTAAATTATCTGCTAGTATGTTAGACATTCGGGAAATACATTAATGCTTTAATTGCATTAGCATAGTAACAGTTGTGAGCTGAGCATATTATATTAGTAATTAATATCATTACCCAGGCCACACGTCCTACTACAGAGTGACGTAGGCAGTGAAACAAAATGGAAGTCTTTTGGTCCTGTTTTCACTTTCCAATTGATATATTTTCTGTCTCCATTTCAGTTAACATTTATGCTCAAATGTCTGTGCAGGTATCCTTCTATTGGGAATGAGATGTTATCTTTTTGTTTTTTATTCAGAAATGTCAAATTCTATTGTTTTACTTTGTTCTTGCATGATAGGTAATAATATATCATTGGAAAAATCAAAACAAACAGCCTACATGTACTAAAATCAAAATGTCACTTTTAATTTTGACTTTAGGCTGATTTTTGACTTTAGTTTTCTAAGAAAGCAGCTATGACATTCTTTTTTTATCATTTTGCTTATTTGGTTTGTATTTTTAAGCTCTGTACTTACATCAGAATCCATTGGAGGATATTTTCTTCCTTTGCTCTTTCCAAGGCATTTTGTTTTACCTTCTTCCAATAACTGACACCAGAAACCTTTATGTGAATCAAACCTAGAAAAATAAAAACACAAAAACCCCACAAATTATTTTTCGAGCAATTTATAAGATATAATGACCAATACATAAACGTTTTTATTTGGATATCAATGATATCAATCTACAACCAGAGAAACTTTTTTTTGTTTTTTGTTTTAAACTGCATCCCTTGGCATAAAGTCTTTTGGCATACTTCTGAATTCTCAGTCCATCTGTTATATTTGTGAGTTTGCCAGACTTCTAATAGGAAAATTTCCAGTGGAAATTCTCCTGTTAATAGACGATTACAAAACTACCTCTTCATCTAGAAGGAAAATTTCGTAAGTTTCAAGCCCACTGTTTTCCTTTGTAGGGTTTAAAATGAAAAGTCAATCTTCATCTATGTCTATGGATTTACATGGCACTTACATCTTACAACCTACAGGACAATGGAAGACAAAGGGTTTTGGTGGGCCATGGAGCGGTTACTTTTAGGATTTTCTGTCTATAATCTATTTAAATTTTCTTCCAGAGCTACTTTCTTCTTTTGGCAAGAGCTCTGTATTAAAGTAATAGCACCTATAAATGGCATTTTGATGCCATCACTATAATAAAATACTAGAAGCACATCCAATTTTATGTTTTTGTTTACCAGAATATTTCATATAAGTTTCTCCTTTGAGTTTTCATTATAACCTCTGAAGGATATCATGTGTAGGATTCTTCCCATTTTATGGCACTTTGCATAGTGTTTGCCTGTTGTAAACATTTATCAAATATTTATTAGGTGAATAAAAAAATGTAAAAGAAGAAAATGTTTGTCAAGGTTTATTTATCTTAGACTATATACTTTTTCAGTATTCAGGTCATAACTCAAGTCCAGGCTCCCTGACTCTGGAGTCAGGGCCTTTTCTTTTTTACTGGTCTCTAGGTCTATTTTGTATTATAAATAAAGCAGTTATTGCCATGCTTAGATATAAAAGTGGAAGTAATTGTCAGAAATGATAATTCTGGCTGGGTGCAGTGGCTCATGCCTGTAATCCTAGCACTTTGGGAGGCCAAAGAGGGAGGATTGCTTGAGGGCAGGAGTTTGATACCAGCCTGGGCAACAAAGCGAGACCCCAAAGACAAAAAACAACAATAAATGATATTCTTCCACATTGCTTTTGTTATTCAATAACTCTATTGCCATATCTTCTTCTCCATTAGAAAAAATTATCACTTAGGGTCATTACTTCTCAGAATGCTGCTTCTCAACACAGGAATGGAAAACCAAATACCACATGTTCTCACTCACAAGTGGGAGCCAAGCCACAAGGTGTGCAGGTGTGCAGGTGTACAGACTGGTACAGTGGGCACTGCAGACTTAGAAGGGGGGAGAAAGCAAAGGGGGTGAGGGAAGAAAAACTACCTATCAGGCGCAGTGTGCACTGTTCGGCGATGGGTACGCTAAAAAACCAGACATCACTTCTATACAATTCATCCATGTAACCAAGACCCACTTGTACCCTTAAGTCTATCAAAATCTATCAAATCTAACAGAAGACTAAATATTTGTAGAATATCAACTCTCTCCAAATCTATCTGTAGATTCAGTGTGATTCCAATCAAAACTCCAGTGTATTCTTTTTTTAGTAGAAATTAAAAATGATTCGAAAATGTGCATGGAAATTTAGAAGGTCCCAAATTTGAAAACAAAGAGCAAAGTTGGAGATCTTACACTATTTGATTTCAAGATTTTCTGTAATCAAGGCAATGTGGTATTGGCATCAATGGAACAAAATAAAGAGTGCAGAAATAGACCTACATGTCTATAGTCAACTGATTTTCAAAAAATAGGAGCCAAGGTAATTCAATGGGAAAGGATTAGTTTTTCATACAGATTGCACAAGAAAAATTGGATATCTATAAGAGAAAAGTGAACATTGACCCTTACACCTCACACTGTATATAAAAATTAACTTGAAATGGATTATTGACCTAAATTTAAGTGCTAAAACTAATAAAAACTCTGGGAGAAAACATAGGGAAAAACACATAGACAATTTTTGTATTCAGACTATACTACAAGGCTGTGGTTATTAAAACCGCTTGGTATTGGCACAAGTGCAGGGACACAGACCAGTGGAACAGAACAGAAAATCCAAACATAAAACCATCCTCATATGGCCATCTAATCTTTGCCAAAGCAGACAAAAACATACATTGGGGAAAAGAATCCTTATTCAATAAATGGTGCTGGGAAAACTGGATAGCCACATGTAGAAGACTGAAATAGGACCCACAGCTTTCACCTCTCACAAAAATCAAATCACGGTGGAGAACAGACTTAAACCTTAGGAGTGAAACTATTAGAATTCTAGAAGAAAATGTGGAAAAAACTCTATAATCAGCCTAGGCAAAGAATTTATGAAGAAGACCCCAAAGGCAATCACAACAACAACAGAAATAAATAAATGGGACCTGATCAAATTAAAAAGCTTCTACACAGCCAAAGAAACTGTCACAAGAGCAAACAGACAACCCACAGAATGGGAGAAAATATTCACATGCTACACATCCAATAAAGGCCCGATAACCAGAATCTATTTAGAACTCGGGAAAATCAGCAAGAAAAAAATCAAACAACTCTGTCAAAAAGTGGGCAAAGGACATGAACAGAAACTTTTCAAAAGAAGACAGAAAAATGGCCAACAAACATATGAAAAAATGCTCAACATCTCTAATCATCAGGGAAATGCAAATCAAAACCACAATGAGATATCACTTATCTCCAGTGAGAATGGCCTTTATCAAAAAGTCCCAAAACAACACATGTTGGCATGGACACTGAGAGATAGGAACACTCATACACTGCTGGTGGGACTGTAAACTAGTGCAACCTCTGTGGAAAGCAATATGGAGATACCTTAAACAGATACAAGCAGACCTACCATTTGATCCAGCAATCCCGTTACTGGGCATCTACCCAAAAGAACAAAAGACATTCTATAAAAAAGACATCTGCACCGGAGTGTTTATAGCAGCACAATTCACAATTGCAAAGATGTGGAAATAGCCTAAGTGCCCATCAATACATGAGTGGATTAATCAAATGTTGTATATGGATACCATGGAGTGCTACTCAGCTGTAAGAAACAATGGTGATCTAGCACCTCTTGTATTATCCTGGATGGAGCTTGGAGCCCATTCTACTAAGTGAAGTATCCCAAGAATGGAAAAACAAGCACCACATGTACTCACCATCAAATTGGTTTCATTGATCATCACCTAAGTGCACATTTAGGAATAACATTGATCGGGTGTCAGGCAGATGTGGGGGGTGGGGGAGGGGATGGGTGTATACCTACATGATGAGTGTGATATACACTGTCTGGGGAATGGACACGATTGAAGCTCTGACTTGGGGGGGTGGGGCGGCAAGGGCAATATACATAACCTAAACTTTTGCACCCCCACAATATGCTGAAATAAGAATAAAAAAATAAAGTTCCCCCCCCCCCAAAAAAAAAAAAAAAAAAAAAACCTTTGTATAGACCTTGTTCCCTTCATTTACCCTACTGTGTGCAAAGCACTGAATTTATGTGGTTAGCTGAGAATTTGTACCGGTTTGCAGTTTAGTACATCCTTAGAGAACTTTAAATGAAAAAAAAAATGTTTTTAAGCCCCAAAGCGATGGTCTTCACCACCACTAGCAGGAAAAGAAGAAGTAATAACAAAGCATACGAAGGCTCCCTTGCCCCTGGCATAGGTGGCATTTCCGAGGCTACACTTGTACCTCTCATCATTTCCAGCACTGGCACAGCACCGCGGAACGTGCCATTACTCTAACAAGGGTAACTCAGCTGTGAGGTCAGGGTTCACATAAATAACTGCAAAGGGCCTGGGGTGCAGGAAGATCAATTTAGACCTAAGACAATGACACGGAACCTGCAAATACCCCGAGACACGTGCACGGCCGAGCGCTGCAAGGTGTGTCCGGCCGACTGATGATGACCGACAAGAAAATGCGAAGGAAGCTGAATGCAAACGCCTCTCTCTACCAGCACGGCCAGTGCGTGGCTGCCCGGCTGGCCCAGAAACTGCTCGTATCTCACCTCCCTGCTTCACACAGCGAGCCCCCAGCCGGGTCAGAGAATCCCATGATGGGTCATTTTAGCAGGTGCATCCCGGGTGCAAAGTGAGCCCCAGTTCTTTGTATGTGGCACGTTGCTCTGACACTTTCTGACGTTTATGCCCCTTTTTCTCAGCCGAGGAGACGAACGCAGGCCAAGGACCGTTCCATGAGAAAAACAGATTCTGTCTTTATAGAAGACCGCACTTCTTTTTTCTGAAACACAGTGCTTTGCTCCACACGCGATAAGAAAGACCCAAAGAGAAGCCAGCTGGAAGGAGAAAACTGTTTGGAAAATAAAAGCTTTCTTTTCTCGGGGACACTCAAAAAGATAGAAAACAGAAAGTGGACTTGGATTTCTAACTGCAGACTAGACCCATTCAGCTTTCTCTAAGGTTAAGCTGAATGCTGAACACCTGAGGCTCGTGTGTCTGCGGTTCGTGCTTGAACCAAAGCTCTCGAAACCTGGCCGCACCGAGCACAGAAAACGCGGGCCCGGAAGGGTCATAGCAAGAGCAAAGTGAACGACTCAAAACCGCGGAGTTGCACCTGCTCCCTGGTCCTCTAAACCAAAGTGTCCCTCTCACGCGCCTCTGCGTGCGATTTGTACGAGACGTGAGTGGTATTTGATGCTGTCACGTAAAAGGAAACCTGCCTCTCACTTTCTAAATGGAAAAAGGATAAAGAGTACAAAAAAAAAAAAAAAAAAAAAAGGGAAAACCAGTTGATCTGTGAAACCGAGCTTTAGACTAAAAACTACAATGCAAGAATTGCATAGTACAGTCTTTTTCAGTTTCTGTAAGGCTCAGCCCATAAGCCTAAGATTAAAAAAAATTTTTTATAGTGAGAGTCAGGTCCATGGTCCATTCAACTCAGCGTCTTCCAGTTGTTCTAGGAACACACACAACCTTCCTAAATCCGACTGCTGGGCAGAGTGTGCCGGAGGTGTCATTGAACAATACTGCACGAAGCCTGCAGTCAGAGCCGGGGTGAGGCAAGAGAGCAAGAGCCTCCTTGAACCCTGGTGTCCCTCCAGCCTCTCCCTGCTGGTCCCAGCCCCAGGGACTCGACTGCCTAAGAAAACTCAGAGGAAACCAGCAAAAGCCACACAAACAAACCAACAAACCAAACCAGCGCTGTAACTGCCCGGGCCTCTCGAGGACAGGTGACACGTACACTCATAGCGTCACTCAGTCACCTAGTGGGCTATTTTTTTTTTTTTGCTGTGTGACATCGTTTCTGAAAATTGCACAAAGAGAGAAGAGTGAGCTCCTAAACTCCTGAGTTAATCACCTGCTCCTACTTCCTCTTTTAAGGTTGGTTGTTCAAGATTCACAACTGTTTTGTTTCTCAATGTCCTTTCAAGGGAAATCTTTGCACAATTAGTTTGGTGTTTTTTTTTTTTTTTTTCCCATCGTACTTACATCTCTGCACAATTAGGAATCAACAGAGAATTTAGGCCATTTCTTTGGCATATCGCTGAAACGTTCTTTCCCAAGTGGTTAATGTCGAACCGAAAAATAACCAGTATATGAAGAAAAAGCTAACCCTAAAAATTGCATCACCAAACTACAATTTCTCTAAAATAAGTGCTCTCCTGAAGTTTCAATAAAGTAATTAGAACATAAACTTACGTTAACGCTTCCGAGTAGTTATAATGAGGAGAGACTCCTAGAAACTTCTGGACTTCATCCATCACTGTCGCAGGGTCAGTTCTTAGCTGTTGCCCATCAATAATCAGCAACTAAATTACCAAAGAAACAAACACACAAAAAATAACCGAGTGCACACTGAAAACGACCTGTTAACTATAGTGAACAATTTCTGTCCCTGAACTTATCCAGCGGGAGACGCCGTCCCGGGGGGATTTGCAGGTGTCATTGGGCGTGAACAGGTCACCCTCATTCCCGACCCGGAACAAGAAATAAATGACGCCAGTTAAGTGCATTCCCCTTTTGCAAGCTGAGAAGTCCTGTAAACATCAGGAAACAGAAAAGGCAGCTGAGAGGACCAAGAAAGCTTAGAAACGGGACAGGAAATCACACATGGGAACCGAGTTTGAAAGCAGAGCAGTGACTCCATCCCCCGGGCTGGGAAGCAGCGCCCTGGAAGAGGAGGAGGAAGAGGAGGAGGAAGAGGAGGAGGAGGAAGAGGAGGAGGAAGAGGAGGAAGGTGCACTCAGCCCAGGTGCGACACATCTGAGGACGAGGCAGCAGCACTGCGAGGTCTGCAGAAATACCTCGATAACCACGTGCGGGAGAAGCTAAGGCTCCCAGAGGACCTGGACAGGGACAGAACTGCTCAGGAGGCCACGGGGAGACCGTGCTTGTCACTAGGTGAGGCTGGGCCCAGGACGGAAGCCCCGGAGCCTGCAGGGCGGCCCCTGCCCGAGGGGCTTCTCCAATGTCCCCTTGTGTCTGGCCCAGCCCTGGGCCACGGGCCCTGTGTGGTCACAGACACGCAGCCACTCAGCACTTGAAATGCGGCTGATGCAATGGAGGAACTGAATTTTTAATTTTATTTACTATACATTTAAATAGCTGTGTGTGGTGCTGGCTACAACACGGGACAGCACGGTTCTAGGTGCACAGGCACCCACGTCCCTGGGCTGCATAAGCGACCAGTGAGGGGCTGGCCTTGTGTTCTAGGTCAATGCCAGGCACAGAGAGAAGCAAGAGGACTGAGACGAAGGGAGCACAAGGTGGTTCCAAGGGGGGATAATGCCGAGGCGGGAGGATCGCTCGAGGTCAGGAGTTCGAGACCAGCCTGAGCAAGAGCGAGACCCCGTCTCTACTAAGAATAGAAAGAAATTATCTGGCCAACTAAAATATATATAGAAAAAATTAGCCGGGCATGGTGGCGCATGCCTGTAGTCCCAGCTACCCGGGAGGCTGAGGCAGGAGGATCGCTTGAGCCCAGGAGTTTGAGGTTGCTGTGAGCTAGGCTGACGCCACGGCACTCACTCTAGCCTGGGTGACAGAGCGAGACTCTGTCTCAAAAAAAAAAGAAAAAGAAAAAAAAAGAAGGGGAATGATGGCACTTAACTAAGCAAAACAGCATTTGTCTGGTTTGGATACGGGGTTCTCTTTCAAGCTTTACTCATCTCAGAGTAAGAACCAGCGGTCTAAGGCTTTTGAAGCTCTCTACAGTCAGGAAAGGTGTGGGCTAGAAGACGGAGCAGGGAGAATTGGCCTCAAACGCTCTTAGAAAGAAAATTAAACAGTTTTCTGCCTCTGCCTGTGTTATTTTTCTCTGCCACAGTTTCATTTTTTTGCAACGAAAGCGTAAAAGCTAGTTAAACGTTTAAATGAGTAACAACTTTGTCCTTGAGGCAACGTCATCAGTGCATGGGACTGTCACATCATGCAAGTCACCAGGGCTCCGTACCTGTCATCAGTGCATGGGACTGTCACATCATGCAAGTCACCAGGGCTCCGTACCTGAAAGGGAGGGAAGTGGGCGAGCCACCTCTCCAGGTGGCTGGCGTACCAGCCGGGCACCAGGCAGCGCTTCTGCAGGGCCCGCAGCTCGGGGGGCGCGCGGGGCCCGGCCGAGACCACCTCGTAGAAGCTGAAGTGCAGAGCGGCGGGGTCTTGGTGCCAGCGCTGATGCTAGGAGGAAACGGTGGCTCATTACACAACCTGAACCCCAGGCACGAAGAATTACAAATCAGTCCTCACGATGCGGCTCAAAGCCGGAGAGAAGACCGCCTCGCTGCTCAAGTTACTTATTTTAAAATTAAGAAAGGATGAAACTGTTGGCTCGGAGCATCAGGATTTAAAGTTAGGACCCTGATGAGAGTAAACGTTGGAGAACTTACTTGGTAGCAGTTGAATTGTGATCGACAGGATTCCTTAGCCGACTTGACTGAGTGGCTTCCTCAGTGTGTGTCTTTTATTCTGGAAGGAAGCTTTTTAATGTCCCCTCTGCAGCCCATAAGCAAACCATTTGTCACGTCCAGCGGAGAGCCGTGACACACAAGCACGCTGCTAGTTCTGCCAAATAATTCTGCCCTGTCTCGTAACGCAGTTGTAGATTCGAAAAGCCCTAGCAGCTATTTTAAACGGAGAAACTACTAAAAACTCTGACGTGGACGTCACCTGAAATCCACAGCTTTTATCGTACGTTACCCTGGCATCTGAAAGCCAAGATTGATTTAGTTAATGGTCACCTTTGCGGTGAATCAGTCATTTATTGTGCAGAAAATGCAGAAAGCAGCAGTCCAAATAGGAAAGTGTTTCCTAATGGCACCGGCTCGGGCCCAGGGGCTCGAGAAAATCACCTTTTCCTTAAATTGACCCATAAATACTCAGGCTTAGCGGTGGGTTTGTGGATGCTTACTACATCTGGTTGAATAGCAAATTTTTTACAATTGAGAGTCGAATTACTGTACTACAAACGCTACTAGACCTCGTTAAAGCCTGCGTTTTGCCACTGTGACCTGTTTGTAATATTTAGGACACTGTTAGCTTGCAGCCTGAAAACCTCCTTTTTCTGTAAATTCTCTATTTTTCAGGGGCTAAGTGTTTGCCAAGCTCCAATTTTCTTCTTCCTCTTTGAGTCAATTAAGGTTTATTTCTTTTTTCTCCAGATACCTGGTGGACAAGGTAAAAGGTGCAAACTCAGATCGGTCAGTTTGCAATTTGCCGTATATCTTGATTTAAAAGGTGGTTCCAGGTTTTGCACGAATGATTAGTACGGAATTGTGGAATTCTCTGGATCTTGGCTTTGGAGGGTGTCTCTACATCCTGTTTTGCAGATTATCATCAGTATGCCTCTCTAAGATTTCGTCTGCTTTGCATGACCTTTCCTGACAATCTGCTCCTCCTCTTGTGAACCTGGAAAAACTGCTTTTGTTAAACAACAAAAGGACTCAGTGCTGGGAGAGTTTATTCTGCAACATCCTAACTGTCAAGGACTTAGCTGTTTAAAATCATCAGCAGTGAGACTGGAACATCCCACTCCTGCCTGGAGGGTGTGAGCTACGTGGGGTCACTTTAACACCGAGAAGTAGCCTCGTGTCCAACCCACTTGCAGATTTCAGACGATTCCAGGGATTTTCCTACAACACGACATTCCTCATTTATCTTAACTTTAAAGTTCCCAAGGAAATAGGACCCTTAGTCTGTTTTTCAGCCCTGACCTGCTGATGACTCCTTCACACACAGCTCTGCCTTGCACCTGTCAAACAATTCTTCGTTTTACCTAAATTTTCCCGCTTACAAATCCTTCCCTCCTCCAGGGAAATGCCCAGCGGTTCTGGTGTTTGGGCTCCTCGGGGACAGCCGGTCAGGAAGCTGCCTCTCCCCGGGGGTCTCTATCAGCCGGGCTCTCTCGCTCTGCGTCTGCCCACCACGCACCACTTTCTGATTTATGAGCTTATTTAGACACATTTCTCCAATTAGACTGAACGTCGTCTCAAGCATAGCGTCCGCATCTATCGGCTTATTTGCAAATCACACTTAGTATTTGGCACATGGTAGTCATTTAAACTGTTTATGAATAGATGAACACATGAACAGTAGGCAAAGTGTTTTTTAAGTTACAAAACTGAGAAATGATAACTGAGGGTCCTAGAACTAAAAACACGGACTCTGTTAATTTTGTTACATTTTTATGTATAATTGCAGCTGCTTTTTATTGAACTGTCCCATTTGGTGATTAAAATATCACCGGGACAGGTTTTAACTTTTTTTCCTAGCTATCATTTTTCATGATATATTAAAGTAAAATGTATTTGATATATAAGTATTATGACTAGCGTCTGTTAAATTAAATGTATTGATATATAAGTATTATTACTAGCATCTGTTAAATTAAATGTATTGATATATAAGCATTATTACTAGAGTCTGTTAAATTATTTCAAAGTGATCGTAACAGCGCTAGCTTCTAGCCAACATCAGAAACACGATGGCAATGAGTAGATGAGGAGGAGGGTTAGAACAGGTGTAGACAGGTTGGGTTTTCAGGGATGAAGAACTCTTATATCTGCTTTGCCACTGAGTTTTTTTTTTTTTTTTTTTTTAAATACAAAACAGTTATTTAAACTCTGTTATAGCCGGGGCCAGCAATCTGTGGCCTCCCACCTGTTTTTATGAATCCAGTTTCACTGGAACACAGCCATGTTCATCCATTGACATGTTATCTCTGGCTTCTTTCAAAATATAAAGGGAGAGTCGCAACAGAGACCATATAACCTGCAGAGCCTGACATTTTTGCTGTCCCGGCCCTTTATAGAATACACACGTATTAGATGAAAAACAATCATTTTAAATTATTATAACATTTACTTTTAAAATGCAGATGTATAGAAGCACAGATATATATATGCACATAATATCTTGTTATATTTTAATTTCTTAATTGCATTAACATTTTATTAAATAAATTGATTCAATATGAACAAAATCTTAATGGAGAAAGTTTCTCCATGAAAATAAAGAAAAATGTATCCATTTTTCTGTAAATATCAAACAAGTAGCAAATCTACTCTTTTGTTAGAACCCGAGGAGGGGACTGTTGCTAAAAGCCATCCTCCCCGTCCGGACTCCGCTACCTGTTGGATTCTGCCTGTATCCTCCTTACCTGGTACCAGGAGTAGGCCCGGTCCGAAGGGTCGATAAGAATGGTGATGATCTTGGCTTTGGGGACCAGAGAAGCTGCTCTTTTAGGGGCTTCCTCGGAGTGGAAGTAGTTGGCGCTCTTCTCAAACAGGAAGTCCGTGGTGACATTCGACGGCACTGGGAAGAAATCCATATACCTAGAACAGGAATATTTTCCTCAAAACAAGACTCTAGTTTATGCTCATATCCTGGTGACTGAAGATGTTAAAGGGGTCCCCCAAATTCATTTGTCTCCTAAACAAAAAAAAACTTCTCCTTGGGGCATTTGTCCCTCTTTGTTCTGGGAAATACCCAGAACACTAATAATGGAGTTTGAAGATGTTTTTCTAAATACATTTTTTTGTTTTGCTTAATATCAGGAAAAAAGATACAAAAAGGCAGACACAGTGATCGAACTGCAGCAAAACGCAGCCCAACTATATAAAATGTATCTAAATGCAGAAATACTGTACAGAGAAAAATGTAAGTGCTGGAAAAGAAAATTTGATCAAAACAAATTATTAATCTATGTTCAGCGCAAAGACGTCTTAAGAGGATTTAGACAAAACATGTTTGGTTTGTCACAAGTAGAATGATTTCATTCCCACTAACGTGTTGTGGTGATGTTCTGTGTAACCGCACAGTGTCACAGTGCAGACCGTATCTGGTATAAATACTGCCTATTTGCTGAATTTTTTTGCATATAGAATCACTTATATCCTTCTTCAGAATAATCGTAAGAAAAGTCTAAAAAGCATATACATATTGCCAGGTATAAAATCCCAAGGTCGGGTCCTGCATCCTTAAGTGAAAATTCAAATCACCAGCGGGGTTGGGACAACTGTAGCCTCAAGAGCTGAAATGGAGGATTTTGTTTAATGTTCCACCTTTATAAAAGTTGTCAAATATAACTAACATAGCACATAATAATAGATATTTCTGAAGCACTAAGGGATGCCTTTTACAGGAAAAGGGCTTTTTTAGAGAGGCTATAAGAATATAACTTGTAGGGATGTTTACATTTTCTGATGATGGTCCCAGCCCCCACTGCCACCCTCTTCGGTTCCTAAGCCACCGCGACTCTGGGCTGCCCAGACAAGGTGGTTCGATGGTTAGTGGACACAAGAGTCACTGGCAGCCATGCAATGACTTCTTTTTACGGTGCGCTGTTTTCTTCTGACTGAAAGATCACATGAGACAGTCACAGACTTTCAAACGCCAGATCATGTCACCTCACATGAGGAAGCTTCTGGATTCCAGAGGATCCAGTTGTCAACACATTGCAGAGTTTAGCTGGTGCAAGGAAGTGATGCCTCGAGACTCAGACCAGCAAAGAATCCTTTTCCGTTTTCCGGGAATTGCCTTGTTGGTGATGGGTAATTCTGGCACCTTCTTAGGGGGAAAGAGCTACACAAAAGTTTTTGGAAAGTTTGCTCTGCTACCTGTTCTGGTGTGCGTTCTATTTATAGAAAGTGCCGAATTTTAGGGTCCTTGTTTAGAAGCTCACGGTGGTTCCAGGGGTGCTGAGGTTACCCTGAGTGTCTGGTCACTAGTGGCATCCTATTTGGTCCAGGCTTGTCTCAAGCTTGCTTGCTCTGAAAAAGGCCTCAAAAACCACACACACACACACACACACACACACACACACAGGGCACAGGGTTTAGCCTCTAAAATCCACCCCATCTTCCTACAAGTCTTTCATATCTGGAACAGTTTAGGTTTTGAAGACCTCGAGCAGGTCTGGATCTTGGACCTACAGTGTGTCGACCTGTCCTGGCCCCAGAGGCTCAGGGGAGGCAGGTCCAGTTCTTGTTTGCCTGCGTATCTGTGTCATGGCAGCTGCTGGCTGGTGGGCACTTGAAAAATGTTTGATGAATAAACAAGGAAATAAAAGCAATTCAGGCTCGCATTTCCAGGGTGGGACCTGGAAGCTCGTTTAGGGAAAATGAATTCAGGTCGTTCAAAGAATTAGTGAGCAACTTAGAGGGGTTTAACGATTTGGGGGTTAAAAGTGAACGCCTGCCTCCCGCTTAAGCTTTGCTACATCCATAAAATACAACACTTTGGCACTTTTGCTTTTCCCTGAAAGATGGGATTTTTTGCAACAGCCCACATTTATTTGGGTTGACCCTGAGTATTTCTAAGTGATTTTACTCAAAGCCAGATGAAGATGTTTAGAGGTTCTAAACGCTAACAGGATTTTATGGCTCTCCACATACCACTCCAACCCGCCGCTACATCCTTAATTAAAAATAATAAGACCGGGCTGGAGTGGTCACATCTGTAATCTCAGCACTTTGGAAGGCTGAAGTGGGAGGGTCAGTTGAGGCCGGGAGTTTGAGACCAGCCTGGGCAATATAGCGAGACCTCGTTCTAAAAAAAAAAAAAAAAAAAAAAAAGAAAAGAAAAGAAAAAAAAGTTAGCCGGGCATAGTGGCGATGCCTGTAGTCCCAGCTACTTGGGAGGCTGAGGCAGGAGGATCCCTTGAGCCCGGGACTCTGAGGCTGAGCTATGCTTGTGCCACTGCACTCCAGCCTGGGTGACACAGTGAGACCTTGTCTCTTAACAAAAAAAAAGACCAAACCATAAAACATAAAACTTACATGTATGCACGATTCAAGCATTTTCCTTAGATCTTCTGATTGCAAATGTTGACTATTTTGTCACAGATAAAGTTTTCTAATTTTTATCTGCCCTGCATTGCTTGTGCCCTAAGCCTGTGCTTAGACTGCTGGTTTTATCCAGTTCTCCAAAAAAGCAGATCCATGCAGTTGGATTAACTGACCATGCCTGGCTTCAAATGACCCTGGGGCTCTGGACACACAATCTTCAGTCCTGTGGCACCCTGGTCCCACAGGGACAGCCGAGATGCTTATGCCTCAGAGAGAGGCGAGGCCAGTCTGAGGACTGGGATATGTTAATATTGATGTCACTGAAGCAAAGCTATAGTTATTGCTATAGATTGACATGTGCAGTTACTATTATTTGTTACTTGCGTTAATTGCCTTTTATAAACATATCATTTGTCAATCAAAAATATTTGTATCTGGGGTGTTTTTTGTGAGTTCTATTTAAAATACTTTATTGCTCTTTAGCCTTTATTTATATCATCTTGTAAACTGCTAAAGGTCCTTTCTTTATTACGGTGGCAATACACATGATGATCAAAACATTTTTTTTGAGAAATTTATGATGAAAAAATTATTACCACAGTTATTCTTAAGTCCCCGGGAATCGGAGTATTGCATTCCTGTTCACTTGCAAGGTAGTTTTTAATCACTCCATTTAGTCCTAATGTTAACATCATTTTATTCTACTGTATATTACACTGGCATACTCATTTGAGTCAGTGGTCACACAGCAGCTGAAACTGTTGATGTTTTCCATATTCCCAGCTGTTATTTAGCGCCACACAGTTAATCAATATCAAACCCTGTACTGAAGAACTGGCAGTGAAATATATAACAATTAGAATATATGTGAATCCTAGCAGGTGCTCAATTTAAACTCAGTTTATATTCAGTCCATCTCTTTTTCTTTCCTTTTGGACTATTCACAAGCAACTTTTGAGGCAGCTGATACTTACGAAATTGAGATCATGCAATTTGACAACAGAGGTTAACGTATATGATTCTTTATGCTGAAATACATGCAAAATGTTTATGCTCTAGCATTATTGTAAGCATTCAGCTTTTATACCACTCCCTGTCCAGTATTATACCTTAATAGCAAGACCTCTAGATACATTTTATGATTAACATGTTAGTTTGTACCGTCTAGTTCTGCATTAGTATATTTTGTGTATATCTGACATTTTTACTTTTTATTTTAACTTTTCTTCAGATGGTTGATATGTTTCTAACTTCAACTCAAAGGCAAAAAATTAAATTTTGTACATTGTTGATAGCTTTGATTATTCATGAAATATACACACATTCCTAGTTCTGTTTACTTAGTTTTCGTCCTTTGTATCAAAGTGAAATAGAAAATTAGATACATGTGGGCTCTAGCATCACTTAATGAAAAGTGCACAAGGAAAGACATAAAAGTGTTTTCTTATGAGTAGAGAAGAATGAACGCCCTGGGTACCATCCTATTTCTCTGACTTCGTATCTGTAATGACCAACAAAGATAATAAATGCCAACTGAAATTACATGTGGGCCTCTTGAGTCAAGAAGTCCCTTCATAACCCGAGAAGAGTTTGTCATAAGTCATTTCTGAGCCCTCCCACGTTATTCAGTCAATTTCCAAGGCACAGAGGGTAACTCACATTTGTGGCTACACACTTATACGTTACTAAATATTAGTGCTACGTTTACACTGTGCACAGTACATAGACTTTGAGATTTATACTAATAACCCATCTTACCAATCAATCCCCCTGTGGTAGTTATTTCTATTAAAGAACTGTACCTCCTCAAAGGTTTTTGGGCTGGGGGAGTTACTAAGGATGGAAGGATGCATAACCAGGAACAAATACAAAGCAGTGGTACCTGAAAAGACAACAGAGGTTTAGAAATTAATGACACAGAAACAGTTGCCTGCTGTTAGCACTTCACAGTCATTAATAAATTAACTATTACAATGATCCCATCAGATTCACTATAAGTACTCCTTGAATTGAACTGAACAGACAACTGGGTTTCTAAAAGCAGCAGATTCTACAACGGGGGACGGTGAGGGGTTGGAGAGGCCCACGAGGACGGAGAGACCTGGCCGTTGGTCTCAGCTCCATCTCTGACGTGGTCTGTGCCCTTGGCTTTTAGCTTTTCTTCATCTCCGCTCTCCTAATGGGAAATCACCTGCCTTGCTTATTCTGTAGGTTTTCTCTGAGGATGCAAAGACATAGTGTACCTGAAGACATTCTGACATTAAGGAAGTCCTATATAAATGAAATGTATACACTCATATATATTCATATATTACGGTACCAAACGGAGAGTTGGGTTTTCCCACAAAGTTCTTCCTGAGGCCTAGGGAAGCCAGTTCAACTCAAGACAGAATTGAATCTTTCAACAAGTTTGCTTAAGTGTGAATGCACTTACATGCATATAAAAGGTAGTAAAAAATTGTTTAAATTGCTAAATTTGAAAAACAGTATGTCCTTAGTGACATGCTTTATAAAATGTGCATTTTATTGGAAAGAGAATGGCATATCCCAGGTACCCCTATAGATCTGTGACTATTTGGGAGTAAGGTTGTGATTTTTTAAAAAAGCAAGCAACGTCATAAACTATAAAATTAGTGTTTTGTAAACCTAAATTAGGAGGTAAAAGGTGCAGTTTAGTGAGACTTCTGCAAGAAAAAGTAAGGCAGTTGGGGTTCAGTTTGTTAAAGATTTAACCATGCACTTGCAACTGTGACTGTGTTTATAAGATCATGACATAAAAATATTTCTATGTATTCAGTACTCCTAAGAGAGAAATACACCCTCTGGTTTCTACCTCTCTGCTCTAATGTAATTTAAACTATTATACAATCTGCGGAGCGGGACCTGTTAATTGCATTCCAGATCAATAGCTAGCAATAGTAATCACACGTGGCCTTATCCTATTTCTCTCACTTGGAGAAATTATTATTCTAATTTTGCTTATAATAATATTGTGTTGCCATTTGCACACAGTTTTGAATTTTCTTACATCTCTGATAAGCTTTCTTTAGTATCATGGTGAAATCTACCGTACCTATACAACAGAAAAATAGTTAAAGTACCTCTGCCAACAGCAATATTGTCTAAAAAATGAAAGAGGCAGTGTTCCTAGATGACATTTGAGCTCAAGAACGATCACTCTCTCTACAATCATAGATTACTATAGGGAACGAAACGCAGGAATCTATGATATACGAAGTGAAAAGGTTCTTCACGAGCTTGACTTGCAACAGTGGTCCTCAAACTTCAGCACACATCAGAGTCACTTGGAGGGGTTGTTAAAACTTACACAGCTGGGCTCTGTCCTAGAATGTCTCATTTAGCAGGTCTATGGTCTGACCTAAGGATCTGCACGTCTAACGAGTTCTCTGGTCGTGCTTCGACTGCTGGTCTGATCCCCATCCTTTGGTAATCGCTGTCTTAGAAGACGTGTGAAACAACACGCTCTAGTACTTGAAATCCACAGTACACTGGAAAGAGCATGTTCTTTGGAGTCAGGTAAATTCTAGGATCAAGAGTTTTCTTGCTGATGCTGACCGGCTGTGTGAATTTGAACAAAACTTATTTAACCTCTCTGAGTCTTAGTTTTTGCCTCTGTTTAGTGGGGAAGAAAATACTTAGCTATCAGGGTTTTATGAGGGTCAAGTGAGATAATCTATGTGAAAGTACCTAATTAGTGCCATATTGGAATATTTGGAAGATGCGTCAAAAAATAACTTCATTAAGATATAATTTATAATTATAATAAATAAATATATTAAGTATATAATTGAGATATAATTCAGAAATGCAAAAGGCAATTTTTTTAAACTGAAAAGACTAAATCTTTGTGGGAATAAGAAGCATGACTATTACAACGTGAAAAAAGAAAACAGATTAATTCCTTTTTTAGATCAACTGAAAACATTCTTTTCTGAATTTTATTTTTAAGAATTGTATTAAATTGTATTGTTTGCTTTTAACAGCCCCCTCTTTTTTTGAGACAGAGTCTCACTCTGTTGCCCAGGCTAGAGTGCCGTGGCATCATCCTAGCTCACCGCAACCTCAAACTCCTGGGCTCAAGCGATCCTCCTGCCTCAGCCTCCCGAGTAGCTGGGACCACATGAATGAGCCACTACGCCCAGCTAATTTTTCTATTTTTTGTAGAGGTGGAGTCTTGCTCTGTTGCTCAGGCTGGTTAACAGGCTTCCATGACCAGAATTAATTAGACAAAAATAAAATATGGATATAACATAATTACTTTGTATAGTCAGTAAAAGACGTAATGTGAGTTACCAGTGGTCAAAAAACTGTTAAGTTGTGGTTTCTGAATTCTGTCTAAACCATCCTGTATGTATATTTTTCCAGTGGTAATTCAACTACATAATCATAGACACACATTTAAGTAACCATCCAATAAAGCTGCAGTTTTTATATTTTTGTCAGTCTCAACATGCAAAAATATCTGAATATCCAGACAACTAGAAGTCTCTGCAAAACTATCCAGAAAAATACTTTTGACAAAACTATAGTTAAAATGAAGCTATTAATTCTCATATAACTCATGTATGAGAAGATATTTTTGCCTAATTAAAAAAATCAATTTCACAAAATATTGATATGCATGACAGAATGGATGAATATCAAAAGTATTATGTGCTAAGTGAAAGAAGTCAAACACAAAAGATTACATACTATGTCCTTCCATTTACATGAAATTCTAGAAAAGGCAGAATTACAGTGGCAGAAAGTGGTGGCCTACGGGCATGCCTGGGCCAGGGGTGGGGGGAACAACTGCAAAGGGCTATGGAGAAAGTTTTTTAGGGTAACAGCTGTTCTGTGTCTTGAATGTATCAATAGTCATGGTTATACAACTATGTACAATATCTAAAATTCGTTAAATTGTACATTTAAAATGGGTGAATTTTATTGTATGTCAATATACCTCAATAAAACTAGGAAAAAAATCAATTTCTATAAAAATTCTCTTCCAAAGGTAAATGTCATATCCAAATTGTAACAAATATTTGGAAACCCAATTGAGTTTAAGATGACAAGTACTAATTCTGCCACCTAATCATCATATTAAAATATCTGTCCGTCCAGTCCAACACGAGTGGAAGTCTATCCCGCAGGGCTTTCTGAAGCAAACTGAAATGCCAAGCTGTCACATGTGACCGGTAAGGACATGGTTCTGTGATGACGGTGGGAGTTCACTGAGGACACTTCAGTTTAAATGTTTTCCTAGTTGCCTTTTGACTTGCGATAGATGAGGACGAGTGAAATAAATAAGGGCAAGAAAAGTATTTGTCATATTTATTATTGTTTTCAGATTGATATCTGCAAATGGGACTAAGAAAAAAATGGATAGACTAAACTCCCTATGTACATTGTATAGAATTCTACTCAGTTGTTTCTAGAGAGAGGAGGAAACGGAATGTATTCCCCGTAGCAAATGATATGATTGAAACGGCTGTTTTCTGTGAAGCCAGAATCCAAGGGCTGCTAATAATTTATCATGCAGGTAACAGCATGAATGTCTGGCATTTTAAAGCTTCCACTGGGCTTAATTTTAATACCAATTCTTACAGGAACAGAAGTTTTTGAGAGAAAAATTGCACACCAATTTAAAAAAAGCGAAAAAGATTTCTCCTGAGTATGAATAAATACCTTCTTTAGCACAAAGTTTTGTTTATGTCTAGGAATTCTGCTTGTCAAACATCTTTTAGACTTTTAAAAAAATAGTCATCTCTGTAAGAAATAGTTTACAGATATACTCTATCAGGAAGATGGCAACCTAAAAGAACTACTTTTGGAAATGGAAAATGTGTTCCAAACCTAAGAAACAGCCCCCTGGGCTGCCCCAGGCCAACCAAGCAGCTGTGTGCCCACATCCCAGGCCTTAGAAGCAGCCTTGTGGGCAACCCGTGGTTGACCCACCCCCAGGCCAGCCGGGCAGCTGTCTGCCCACATCCTGGGTCTGAGAAAGAGCCCCGTGGGCTGCTCCTGGCAGGCATGCCCCCAGGCTGGATAAGCAACTGTGTGCTCATGCTCCTGGGCAGAGTAAAGCCCTGTGGCCCTAACCCTAGCAAGCCAGCCCCAAAGTTGGCTGACCCATCATGTGCACACATGCACCCCTAATCTGAGAAACAGGCCACCATGCCCACCTCTGGCAAAGTCACACCACTACCACCATAAATTCTATTAGCCTAGGCCACTGAGACACTTGAAAACATCACTAATGTGGATTACAGCTGAAGAAACTACACAGAAATTACTGCATCCACTTAGAACCAAAGTCAATGCACCCCACCAAACCAAAACCTAAAAAATCATTCATAAGAAAAAGTCCTTCCCTATGAAACCTACTCCATAAAATTGGAAGAGGTCACTTCTCCAGCAGGTGCATAGAAATCAACATAGGAACACGTAAAACGTGAAAAAGCAAGGAAATATTACACCCTCAAAGGAAAACAATAATTCTGCAGTAACAGATCCTAATCATAAGGAAATATATGAAATGGCAGAAAAAGAATTCCAAATAATATTTTTAAGGAAACTCAGTGAGATGCAAAAGAATACAGATAGACAACTCAATAAAATCAGGGGAACAATTCATGATATAAATGAGAAATTCAACAGAGATAGATATATTAAAAAAACCAAAAGGAAATTCTAGAGCTGAAGAATTCCATGAATGAAATAAAAAATGTAACCGAGAACTTAAACAACAGACTAAACTAGATCAAGCAGAAGAAAGAATTTCTGTACTTGAAGACAAGTCTTCTGAAATAACAAAAAAGAAAAAAGAATATAAAAGAATGAGGAAAGCCTACAGGATTTATGGGATACCATTAAGAAAACAAATATTCATGTCATGGGCATTCCAGAAGGACAAGAAAAGGAAAAAGATGTAGAAAATATGTTTAATGACATAATAGCAGAAAATTTCTTAAGTCTTGGAAGAAAGGTGGACATCCAGGTACAGGAAGCTCAAAGAACCCCAAATATATTCTAAAGCCAACAAGAGAAAAGTGTCAAGTCATGTATAAGAGAAAACCTATTAGACTAACAGTGGATTTCTCAGTAGAAACCTTGCAGGTTTGGAGAGAATGTGATGATACATTTGAAGTACTGAAGGAAAAAGAAAAAAAAAAAAACCTGTCAACCATGAATACCTAGAAAATCTATCCTTCAGAAATGAAGGAGAAATAAAATCTTTCACAGACAAGCAAAAATTAAGGGAATGCATCTCCATTAAACCAAACTTACAAGAAACACTCAAGGGAGTCTTACATCTGAAAGAAAAAAGACAATTACCACCATCATGAAAACATATAAAACTCACTGGTAGACCTGATACACAAAGGAGAAAGCAAAAGGAATGAAATCTTCTTACTGCAGAAAACCACTCAACTGCAAAAATAAACAGTAAGAGAGGAGTAAGGAACATAGCATGTACAAAACAACCAGAAAACAATCAATAAAATGGCAGGAGTAAATCCTCACCTATCAATAATAACTCTGAATGTAAATGTGATAAATTCCCCATTTAAAGATTTAGACTGGCTGAATGGATAAAAAAACCTAACTATATGCTGCCTACAAGAAACTCATCTCAACTTTAAAGACACACACAGACTGAAAGTGAAAGTATGGAAAAAGATATTCCATACTTTGAAAACCAAAGCGAGCAGGAGTAGCTACACTTATATCAGACAAAACAGACTTCAAGTCAAAAGCTGTAAAAAGAAACAAAGAAGGACATTATATAATAATGAAGGAATAAATTCAGCAAGAGAATATAACAATTATAAATATATGTGCACTCAACACTGGAGCAGCTGGATATATAAAGCAAACGTTATTAGATCTAAAGGGAGAGATAGACCCCAATACAATAATAGTTGGGGACTTTAAGACCCCACTCTCAGCATTGGACAGATCATGTAGGCATAAAATTAAAAAAGAAATAATGGATTTAAACTGTACCAGAGACCAAATGGACCTAACACACATTTATCGAACATTTCACCCAACAGCTGCGGAATACACATTTTTTTCAACAGCACATGGAACATTCTCCAAGATTGATCATGTTAGGACACAAAGCAAGTCTCAAAAAATTAAAAAAAACTCACCTCAAGTATATCGTTTGACCACAATGAAATAAAACTAGAAACCAATGACAACAGGAACTTCAGAAACTATACAAATACATGGAAATTGAACAACATGCTTCTGAATGATCAATAAGTCAATGAAGAAATTAAGAAGAAAATTAAAAAATTCCTTAAAACAAATGAAAATAGAATCATACCAAAACCTATGAGACACAGCAAAAGCAGTAGTAAAGGCAAGTTTATAGCAATATATACCTACATCAAAAAATCAATTCAGAATGGATCAAAGCCCTAAATATGAGACCCAAAACTATAAAACTACTAGAAGAAAACACTGGGGAAATGCTTTAGGACATTGGTCTGGGAAAAGATTTTATGAATAAGACCTCAAAAGCACAGGCAACAAAAGCAAAAATAAATGGGATTATGTCAAACTAAAAAGCTTCTGCCCAGCAAAGGAAGCACTCAACAGAATGAAAAGACAACCTACACCATAGGAGGAAATATTTGCAAACTATTCATCTAACAGAGGATTAATATCCAGAATATGCAAGGAACTGAAACATCTCAACAGCAAAAAACCAGACAATCCAATTGCAAAATGGGCCAATGATTTGAACAGATATTTCTCAAAAAAGGACATACAAATGGCCAACAAATATATGAAAAAATGCTCAACATCACTAATCATCAGAGAAATGCAAATCAAAACCACAATGAGGTATCATCTCATCCCAGTTAGGATGGCTATTATCAAAAAGACAAAAAATAACAAATTCTGGTGAGGATATGGAGAAATGGGAACATGTTTACATTGGTGGGAATGTAAACTAGTACAGACACTAGGGAGAACAGTATGGAGGTTCCCCAGAAAATTGCGAATAGAACTACCATATGATCCAGAAATCCCACTACTGAGCATTTATCCAAAAGAAAGGACATCAGTAGTATATCAAAGAGACATCTGCACTCCCATGTTTATTGTAGCACTATTTACGATAGTCAAGATATGGAATCCACCAGGTGTCATGGGTGTCTGACAACAGATGAATGGGTAGAGAAACCGTGGTACATATACACAGTGGAATACTATTCAGCCAGAAAAAAAAATGAAATCCTGTCATTCATGGCAACATGGATGGAACCAGAGCTCATTATATTAAGTGACAGCAGCTGGGCACAGAAAGCTAAACACCACATGTTCTCATTCATATGTGGAAGGTAAAAAATAAGTTGATCTCACGGAAGTAAAAAGTAGAACAGAAGGTACTAGAGGCTGAGAAGGGCAAGGGGGGAAAAAGGGATAGGGAGGAATTTGTTAAAGGATACAAAATTACAGCTAGATGGGAGGAACAAGTTCTAGTGCTCTAGACCACTGCAGGATGACTAGAGTTAACCATAACATACAGTCTCAAATAACTAGAAGGATATTGAATCTTCCCAACACAAAGAACTGATAAATGTTTAGATGATGAATATGCTAATTACTCTGATCTGATCACTATACATTATATGTATTGAAACATCACTATGAAACCCATAAATATGTTCAATTATGTGTCAATTAAAAAAAATATTTAAAAATTCAATTTTTAAATATTTAAATCGATATTTATATTGATATTTAAAAATACACAGATAAAATTCATTTAAGGAAAAAAAGACCTTTGCAAACAAAATAACATGTGCCACCGAACTGCTGGATGTTCAAGCTGTGTGACATCTATTTAATTCTTTTCACTTTAAAAAACACTTTGACAAGCATTTAAGTACATTATTGAGCTAAATAAAGATTATGTCCGAGAAAAGCATGTTATTCATTCATGGGCATTTATAGGAAGTTTATGAGCTTGTTGTGACAAGAGCTCGTTGTCTGTCCATCAAGATTTTTACACGGTTCGGTTAATCGTAACGCAAAAAGTTCTCACCCGTTTTCTGAGGTCCTATCACCAGGAATTTTGGTAAGCGATCACAGGTTTTTTCTTTAGACCAAATGTCTCTGTGGCGTTTGTCATCACAAGGATTCTAAGTGGGAGAAGAATACAGAGATAGAGTTGTGTGTGTGTGTGTGCCCACCGTGTGCCAGCTCTTCCAACTTCTGTCCTTAACTGATATCCTAGGAAACAACGGGGTGAAAAATGAGGCTTTTTTTTTTTTTTTTAGAATGAAAGCCCAAAAGTGGCAAAGCCGAAAGCTGTGAATAACTCCTTTCCGTGCAGACGTTGAGAGTCTGCTGAGCAGGTGGAGGAGGGGAGATATTTCCACTCTGGGTGAACCAGCCTCATGGCACTGAGAATTTTATACATATATTTTGCTGTATTTTATACATATATTTTGCTATATTTTATACCTATATTTTTGCTACTGGCAGTTTCTATGTCTTAATTTTTTCTTTTTCTTTAATAGTGAGCTTGTGGGGCAGAGACTTTGCTTCCTGCTAACCTAAAAGAAGATCCATCCTCAGCATTCAATAAATAACTGAAATAGAAGGTGTCATATTTTTATTCTAAGTAACCTTGAGCTTTCCTGCTGTGCTTCAAATGGAAAGAAATCTGGCCATAATGATACCAGACAGACAGCATCTGCCTTTCAGCTGCCTTCAAAGTTCCCTAAATGTGTATCTAAAAATGTAACTTTGCAAGAGTATGATGCTAAAAAGTGCTAAATTTTAACAAAAGGGTAAAAATAAAGGTGAATTACTACTTGAGCGATTCTGCTTTTGGTCTATAATACTTCACACCAACACCCACCGTGCAAGACGCATCTAGAGCACCCTTCGTTTTAACTGAAAACTAAGTATCACATGGAAAAGGGGGAAGGATTAAAGTATCCTTCAATATGATTTCAGGAATGGGCAGGCAGACAGGAACGTTTTCTATTTCTATTCAACTACTGCTGTAGAAACGTGAAGTTAAACACCCCTGCTTATTTTAATGAGCAGCAGATGTCTCGACAAAAGTGAGGGTATTCTTTTTGGCTGCTGTTCTGGAAAAAAAATCATCATAGACTTGTCAGCTGAAAGAATAATGATTTCAGTGTAAAAATAAGGTGTTCAATTAGCAGGAAAGTTCCATATCTTTTCTGGAGCTAACATGGTGATGTTTCGCAGTGGTGGAGCTGGAAAGACGCTTATTATGACAACCGAAAAGTGATACACAGTCATGGGCCACCAGCCACCGACCTTAGCCTGCTAGATGTGCAGCTACTTTCTTCTCGGAGCCGCCTATCCGAGCTCAGGAGGTAACTGGCACACAGTTCAACGCTGGGGGAGGTGACTGTCGAGTTCAGAGCTGACCACGGCTTCAGTCTGAGAGATCTGCTGAGCTCTGCTGCTGAAGACTGTGACTGCTTTAGCAGCAGCTGGGGCTGTAACTCTGGCAGCATTTAGCACAGGCATTGGGAGCACACTCTGGAGCCGGACGGGCCTAGAACCGACTCTACCTTGTGACACACTAGCTGTGTGACCTTGCATAACTGACTCAGCCTTTCTGTGCCTCAGTTTCCTCATCTGTAAAATGCAAATAATACCTGTACCTACCACATGGGGTAGTTGTGAGGCGTAAATCAGATAACACATGTCAAGTGCCCAGTCTTGACACACAGTAAGCACTATGAAACTGTTTGCTAAAATTACTAGTTTCCACAGATTGAGGAGCTGACAATTGAAATTCAAAGTAGTTTCCTGCACTTCTATGACACATGAGTCTATGCTTTGAAATGTGAGTTACTCCTAGGACAGTTTGACTATGTCCTATCAGTGCGGCATCTTCTCTTAGGAAGTTCAGGGATTTTCCCATGAGACACTTACCCCCATGTCCAAAGTAATCCCCAATTAATACGTCTGAAAGCGGCCCACGTCCTGTGGCTGCTGGGGTACCCCACGCTCCAGAAGGCAGAAGTCACTTCTGAACCCTTCCCAGAGCCCTTAGGGACACGGGGATGTGTTAAGGTCACCCAGCCGGCCACCTGTCCCCTCGCCGCCACCTACTCTTGAGCTGTTGCCATCTGAAATCCATCTCTCACTCCCGATTGAGAGTTACATACATTCACTGCGTCCCTCACTGAGCTTTCAAAACGCAAACACTTCTGATGGGCGAGAGAACAGAGAATTTGGCTCCACGTGTAGCAATAACGCAAGACTACAAGTCAGGAGGAAGCACCGTCTCCCATGCACTAACATCTCAAAGATGCACAGCTTTTTCTCAGATGCCTTCACTTTTCAGATCTGGATTATGTCACAGAACTATCAAAGAGGTTTCCGTATTTAATCGTTTATACCAGTTACCGGACCCATCTTACCTGCCAGAGAGGGTCTTTCTGATCAGGAAAGAGCTCAAAATACTTGTGGGCCAGCTGCATCGGGGGCAAAGTTTGCAATTTCAGGTTGGTCCAGCTCTGCATGAAGTTGGCCAGATTCACAAACGTGTATAAGCCCAGCCGGTCGTTTCCATAGTTGGACAAATGGGTCATGAAAATGCTGATCTGCAAAAGGCAAATGACGTTCGGTGTAAACACCAGTCATGTTAACGCTAGAGGGCAGTGTAACCACAGCAACGCTAGTTTTTTTTTCCCCTTTAGTCTTTGCACAGGGTTTCAATTCGTGGCATCTTTTTGGATTTTGGATGTCTCCAAAACTCTCGTTATATTGATGCATACTGACTTTTTGGTCAGCAAGACTCGAGCATTTTTTTCTTAAATTTAACATAGTTCACAACAAAAAATGAGTTCAACATCTAACAGCTGCCATATACCCATGTTGGTACTTACTTGAATGACATATCCTAGATGTCAACATCTAATGGCCTCATGATATGTGGACTATTAATCATTTGAAGCAGGATTCCAGGAGGTTGAGATTTTGTAATTTCAGTCTACTTAATTCAGTTTATACCGTAGAACTTCAAATTAAGGAGTATAAGAAATCAATGAATTGTTATTAGCATCATCTAATTTGCATTTCTTAGAAGTTATAATGACAACAGGCTGATGCCTGAGTTTTACCAAAATAACTATTAACTATTTTCCATCAATAACACTCTCAAACCCTTCTTCATATTCTTTGGTCCATTATTCCCAGTATAAAATACCTCTTTAAGGAAAATGTTCAATGCTTGGCTAGATAAAATTGACTCTTCTAGTGGAAGCAGCTGACCTAGCCTGAATCCATATATTGAAAAAAAAAATCACAGCAAATGTGGGGAACTTTTCATAAAATAAGTTTGAATTCTGTAGATTTGATTCAGTTGGTCTGGGACGTAGATGTAGAATGGGTATTTTTAATGCTACTGCTTTAAGAGAATGCAAATAATATTGTTGATTAGTTGTAGACAAATGGAAAGAATTCTGCATGAGATCATGAGATTTTTAATGTCAAAGAGAACCACTGTGACATTTATGCTGCTA
>CM052456.1:5337567-5365473 GCA_028533085.1 Varecia variegata | reverse complement strand
GAGGGTGATTTTAAATAGCTACCTGTGTCCGCAGACTGATGTGGCCATGGAATTGTTAAGTAAGACTTTTACTGTCTTGGATCTTTCTGAAAAGTGAGACTTTTAACATTTAAACTTCTTTTTTTTGCTAGTAGCTTTAATTCTGTGACTTTTCAAATCCCCCCTTTTTCTTCTTCAAAATTTATAAAATGTTAGGCGACTGGGAAGCTTATGAAAATCATTTTTAAATTTGAAAGTTCTTTCCAATGTCTGTTAGAGGCAGCGTTTACTCATTTGTTTTGTAAGCCACGTTTTTCAATGTAGCTTAATAACAAATAACAAAATGATAATTCCAAGTTGCCCTTCTCTTCAACAACTTTTTAATACAAGTTAAAAAATAAATGTATTTTTAACCTGATTAGCCACTGTTTCAAATTTCTCCCTTTATTTTTATGAAAGATACATCAATACGTCTATAGGAGTCATATTTCACTTGAATAATATCTGCATTGGACAGAAAATGGGAAACTTAGAGATACTACATGACTTCGTGATACTAACACATTTGAACTCCCTCTGAATTCACTTTTTAATCTCAGAACACATTTTGTTTTGTAACAAGGCAGAGGAGCTACTTTTCTACCTGCATGACTATGGAAAGTAAAAAAAAAAATGCTACTCTGATAAAGACAGAAGCAAATCAAAATGACTTATGAGCTACTTAATGACATGGCTTTGACAAAATTGAACCTGATTTGCAAGAATTAAGGGGATACTTACAAGTTGTTGAACTTAGTCCTATAAAAGAGAAGCTACTTAGCCTCCAAGCATGGAAGCTCTCCCAGGTTTTCAATTCTATTTTTGTGTTCCCACTTTATCATAATGCAAAGTGCACCATAAGTGAGGTTGCAAAGTGATGCTTTTATAATGCATATTACCTTCTGACCCTTTTAGACTTTGCACTCAAGCCTGGGATTTCTTTTGTGGTCCTAAAGAAATACAAGGCCATAAAGGCAGTATGATTTGTCAGAATATTAAACACTTCAATTTCATTTTATACTTTTTTTTTAATGAATCACAATGTTCTCTCTAGACATGGAATATTGCATATCTTTTTCTGAACATGTAATGTCTCCAAGGTTTCTTTTTTAGTTGGGAGGGTGGACACGATAAGCCACAGGATTGGTGAGAACAGAGACATAACAAGAATGTTTTGGTCAAAAACCTTAGTTTGGCCGGGCGCGGTGGCTCACGCCTGTAATCCTAGCACTCTGGGAGGCCGAGGCGGGTGGATCGCTCTAGGTCAGCAGTTCGAGACCAGCCTGAGCAAGAGCGAGACCCCGTCTCTACTAAAACTAGAAAGAAATTATCTGCCCAACTAAAATGTATATAGAAAAAATTAGCTGGGCATGGTGGCGCATGCCTGTAGTCCCAGCTACTCGGGAGGCTGAGGCAGGAGGATCGCTTGAGCCCAGGAGTTTGAGGTTGCTGTGAGCTAGGCTGACGCCACGGCACTCACTCTAGCCCGGGCAACAAAGCGAGACTCTGTCTCAAAAAAAAAAAAAACAAAACCTTAGCTTGCTTTCCACACAGCATTTATTCCTTATCTGTGCTCTAACCTATGAATTCATAACATCACTGTACTTCTTGGAAATTCCTCACCTGACTACAGTCTCTGTCCGGCTAGAAACAAACAAACAAACAAACAAACAAAGCTTGAAAAGGCTACCACCAGTTCAGGGAAAGTCGATATTCATCTTTTCCTAAAGATGATACTTTTATCATTTTCGGAGTGTTTCAGAACTGAGGTTTTATTTTTGGTTTGCTTTTTTTTTTTTTTTTTTTTTTTTGAGACAGAGTCTCACTTTGTTGCCCAGGCTAGAGTGGGTGCTGTGGCATCAGCCTAGCTCACAGCAACCTCAAACTCCTGGGCTCAAGCGATCCTCCTGCCTCAGCCTCCCGAGTAGCTGGGACTACAGGCATGCGCCACCATGCCCGGCTAATTTTTCTATATATATTTTTAGTTGGCCAGATCATTTCTTTCTATTTTTAGTAGAGACGGGGTCTCGTTCTTGCTCAGGCTGGTCTCGAACTCCTGACCTTGAGCGATCCTCCCGCCTCGGCCTCCCAGAGTGCTAGGATTACAGGCGTGAGCCACCGCGCCCGGCCTGAATATTCAGAAACTTGATAACAATTAGTCATTATCTTTTAAAAACCTAGCATTTCTTAATTCACAAAATAAATGAACTTGTTTGGTATGTTGATATTCCCACACCAGAGGGAATTCGGCCTTATGAGCAAATACAATTAAACCGAAACCTCCTGGTGCTGGAGCTGATCTTTGTGAATTCCTAAATTTAGCCCATTCGTTTGCACGTGAGCCAAAATCCCATTTTCATGTGGGTCCATTTTCTTGAAGGAATTTTTTTTAATTCTGTCAGATTTTTGAAATTAAATTAAATGTTCTTTTTTTTTAATTCAGGATATTATAGGGGTACAGACATTTTGGGTCATGAAATGCATTTGCCTCACTCAAGCCAGGGCCACAAGCATGTCCCTCCCCCATACAGTGCGCCCCATCATCTCCATCAGCTGTGGGTTTAGCCCCCCACCCCCTCTACCCCCTACCCGCCTACCCCCCACCTGACCAACACCCAGTGAGTGTTACTACCATGTGAGCACCTCAGTGTTGCTCAGTTAGTACCAGTTTGATGGTGAGTACATGTGCTGCTTGTTTTTCCATCCTTGTGATACCTCACTTTCAAGGATGGGCTCCAGCTCTATCCAGGATAATAGAAGAGGTGCTAGATCACCATAGTTTTTTGTAGTTGAGTAGAACTCCATGGTGTACATATTCCACATTTTATTAATCCACTCATGTATTGATGGGCACTTGGGTTGTTTCCACATCTTTGCAATTGTGAACTGTGCTGCTATAAACATTCGAGTGCAGATGTCTTTATTATAGAATGTCTTTTTTTCCTTTGGGTAGATGCCTAGTAGTGGGATTGCTGGGTCAAATGGTAGTTCTATTTTTAGGTCTTTGCCATATCTTTAAATTACTTTCCATAGGGGTTATACTAATTTGCAGTCCCACCAGCAGTGTAAGAGTGTTCCAGTCTCTCCACATCCATGTCAGCATTTGCTGTTTTGGGACTTTTTGATAGAGACCATTCTCACTGGAGTTAGGTGACATCTCATTGTGGTTTTGATTTGCATTTCCCTAATGACTAGAGATGTTGAGCACTTTTTTATATGTTTGCTGGCCATTATTCTGTCTTCTTTTGAAAAGTTTGTGTTCATGGTCTTTGTCCATTTATTGATGGGGTTGTTTGATTTTTTTCTTGTTAATGTTTTTGAGTTCCATATAGATTCTTGTTATCAGAAGTGTAGAATGCAAATATTTTCTCCCATTCTGTAGGCTGTCTGTTTGCTCTAATGATAGTTTCCTTGGCTGTGCAGAAGCTTTTTAATTTGAGCAGGTCCCATTTGTTTATTTTTATAGCTGCTGTGATTGCTTTGGGGTCTTGTTCATGAATTCTTTACCTAGGCCGATGTCTAAAAGAGTCTTCCACATATTTTCTTCCAGAATTCTTAAGGTTTCACGCCTTAGGTTTAAGTCTGTTATCCAACATGAGTTGATTTTTGTTAGAGGTGAGAGGTGGGGATCCAGTTTCATTCTTCTGCATGTGGTTATCCAGTTTTCCCAGCACCATTTATTGAATAGGGATTCTTTTCCCCAATGTATACTTTTGTCTGCTTTGTCGAAGATTAGATGACAATATGAGGATGGTTTTATATCTGGGATCTCCGTCCTGTTCCAAAGGTCTGTATCTCTGTTCTTGTGCCAGTACCATGATGTTTTGGTTACTATAGTCTCGTAGTAAAGGTTGAAGTCAGGCAGACTGATGCCTCCCAATTTTTTCTTTTTGCTTAAGATTTCTTTGGCTATACGAGGTCTTCTCTGGTTCCAGACGAAGCACAGCACTATTTTTTCTAAATCTGTAAAGAATGATGGTGGAATTTTGATAGGGATTGCATTAATTCTCCAGATCACATTAGGTAGAATGGACATTTTAACATTATGGATTCTACCAACCCATGAACAAGGTAGGGATTTCCATCTGTGTACATCATCTACAATTTCTTTTCTAGTGTTTTGTAGTTCTCCCTATAAATATCTCTCACCTCTTTCGTTAAGTATATTCCTAAATATTTAATTTTCTTTGATGCTATTATGAAAGGTGTTGCATCTTTGATTTGATTTTCGGCTTGACTGTTATTGGCGTATATGAATGCCACTGATCTGTGTGCCTTAAGTTTGTATCCTGAGACTTTACTGAATTCATTTATCAATTCCAGGACTCTCTTGGCTGAATCCTTGGGAAAATTAAACATTTTTAGAGATATTTAATTTAATTTTCTTTCTCATCTTCATTATGTTGTGGAGGCAGTGCTTTAAAACTAAGAAGCAAATGTTTTATGCTAGAAAACAAAAATGTTTTCACTACAAAATTGAATATAACCTTTATGCTACATCGCTGCTTTAAAAAGTATTTCTCTTAATTAATCATTTTTAGATCTATCATAAGCTGTAACTGTATTCAGAACTGTATTCTGTCACTTTGTGAGTCTAACAGAACAAGAACAGCTGTTGTCTGGTCTCTAAATAACTGCAACAGAGTCTTTCAGAGTGAGGTAGAGACAATATCAGAAAAGCCGGAGCAAGGCGCACAATGCAAAATTCATCAAAAATCGGTGATCTGAGAGTTGTAGACATTCTCATGGCATCTAAATATTCGTTCGGCAGCTAAAGTAATAGCAATGCATTAAGCCAATAGAATTACTTCTGGCACCTAACAGAAATGTTAATTTATCTTCAATCATTAGCTTGTAATAAAAGGGCTGAACTCGCAGTTCTGAACGTAGAGCCAAAAAAATTAAATGAGAGACATAATGTTATAAAAAAGAAAAACGGCTCCCAGCTAAATTGCTTTAAATTACATTGACCTCATCACTGTACCTTTGAAACTGTCCCTAATTGAGAGCAATGGATTTACCTTCCAGCTTCTCTCTAAACCCTGTCAGAGCCCAAATTCCAAATGTTAAGAGCCCTTTGACAAATCGTTCTGCAGTTGAGCTTTCCTTTGAGATTCTTAAATGATGACTAACGCACAAGCCGTGTAGAAAAACAGTACTCAATGGATTTAAACCTTGAACATTAAAGTGACATCTTTTTTCCCCCCGTTGGAGAAGATGATAAAGTTAATGAAAGTCATTTTTAGCATAACACAGTTATAATAGCACAAAAATGTGAAAAGATGTCAGACACCAAGTGAGCTGTGAGAGGGACCACTGTGCTAAAATTTCAAATGTCTCGCCCACGTCCGGGATAAACGGTCAAGTTGCTGGAAATTAAGGAGAATTTGGGAAAATGTCTACAAGCACGACCCCTTGTGCTTGTAGGGGAACGGAGGGCTGAGTGCCTGCCCGGCCCCTCGAGCCAGCTCTGGCTTGAGGATCACACCGGCAGAGTGCTCGAGAGGTGTTCCCTGCAGGACGGGAACTGCAGAGTGAGACTTTGAAGCAGAAAATGCAAATGCGTGCAGCGTGCTACCAAAATATTCCATCACCTTTTACTTGGAAGCACAAATGCTTCCTTCAGGACCGTGCTGAGCAGCAGCGCTGAGATCTCTGCACCATGATAGCTGGTTCCCAGTCCAGCCAGCTGCACAGAATTACCAACATATATTTCCAAATCTTGAACAAAATAGTGCGTTACTTCCTATATAGTTCACCAGATCTGATTTCTCTTGTAAATATAAGTAGGGATCATTTGCAAAATAGCAGAGTAGAATTTCCTGTGCAGACAGATGCTTTTTATATTTATACAGCCTGAGCTCCTTTTTTTTTTTTTCTTTCTATGCTCTGGGAAACTGGAAACTGATACGATTTTTCATATCAAGTTGAGTCTAACATTTGGCAACGAGCTCTCTGAGACGGTCTCCAAACTTGGCAGTTAAGTTTGCAGCCTACGCAGGAGACGAAGCTGTGTTTCTGACGCACTCCCATTCTCCGGGAAGACCGCAGAGAACAGCCTAAAGTTAAACCACAAAACGTGTGTTTATACCAAGCGCAGCCTCAATTTAAACCACAGTAGCACAGAGAGCTTCCGTCGAGGCTGCAATGCCATTTTTAAGTTGTTCTTGCAAAATATTTCAAAGCGTTATCAATAACCAAGTAGCTGTTAAGTCTATTCTTCGGCTCTTAGGTAGATAGGCAACAGTTGAGTTCTAAAGCTGGACACTCACTGCCTTTCCTGGGGGGTTCAGTTCAGGAATCGGCTTGGGTTGGATTCTCGCAAATTACAAAAACAAACAAAAACCTCATCCACCCAGAGTCCTTGCAGGAAAGAGCACTTTTGTGCAAAGTGATTTCTATGTGTTACGTTCCTCCCAGACTGCAGAGCATGCGGGAAAATGAATACTGAGTATAAGGATCACCTCAGCATTGCAGAGGGTTGTACATCTCGCCATAAAATAGTTCCATACCGCAATACCGCTATGCTTTCTGAGTTCCTGGGCTGCTTTTTAATAGGATACTTTTTTCCTTTTTTTGGTTTACTCTTTTGTCAGTTTTCACTTCCCACTGCCATTTGCTCTCTGGCATTCTTTCTTTCCTTTCTCTCATATTCTAACGTTTGTGTATCATGTTAATATGTCCTTTAGGATAAGAATCGTGTGCGCTGACTTCTGTTTAAAAATGAGGCTACGCAGGGCTGTGAGTGTGGGCCAAGGAAATTCCGCCAACAAAGCACAATGACAGTGGAAAGAAAGCGGACCTCTCTCTTATTTGTTATCCTTTGGTTAAGTGATGTAACCTCTTTGAACCTCGGTCTCCTCCTCTACAAAACGCTGCGCAGAATTGCCATTAAGGGCCAAATAAAACAGTACATATAAAGCCTCGTAGAGTCGTCGTGAGAATTTAATAAGGTCATGTATAAGAGCATGTAGCACATTGCCTGGTACAAAGGAAGTTCCCTCTGTCTCTTCTACCTTCTCAAAGGGCATTTCGCATTTATTTCCTTTTACTGGGTTGCGGTCCACACAGTCGTTAAGGGGAAAAAAATACAATGATAGATAGTTAACATATTATTATTAATCTTAGTGTTTTATCTCTCATCCCGTGGACTTTTAGAAGGTGTTGATGTTTTGAAATTTGAAGAAAAAGATTCCTTAGATACTCAAAAAGTATTATTTAACTGAATTCGTTAATATAGTGTCTTAAAATGATTTGTATGAATGTTAATTCATACTTGGATGGGATAATCATTCTTTGCTAAGAACTCGTGTTAGCACTTTTAAAATTGGCACGTTACCTTTTCCTTGAGACAAAGTGATGGAAACTCATTAAAGAAAAATTGTAAAATATGGAAAAGCAGAAAAAAAAATACTCGATTCTCAACACGCACAGATGTATGTCTTTGTATTATTTTAATGTATGGTTTTTTAAAGAAAATTTTGACATTTATGTACAATTTTTTCTTTTTATATGTATTTTCATACCTCATGTTATTACCAAATTATTCATAAGCATAATGTTTTAAGTCTGCATAATTATCTACTAAGTGGATATAATTTATTTAAAAATTTCCCATTAGTGGACATTCAGCACTGTGTTGAATAGAATTGGTGATAGTGGGCAACCTTGTCTGGCTACAGTTCTAAGTGGGAATGCTTTCAATTTTCCCCTGCTTAGTATGATGTTGGCTGTGGGTTCGTCATATATGGCTTTTATAATTTTGAGGTATTAATATATTCCATCTATACCTATATTGTTAAGACTTATCATAAAAGGGTGCTGAATTTGTCAAATGCTTTTTCTATGTCTATTGAGAGGATCATATGGTCTTTGTTTTTGCTTCTGTTTATGGTGAATCATATTTATAGATTTGTGTATGTTGAACCATCCTTGCATCTCTAGGATGAAGTCCACTTGGTGCTGGTGGATTATTTTTTTTGCTGAATTTGGTTTGCTAGGATCTTACTGAGAATTTTTGCATCTATATGCATAAGGGATACTGGTCTGTAGTTTCCTTTTTTTTTGTCTTGTTCTTTCCTGGCTTTGGTATCAAGGTGATATTGAATTCATAGAACGAGTTGGGGAGGATTCCTTCCTTCTTGATGTTATGAAATAACTCCTGCAGTACATAGGTACCAGTTCTTTGTAGGTCTGGAAAAATTTGGCTGTGAAACCATCTGGTCTGGGACTTTTTTTGGTTGGAAGATTTTTTATTGCGGCTTCAATTTTGTTACTTGATATTGTTCTGTTGAGGAGTTCTTTCTTCCTGATTGAACCTAGGGAGGTTGTGTGTTTCCAGGAATTTGTACATTTCCTCAATGTTTTCATATTTATGTGCATAGAGGTTTTTGTAGTATTCAGAGATGATATTTTGTTTTCCCATGGTATCAGTTGTAATATCTCCTTTTTCATTTCTGATTGAGTTTATTAGGGTCCTTTCTTTTCTGTCTCTGGTTAATCTAGTGAGAGGCCTATTTTGTTTATCTTTTCACAAAACCAACTTTTTGTTTTATTAATCTGCTATATAATTCTTTTGGAATTGATTTCATTTAGTTCTGTTCTGACCTTAGTTATTTCTTTTCTTCTGCTGGGTTTGGGATTGTTTTGCTCTTCCTTTTCCAATTCCTTGAGACAATTCATTAGACTGTTGATTTGTGATCTTTCTGTCTTTTGGACACAGGCATTTAAGACTACCAATTTTCCTCTTAGTACTGCTTTTGCAGAAACCCACAGATTTTGGTAACTCGTGTCCTTTATGTTATTTACTTCGAAGAACCTTTTGATTTCCATCTTAATTTCCTTCTTGACCTAAGAATCATTAGCAGTAAGTTGTTTAATTTCCACGACTTTGTGTAGAGTTGAGTATTTTTGTTGGAATGTTTGTTTCCATTTTCTTTTCCCATTATAATTACACTTTTTCCATATTTAGTACTCTTTCCTTAGCTAGATCTGTGGAAGTAGAATCATAATATTAGAGGATACAAAGGCTTTTGCCAAGTTGGAAAACAGCAATCTCAGAATCACCATTTTACTACAAAGGACACCTAGCCAAGCCTCCATGGCATTTGTCCTGTTTACTCCAAACAAAGGTCTCAGACCTTTGTTTTACTATGTATAGATAACTCACCTGGGGTCTGTTCACTTTACTGATGCCAACTGCAATGAGTATTCAGTTGGCCTACCAATACTTTTTGAAACCTTTATTTCTAATGTCTACTAAATATATAATTTCTAATAAGAGAGACTTGTATTATTGAACTTTACAAAAGAGGACATGAAAGCACAGAGTAAACTCAACAGGAAAACTGAAATGAGCATGTCTTTCCTTTGTTGTCTCAGGATTTATACTTCTCACTGGCCCCGTATCCAGCTGTGAGCTCCTGACACACTAACTTAACCAACAAACGCTACTTAGCACAGGGTTCACTGGTTTGGAAGGAAAGACGTGGCAAACCTGCTCATTTTGGAAAACAGTAGGGTATTGTTAACTGTGAGCGCAGTGCTGTCCAGCAGATCTCCGGAACTTGTTCATCTTGCAGAACTGAACATTTACATCCATTGAACAGCAACTCCCCATTTCCCTCTCCTCTGAGCTGGCTGCCACCAGCTCTGCTCCTGCTAGTTTGTTCCAGGTCCCTCATGTAAGTGGAATCATGTGGTATTTGTCCTTTCTCTGACTGGCTTCCTTCATTTAGTATAATGTCCTCAAGGGTAATCCATGTTGTCACATATGGCAAGATTATTTTTTAAAGGCTGAATAACATTCCGTTGTATGTATACACCACATTTTCTTGATCCCCTTATCTGTTGATGGACATTTGGGTTGTTTCCACATCTCGGCTACTGTGACTAATGCTGCAGTCAACACTGGCATGCAACTATCTCCTCAAGATCCTGATTTCAATTCTTTTGGATACATACCCAGAAGTGGGATTGTTGAATCATATGGTGGTTCTATTTTTAATTTCTTGAGGAACTTCCATACTGTTTTCCATAGCAGCTGCACCATTTTACATTCCCACCAACTGTGCAGAAGGGTTCCAATTTCTCCACATCCTTGCCAGCACTTGTTATCTGTATCTATATATATATATATCTATAGCTATATCATCTATATCTATATCTGTATCTAATTTTTTCTTAATAGCTATTCTAACAGGTTTGAAGTGATATGTCATTGTGGTTTTGATTTGCATTTCCCTGATGGTTAGTGAATTTTTTCATCTATGTTTATCAGGGATATTGGCCTATAGTTTCTTTTCATATACCTGTTGGCCATCTGTATGTCTTCTTTGGAGAAATATCTATTTCAGTTTTAAATACATAATCCATTTTAATTGCATTATTTGGTTTTTTTCTACAGAGTGGTGGGGGCTCCTTTTATATTTGGGATATTAACTCCTTATTAGACATGCAGTTTGCAAGTATTTTCTGTCATCCCATAGGTTGCAATCTCTCTGTTGATTATTTTCTTTGCTCTGTGGCAGCTTTTCAATTTGACGTAGTCCTACTTGTCTATTTTTGCCTATGTTGTATGTGATTTTGCTGTCATATTCAAGAAATTGTTGCCAGCATAACAAAGCTTTTTCCTTATGTGTTTTTTTGGTTTTTTTTTTGAGACAGAGTCTCGCTCTGTTGCCCGGGCTAGAGTGAGTGCCGTGGCATCAGCCTAGCTCACAGCAACCTCAAACTCCTGGGCTTAAGCAATCCTGCTGCCTCAGCCTCCCAAGTACCTGGGACTACAGGCATGCGCCACCATATATATATATAATTTTTTATATATATATAATTTTTTACATATATATTTTTAGTTGGCCAGATAATTTCTTTCTATTTTTAGTAGAGACGGGGTCTCGCTCTTGCTCAGGCTGGTCTTGAACTCCTCAGCTCAAACAATCCTCCCGCCTCGGCCTCCCAGAGTGCTAGGATTACAGGCATGAGCCACCGTGCCTGGCCTATAGGTGAACAATCTTATTCTCCGCAAAAGCAAGAACCTCTAAATTCTGATCACTTTCCGGTGCAGAGGAGAACCTGCTGGAACACTTCCCTGGTTCTGCCGTAAGTTTCTCATGTCACTGCTACTGTCTAGACGCGGTGCCATTTGGATTCTGCTACTGTTTTAGAGCCAGAGGTTCCCATGGACTGGCTGATGGCCGCCCAGTCTCGAGCCTGTTTGTCAAGGTATTTTTCACCGACTCCACCCTTGTTCCTTATTCATCTGGAGAATAGCTCAAAGTACTTACTGGGTTGAGGACCACAGTGAAGAAAAGTTCACCTCCTTGGATGCTCTTGTCCAGCTCTTGGGGCCCTCCTGGGTACTCTTTGTAGAAAATCGTGTGAGTGAAAAGCCCACACGTTTGTCTTGGAAGAACCTGCAGGAAAAATCAATCAGTAAGGAGAAAGCTCCTTTTCACCAGTGATTTGTTGAAACTCAGCTTTATTCTCGTGGAGGATACTCCGCAAGCTGGTGTCATTATTCAGCTCTAACTAGGGCCGGGGCAGAGCTTCACACTCTAGGAAAAGACGGGGCGATATTAGCATAGGAGGAGTCGAGAAGAAAGTGGAAGAAATACTTTAAACCTAAAAGAGGCTTTGAATTACTTTAGCCACTTATCTGCTTTAAATCATGAAGTCAGTACTTCTATTATGAAGCCTTGTATAGTAAAAATAGTAAAGTCAAAACGAGACTTTAAAAATATTGGAACTGTCTGTGCTACATTGTCATCCTAGTAGGCAAAAATACAAAGAGTAACACTTTCTGCCTAATTCTATGCATGCATTAGAAAATGAAGTCAATTATCAACTTAATGTGCTTCTTAGGAAATGACATTTTAAATCACAACAAACATCCGAGACACAAATCACAGTGTCTGCTGTAGTCTGAGAGGCCACGGTAGCTGGCCCGGATTCCAAGTGTGAAGCCTGCCAGATTCAAAAGTGAGAAAGACACTATCCATTTGATAAGCAATTTTTAGAAAGTGCAACAAACAAAACAACAAAAGGTCACTCAGTAAAAGGTATTCTTTTCATCCTTTCTGTATGGAATCTATTGTTTTCTTCGATTATACACGTTTATGACAAGGACATTTTTTCAAATCTTTACAGCTTTCCTGGCAAAATAGGAACGTACTTCTAAGCAAATCCATCTTTATTTTTTCTACCTTGACTTTCAAAACACATTTGGTTCAGTAAGTGCCTTCAAAGTGTTGCCTGTCCAGAACTTCCCACGTTTTGTAGCCCTCTATACACATACTAGTTCTTTTTTCTTTCGTTTGAATTATAGTATAATAAATTTTAATCTCGTCCTGGGAACGTTTTCTTAGAAAATATAATTCTCAGCTCAATCAATACATCTCATTTTGCTGCAAGTCAAAACTCTACATATCCTATTTGTTTTGGTAAATTGTTAAAGAATTATATCCTTAGAAGCTATTTTATCTTGATCAAATAGTTACAAGAACTTTAGTTGAAGGCACAGAGCATTAGCTGTGGTGATGTCTATGTTTAAAAGCATTATGTATTCTCATAATGCTGTGCAGAAAATCGATGACAAAAAAGAACTAAATGCAAACATACTCCAACTGAATTAAATATAGTTCCTAAAAATTTTTAGAAATGTAAGGTTTTAGAAATTGATAATAGAATTTGGAAAGCATTTGGAAGAAATGGTTTATGTAACATTTATTCATTTATTTAACAAATACTTATTCTAAACTCTGTGTTAGACCATGGCATAGAGTTAGTTCTATGCTAGTGGAGCTAGTCATGGGCTCTATGCTAACGCATCGCACAGACTCTAGTTCTACATGCTAGTTCCATGCTAGTTCATGGGAAAAAACACAAAGACGTATGTCTTCTACTCTTGAAGGATGTGAGATGTATCAGGGTAAGGAGAAAGACCCACAAACCAAATGATAAAAAAAAGCCCACATGTGTTCAGTGTCAGGTTACTGTTACATTTGAAAAGTGTGTGACTCTGAATCACTCTCAGGGTTCAGTTTGAATATCTTGCCGGGAAAATTATGGGATACATACAGAGCCATCCTTGGAACTTAATTGCTCGTGCTGATTCTATGCAAAATGGAGACAGAAGTGAAAAGAAATTTGAGTTTTGTCTCGTCCCTAAATTATCTGAATTTGAACACAGTGAAGAGGAAGCGCCGGGTGGTCCCTCCTGCTGTGAATACAGGGATCACTGAGCCCTGGGAGACTCAGGACGACCCCAGGGGGCTGAGGAGATGATTGGGAGTGTGATTGGGGTCACACTCCACTGTCCCGTCTCGTAAGTGGGGTGCTGAGGAATGATGAGCGTGTTGCTTCAAACAGCTCTCTGGTGCTAGGGAAGGAACTCTCCAGCAGACTGCCCTCCAGACCGGGCGTGCAACACGATCAAATTCAAACTCTGAGACACCGATGACCTCCGGAAACCCGACAGCTGCTGACAGGAAGTGGGAGATGATGACAATAGCCATGGTCAATGAGCATCTTGGCCGGTGGGACCCGAAGCCAATATCCTGCACCAAAGGCCTCAGTCAGGAGTGACCGCCAACAAGCACTTGTGGGGGCTCCCAGTAGAGACCACCTGGAGGCTTGTCAGCAGGGTTAATGGTAGTCTCCGCTAATGAGCGTTTCCATCAAAAACAGCAAGCGCATAGTCAGGGTGCGTAGTCTGATTTCTCAGAGGTCTTTGGTTCTCTGCAGAGCATCACATTTAACAAGCAGGGGCTGGAGTAGAGAGTCCTGGGTTTTCATCAGTTCCTTACTGAATGAGGATAAGAAATTGCCCACTTGAAAATGCAATAAAACTGGAGGCCCAGAGACTCTGGTTAGGGCTCAAACACCCTGAAATGTAATTGGCTTTTTTGTTCCTAATGGAATTACAAAATGGCATGCTGTATTAACAGGAATCCAGAGGAGAATAGTAGTTACGAGCTAGGTATGAGTTCGGTGTTGAGCTTCTATATACTAAGGAGCTTTACATTCAATTACATAAGACAAGGGACTTGATATTGAAGATGAAAAGAATAGCAATAGGTAGAGAGTGGCCAGAAGTCATCCAGGGCAAAGGATGACAGAGACATGGAAACAGCAAAACTATTATGGCCCTTTTGGCTGGAGTGAGTCTGTGTGAGCTCCAGGGAAAGAGAAGATAGAAAGATCCAGGCTGTTTCCAGGTCTCCCGGGAGCGCATTAAGGGGTGTGGAAACCACTGGAACTAATCAAAGTTGGGAAGGCTTGGACGAAGGCAGGGATCTGGAAAGATTGGAAAGTTGGCTCTTTCTATGCAGTGGGGAGGGGATGGAAGGTGTGAACAGACAAAGTGGAAACCGGCACCACAGTGAACACGTGAAAATTAAGGCAGAGAAGTAAGATGGCGGCTACAGGAAGGGAAACAAAAAGCTACAAAGAAATTAGTGATGAAATGTAGAGACTGATTGGAAGTGGGGGGTGGGGGTCAGTGTGATGTTCGAATTGCAGAGCTGAAATAAGAAGGGCATGATTAATAGCTGGTCTGAAGGGAAGAGAATGTGGTCTGTTGAGTTTGGTTTGTGAATGAATCATCAAAAAATTTTTTTCCTCATCTCATACAACAAAATACGAGGGTGACCTAAGGTTTCCTCCTCAATTCCTGCTTTTTTCCTTGCAGTCTCTCCCTGGGAGGACATATCAGCTCCTGTGGTCTCAACTTGCTCCTCCATTTGGGTGGCTTCTAGCCCTGTCTTCTCTCATTGTGTAATCAACTGTCTGCGGAACGTTTCTCGCTTGGAAATGCTCATCCAAGAGCCCACAGACCAAACATTCCACGGAGGAGAACCACAGGGGTAGCTCCACCAAACAGGACGTCCATTAGAGCCTTGATTACCTGCAGGATTCATGCATTTATCATCTAGATGAAATAGGTTTTCAGGAGAAATTAAAACTATAACCCAGATTTTCTAAACTCTCTGGTCAGAAGGCTGGCAGCTTGAGGAGCAGCGAATTCATTTTCAGCACATAGGAAGGGCAGACTGCAACAAAATGTGGCCAGCATGTCCCCATCTAGTGTTTATAACAGTTTTTATTGAGAGAAAAGTCAAGATGGGAGTTGATCCAAGTTAAATGTCATTATCCACTGTCATTTTTGCAGACATTGGAAAACTGTTGGAAAAGAAGTCAGTTACACCTAATTCTAGAGGATAGACATCGCTTCAGACACATCAGTCTGACAGTGTGATGGCGGCTCACCACTTAGTGTTCTTTTTCGTGGTGTCGCTTGCCAGCATGCGAGTCTAAATCAGGAGGTTCATTCCTAGCTTCACCATACTTTCTTTGGATCTTCTGGTTTGGGGAAAAAAATGGGATTTAATTACCTACTTTGAGAGGTCTCACAAAGCATTAGGTACATATTTTGACAATATACATTTGCCACCGTGTGAAAAACAAAACAGAGAAGCCCTGGCGAGACTTAGGCTATGGCAATAAATGATTTAATTAACATCATCTGTCATTTGCGCTCTATTATTATCCGTTAATGATTATGCAGGACTTCGCATATGGCTTCTTGCTGCAAATAGTTGAGTTTTTTTTTTTTAGCGTAGCATGGTAAAGAGAAGAACACAGTTTGACTGCCTTGTGAAAGGTTAACAGAGAGAGAGTTGGTGTTAGTTTTACATACCAAATAACTTTTCAAAGGAATGACGGTTACTAAAAATTATCTTCAAGTTAGATGTAATATTTTCTTAGGATTTTAACATCCATGCCTGCTTACCAGCAGTAGTGTCAGTAAAAAAAAAAAAAAAAAAAAAAAATTTTTTTTTTAGTTATATTTGAAGACTAGAAGTGACTTTAATTAAAACATCCTCTGCTTAGATATGACAAATATGCTCGCTGCAGCACGCGGCCTTCCCTACAGTTATGCTTGTAGCATTTGTTCTTCTTGCTTTTTCTTCCTTCAAATGAGGACTGTCAGTCTGGAAGAATTAGCTGCACCCTCGCCCATGCGGACTGGAGGAGACTCACCATGATGTTCTTGTGGATGAAGCCCCTCCGGTATCTGGCTGGTTTCAGATGTGGATACTCTTCGGTGCTGGTGATTTTAATGTTCCAAACCTTCTTCCAGGCCTCGTAGAGCTGAACGTGCACAGGGTAGACGCCCGAATGATGAGGGGACACCGCGTAGCCCATGTCCGTAGGAATGCCGTGCTCCTAGGACCAAGCAAACGTCAATTAGGACGCGCAATGATTCATCTTGAATCTGTTTTTACCCCGGGATTTTCAAATTGCACCGTTTTCATACATTTAAACCCATCATTACTTAATTGTATGGTAAGATTAAAGTGGTTAATATTAAGACCTCTAGGCTTGGTGAAGCCTGGTAGTCATCCACCGGTCTTGACCGTGACACTTCTGTGTTTGGGAAGTGGTGGGACAGAACTCGTGACTTTGATGAATGATTTGAAAGGGCCTCCATGGAGTGGATCCTCGTCACGGCCATCTGTTTTTCTATGGCCCACAACCTCAGCAACTTCAGCGACACACACTTAGTACAGACACCACGCAATGCGCCCCACAGAGCAAGACCAATATTGATTAGAGGGACAGAACACATTCCAAGTGCACTGGGCTGCCGACAGGATTTCACTCGGTCTGCTGTGCGGGTTCTACAAAGTTTGCCTCGTTTCTGGGGGTCCCTCAGCACGTGGGCCAGTGGCAACAGACGGGGTTCCCTGACTGCGGGGAGCACGCTCGGTTTTGATCGGACAATGCGGTAAAATTCTACAGAGCAAATTTCTTTGACGTGGAATCCCTTATTATGAAAGTTTAGAAGGTACGGAAAGAGCAAAATATTCTAGGAACTTAGTGGATTGGAAGTCAAGCTTTTGTACATAAAATAAGTCCAGTTTTTAAAAAAAAGCATAGAGAACAATTGCACAGGAATAAAAAACGAACACCCTCGGCCTCAGTAGCTGACATGTGTTTTTTTCCTCCTGAATGTTTTTTTTTTGATTTTTGTTTGTATTTTTCAATTGCTTAAAAAAAGTCTTCCACTCAGATAGGCTTCTTTTGCATCAGTCATGGTTTTCTTCTGCCAAAGAGCAATTTCACACACACAGAACCATAGAATCAGGCTGCGAGACGGATGGAATGGACAGGGAAAAAGTTAAAGAAATATGGCCGGCTTTGTCTTCCAACCTCAATGATGACAGGAGGAGAAGGAAGCGTAGGAAGTACCTGAATACAGAAGGAAAACAGGTTGCCAGTGGTTTGCCATTACCAAAGCACCTGCTCAGATTCCTCCAGATGGCATAAAAAGCCCTCAAAATTTGGTCCCCGCCTACCTCCATGGCCTCATCTCCTATGAGCATTCATTCCCCCACCCCAGTTTTGGTGATGTCCTTCCTGCCATTGCTGTACACTGCACACACTGTCCTCAACTGGAATGCCATTTCCTTCTTATCTCGTCAACTCTGTTTATTGTTCAAAACTCAGTTCAGCCAGCTGTAGTCAAGGATGCTAAAGATGGAGCCACATTGCTGCCGTGAGAAAGAGAATGGGTGGTATGGGAAGTGGAGGGGACCAGACCTGTGTTTCTGGAAGGTGAGCAGCAAAGTCTAATGTTCTTCATTTTACTTGCATCCTTTGTACAAATTACCATAACCATGCAATTATTATCAGATCATTTAGAACACCACTAAATATTAAATTGAGATATTTCATTGCTTTTTTTTTTCTAGTTTTTAAAAACTCAAACTAAAGCAATTTTTTCCCACTAACACTCATGTGTCAACACATAATTTGTGTTAGAAAAGATCAGTGAAGTGCTCATCTGAGGGTTTAAGAATAAGGGTGCAGTCATAAAGACCAAATGAATTGCAATCACGGAAATAAAAAAAGTGAACAATGACAGGCTAACGGTGTTTTGAAGAGCATGGGAAGAAGAAAGGATGAAATTCACAATGACAGGAGCTACATTATCAGATTCCAGTATCTGTAGATTTGTAAGAAATTGTGCAGATCAAAAGCTCACAGTAGTTTTAATTGCCTGCAAGTGATCAGCTCTGTCTTGAGGACCCCCTGTAATAAAAGAATGGTCCAGCACAGCAGAGACATTTTCCTTATTTTGGATTATTTAAAAACATTTGGCAACCAATGTATACGCAGTTTTTGTTTTTCTTTCTAGTTTTAACTCTAAAGAAATATGAGGGCTTTTTAGTTTCATCTTTTATTGGTGTGCTGGTGCAGTGTGGCCTCATTGTGGGAAACTCCACTTCCAGAGTCAGCAAATGACTTACGAGGTCTAAGCCTTGTGTCCTGTTCTCTAAAATGCGGGTCATGAAAGTATTTAACTCAAAGGGGTTTGGAGGAAATTAAATAGTATAATGCAGGAAAAGCATTCAGTGCCGTTCCTGAAACATGATATACATTTAATGACTATTTTTTATTCTTATTGTCAATTACTACCGTGCCTCCATTGTTTTTATATGCTGTGATCCTATTACTCTACTATAATGTGGAAATTATAAAACTATTGGCCTAAAAGAGATAGGTTGTTTGTTTCTACTTCCACTGTAATCTTGGGATTCTTTCTCAGGAGGCTTCTGTGGGAAACCCTGACTTCTACCTGACCCTCCTAGCAACTCTCCTGATTTGTCTATATACTCTTAGCCACTGCCACACGGTTCCAGCCTGTGGATCACTGAGTTAGTAGGATGTCTCTTTTAAATGAGTTTTAGATAAAGGCAACATAAATTTGCTCCCAAATTTGCATTCAATACCAGACAGAACACCTGGAATCTTACTGCAGAGAGAAGTTTGGGCATGGATTGCAGGCAGTATGATCTGGAAAGCAGACTGCCATTTTTTTTTTAAATTTTTATTTGTCCTTACAGATAGAACATATTTTACTTAATAGTTTGTTACCTTAACTTATAACCTGTAGATATTTAAACATATTGTGTGTAGATCTCTGTTTGTTTTCTTCCTGGGACCTGCAAATGTTAGAGGCAAATCTGCTAGTACGTAGATTGCTTTTTTCTTTAAATTTGTGAATATTACGGGGGTACAAATGCTTTGGTTACATAAATTGCTTTTGTGCCATTTGAGTTAAAGTTATAAATGTGCCCATCCCCCAGACAGTGTGCATTGTACCCATTAGGTGTGAATTTACCCATCCCCTCCACCCCCCTCTCTCCTGCATGATTTCTGATGAATGTTATTTCCATATGTGTACATAAGGGTTGATGATTAGTTCTAATTTAATAGTAAGTACATATGGTGTTTGTTTTTCCATTCTTGTGATACTTCACTTAGAAGAATGGTGGGACTGCAAACTAGTACAATGTTTATGGAAAGGAGTATGGAGATATCTCAAAGAACTAGAAGTAAAACTACCATTTGATCCAGCAATCCCACTACTGGGCATCTACCCAAAGGAAAAAAAGACATTCTATAAAAAAAGACACCTGCACTCAAATGTTTATAGCAGCATAATTCACAATTGCAAAGATGTGGAAACAACCCAAGGGCCCATCAATACATGAGTGGATTAGTAAAATGTGGTATATGTACACCATGGAGTTCTACTCAGCCATAAAAAATGGTGAACTAATACCTCTAGTATTAACCTAAGACAATCGTGTTTTAAAAAATTTAGCCATAATGCTAAATTCTTGGCTGATTACTCTCTTCCAGATTATTCAATTTGAGATTCAGCACACATTATTTTATAATCTAGGGCAAAAAGTCTAGCTGAAAAGTTAATTCTCGTTATTCTTTTCATTGATACTTGATTGAAAGCAGCATCTGAAATCCAGGAACTCTGCAATCTATGTCAAGATTTTCCTAGGGGAAGGACGTGGTCCGAAAAGTTTGAGGAGTGTGGCTGTGTTACTGTAAAACGTAAATTAAATACTTGGAATGCAAATGGAACTAATTAGTCTCAACATTGAAACTGTGATCTCCACAACTCAGCCCCCCCCCCAGCCTTGCTCGTTCTGCAGGGCTCCTCCATGTCATTAAACGACACTATCAGCCATCAACCAATCAACCAACAAGGCAAATGTTCTTGACATCTCCTGTGTCCTCATTTTCTCCTAAATCCAGTCCATTATTGTGTCCCTAGTACTACCTCCAGTATATACCTTAATTTATCCACTTTTCTCCAATTCTGTGATCATCACCACCCCAGTCCAATCCACCACTGTATCCCATGGCCTCCTGGCACAGACTCCCATTCCCTCTCTTGTCCCCTTCCAGTCCATTCCCTACATGGCAGCCACAGCAATATTTTAAAGACACAAATACGATTATGTGACTTTCTACTCAAAATGCTTCCCTGGTTTCCTCTTGCACTTACAATACAAATTCTTAGCACGATCACCAGCTCTGCACGATCTGCTCCTTGCTTCTCTGTCTAGCTTCGTTTTGCACCAACCTCCACCCTCCATTTGAGTCACATTAACCTTTCTCTGAGACTCATTGAGTGCTTGCCGACCTCAGCGTCTTCCCACATGTGGTTTGCTCCACCTGAAATGTCCCTACTCCAGCGCTTCCCCTGGGTAAATCTGACACCTCTCGTAGGTAATTTATGCTGTCCTATCTTCAGAGAAGGCTTTGCGGAGCAGTCCCAATCTAAATGAAGCCACATTAAGACATCTCTTAGTGGCCTTCCTTTGTTTTTCCCAGTGCACAGCACAGTTTGTAAGCACCTATTTCTTTGCATAATTATTTACATAATGTCTCTCTTCTTCCTTGAACAGTGAGCTCCATGAGGTCTAGGGCTCTGTTTCATCCCCTGCGATGCGCCCAGTGTCTGGCTGACAGCGAGCACCCACTCAGCAAACATTAGTGAAGAGGTACACAGGCTGACTTTGACTCCTCCCGCCCCTCCCATTGTCACTTTCTGAGTTATTGCAAACTGTCAGCTCATTTGACAAATGAACATATGGCTACTCACAGGGAAACTTTAATACCTATATAAATAATGCTTGAAAACACTTTGAGACTGTAGCTAAAAATTATTATTCCAGTTCAGACACATTTATTTATTACTATGAATTTATATATTTAAGTTATATTGTATAAAATTGAAAACTGCAAGAGTTGCCTAAATTATACATTCAAATATTTCCAAGTGGAGAATGTGAAGACAGTACAGTTTTACCAAGCAAAAAGTGATGCCGTAGTCTTTAGAAAAAAATCCCGAAAAACTAAAAGAAAAAAGAAAAAAAACACCCCAGCATTTAGGTATTTGAGCAACACAATTAACTTCATTACTGAAGAAATAATTGTCTATTCCTGTCTTTGATGATATTTCTTTATTTAGACTCTTGCTAGTAATTAAGAATGGTACTTTACTTTTTGTTTTTGTCTCTATTTCAATCTTTCTGAACAGAAACACTTCTATAATATCCATTAATGGCTAGAAGTCCCATTGTCTATTTTTATATTTTGTAGATTAGAAAGTATGCAAACCAATGTAATTTACAGAAAACCCTACAAGAAGACATTCTGCACTCTACAGTGGAAAAAAAATCTAAAACTTTATTACAACACAATTGGGAAATACTTCCAAATGCTTTTCTGCAGTTTATTTTGGTCGGAATGTTGAATTTCCTCAGTATATAGAAGTTCGTGCTTTGGTTAACTATCTCATAGTATTGAGAATTTAACATTTACAATTTATATTAGTTTAAGATAAAGTTTCCCTGTATTCTTAGGTGGTGGTATATTTTGAAGTTGTTTCTAGAAAAAAAAAATTTTTGTTTCTAGAAAAAAAAAATTTTTCTAGATTCTTAAGTGGCTTTTTAAAAAACTATGGCTTAAAAAAAAAAAAAAAAAACAAAACCAAACCTGTGGCTTCCTTAAAAATGGTGACTATTTAAGACATTATTTCGCAAAGAAAAGAATACATTTTCCCAGATAATAGGAGCATGATTCTGACCACTTTCCAACTTTTTCTGTTTGGAAGATGAATGCAGAACCTTTTAACATAAAAGGCGTGCATGCCCCCCCCCCCCATGCACACACACATGCAAATACATAATATATGAAGAAAATAAATTTATGAAAGTCTTTGAATATGAGGAGCATTTTGAAACTTCGAAAGACAATTTCTTTTCCTAAGGTGAGACGGACGAGCTCACAAACTTTTAGTTTATAGGAACCCGTGGGGTCTCTGGCCCCTGGGGACAGTGTCCCATGGCAGCTGCTGTGCCTGAGAGAGGAAGAATGGCAGTGACCGTTGGCAGGAGAGCCCAGTGTACGTCAAGTCACTGTGCAAAGGACGCTGACGCCCTTCTTAACCTCGGACAAACCCAGGCAAGTCTGGATCTTTTGGTTAAGCAAGTAAGGTCTTGTACTGCACACTAAGATTGTCAAACACTAGGATACGTTCCTGTGATAAATGATGCTAATTCTGGTATGGTTTGAAATGAAAAATCTTGGAAGAAATAATTACTTTAGAATACGAATCTAATTTTTCATTTTTTTTTTTAAAGTTGTGAGACAAAGAGGTTGTGCAAGTCATCACTAAGATTCAGATTTATAATTCTGTGTTTCTTTGGCATTATCTTTGCGGTTTTAGAGACGATCTTATATTCAGATACTAAATATGAATGTGCTATTTTAAATCCGTGATCTAATCTAAACTAACGTGTACACTTTTCTTTCCTCATATTTAAGGTGGTAATGATCTCCTAAAATATGATAGGCACATTTACATAAATTTGGTTAATATTTATAGATTTGGCCACTGGATATCTCTCTAGTTTTCTTACATGGTGCTCTTTGATTCACAATATAAATTTCTGTTTGCTGGCTGGTATGAGAAAAGCTTCTGTGATGATCATGTTGTTTTTAATACATTCAGTTTAAGAGTTTCAAATCATGCTCTGTTGGCAGCTGTTGCATAATGAAGAATTTGGCTGGTCTTCCTCATCCTTGGTTCCTGGGAGATGATTCCTAAGTCCTTGGAATTTCTGAGAGATAAGAGTGTCTTTGCTATTCCTGGTGGGCCCCGAAACTCTATCTGAGTTTATGCTAACACGATGCCTCAGGATGAGTGTGGGTGCCAGGAAGACCCACCATGGAATTAGAGAACAAGTGCGTTGGGCCAGTTGGTACCAGCCCAACCTCAGGGGAGGAGAGGAGAGCTGGGGCTCGAGTTCAATCACGCGATCAATGATTCCATCAGTCATGCCCATGTAATGAAACCCTAATAGAAACTCTGGAACTTGTGGTTTTCAGTGAGCTTCCCTGGTTGGTGATATTCATATGGATCCAGAAACCCCAGACTTTGTCTCAAAGTCTGGAAAACAAAAAGCATGGCTATACTAATGTTAAGTAACAAAAATCTTAGGATAAAGGTTAATAATGAGATCTCGTGAAATAGAATGGCATCACAGTAACTCATGAAACAGAAGCGTGACCTTATCACTCTGAAGTCAACACATCTCTGGAAAAAAAGTATATTGTGTTTAATTAACCACAGCGAGAAAAGAATCTTATTCATCCAATATCCAAACACAGCCAAACCAATGACCATGAAATCATCAGTGTGCCAGGAATCCTGGGGATGGGAGCTGTGTAGAATCATGGAAAGAGCACGCGTTTAGGAGTCCTGGGATCCACCCCAGTGCTGCCCTTCACAGGCTGTGGGACCGGGCAGGTTGTGCAAATGCCCTCAATTCCCTCACTCGTCAGGCAGGGGCTGAAAAACTAGTTATCTCACAGAGTTGTAGAGAAAGAAAGATAATAAGCAAAGTGATTGGTTAAGTGCCATTTCATTTTCTTTCGTTGCATTAACATTATTCTTTTTCTTTCTGAAACATTAACCACCAAAACAAGAAAACCACCCTTCCACCATCATTTCTACAGCCAAACAACTCAGAATGCTTATTTCAAGCAGACATTGCTCAAAGAAGATACACTATCCTTAGCAACTGTATCTAAAAAACATTTTACTAACCATATACATTTCTTCTGGAAAAAGTAATAGGCCGGGCACGGTGGCTCACGCCTGTAATCCTAGCACTCTGGGAGGCCGAGGCAGGAGGATTGTTTGAGCTCAGGAGTTCGAGACCAGCCTGAGCAAGAGCAAGACTCCGTCTCTACTAAAAATAGAAAGAAATGATCTGGACAGCTAAAAATATATATATAGAAAAAATTAGCCGGGCATGGTGGCACATGCCTGTAGTCCCAGCTACTCGGGAGGCTGAGGCAGGAGGATCGCTTGAGCCCAGGAGTTTGAGGTTGCTGTGAGCTAGGCTGACGCCACGGCACTCTAGCCCAGGCAACAGAGTGAGACTCTGTCTCAAAAAAAAAAAAAAAAAAAAGTAATATATATTATGTGTGAAGTAGGGAGTAAATATTAACACCATAAATTTGATAAGGCTGTAGCAATGACATCAGCAAAACCCTTCCCTGATATCACATATTCCCCTTCAAGTACTACCCAAGTTGACAGCTGAATTATTTGACAAGCTTGGGTGACATTTTGTAAGCCAAAGGTATTAAAAAATTCCAGAACCAAAAGTCAAGCTAAAAACTCAGTACTGATACTGAGAAAGGTTTGCATACCTTCGTTTTTTACTTGTAACCTCTAAGAAAAGAACTATTTGGGGGAGAGTGACAGATTTTCCCCGAGTCTTCCCTAATAATTATGTAATTTATTTCAAGTACATTTCCATTTAACTGAGCACGTTGTTTTCCTCTCTTAGAGTTCCCTCTAGAATTTCTGAAGTGTCGTATCTTTTTTGAGTGTCTCGTAAGGAAACATACCACTGAGGAATGTGCTTTTGTGAAAACACTCAGAATAACGATGTAAACACTTATACTTTGCACAGGCCAGGTTGATAGTTTTGAATTGCTGGGATGTCTTCAAGTAAACACAAAAAGAGATTTTTAGAAATGTGAAAAAAAAAATAATACATTTATAAAGCCTTATATTTTATGCTGTAGCAAAATAATTGAAAATAAAATTATCTGGATTCATAACGGAGGAATTGGAGGATTTGGTGTCTTCCATCTTTCTCAGTTTGAAGCAATGAATTTTATATGGCCCTTTGGGGTCTCTGAGAGTTAACAGAGCCACAAACAATTCAGGGACAGCCTCAAAGTCCCAGAGTGCTTTGCAAACACACTTAATCTCTCTGAAAATGTACAAGGCTGATTAGACTATGAATCTTCAAGTCTGCTTAGTACTAATTTTGATTGACGTTTAATATTCCTGAAATAATAAAAAGTTGACATTGATCTTTGTTTAACTGTTGCATGCCCTCAAGTATTTATAAAAACCACCAGGACAGTAACGCTTGTGTTGCACAAACACAAGAAATTATGTAAATCACATAAACAGCTATTTAGGAGAAAAACACGGTAAAAAAAAAAATCAGATTTGTATTCTGAATTTGTTTAAAAATATAACTCTTTAAGAAAGTAATAAAATTCTGCTCATGAGGTCGTGTGACACCAACCAGTAACAGTGCCAACGGCATGGCGACTTTCAGTTATACAAACTACGGTTGTCACATGGCTCTGGAGTTTGACAGACCTGGGATAAAATCACTTCTCCAGTCTTCGCTGGCTGTTTGATCTTAGGAAAATTACATAAGCTCTCTGAGCATTGGTTTCTGCGTGTTCAATACAAGAATGACCAACCTCACAGGTGGCTGTGAGGATCCATTAAGGACGCATGCAAAGCACTAAGTACGTCTGGTGAATATCTGGAGCTCCACAATTTCTCTTCTTACATTTTCCCCAGAGAGTCAAGAATCTTTCTAACGGAAATGCAAGGCTCTGTTTCATTCCAGTTAGGGGGAACAGAAGCAGAACTTCACATTCCACAGTGTTCCCCGATCTGAGCATAAATCAAAGGCAAATGATGCAGAATCAGGTGGCTAGTTTGGAGGCTGCTGCAACCATCTAGGTGTGGGATGGGAAAATTGGAAGTGAAGTGGGGATGGAAAATTTTGAAAAGGAGCAGGAGATGGTACAAAAGAAAAAACCGACAGAAATTGCTGAGCGAGTGGGAACATGGAGTGGGAGACATGGAAATGCCGAAGTAGACCCAAGGCTGGCGCTTGTGCAGAACTGACTCTTACCTCTTCTGCCATCACGTCCCTCTCCACTATGTTCAGGACAACCTCTGGGCACACAAGGGCCCCCTCCATTTTAAGCAAAGGTAAGGAATAAAAGACAGGAATGGTCAGAATTCAGGAGCAGCATGCCTGGATCTGGAAACAGACTCGCCCTGCCTCATACCCCCATCTGACTCCAGCCACCAGCGAGAGTTTCTAGAAGGATTCATAAAGGCTTTTAGTTCATTCTGTGTCCACATAAATTTGGACAGTAAGGGATTACTTTCATGTAGCACGTGTGCTAAATTTGTCTTTCTTTTTAAGAAACCAGTTGAAGTCACCAGATACGTGTGCTGAAGATGAAATCTAGTATTTCCGTTAGAGGAAGAGGGAAAGGAATTGAGAAATACTTTTCTACACTCTCTCTCTTGTCAGAGGGAGAGCGTGTGAGGTCTTCCCGTAGGATGGAAAAAAGGCAATCTGGAAAGGAATTTACAAAGAAAAGGAGTCTAAGTTCCTGGAATAATCAGAACCAGTTTCAAAAGTTTAACGACATATCTAAATGAGAATAAATTCTGCACCACTGTTGACATGAGCGGCAGGAGGGATATCCTTACACAGGTAAAATATAGAACTTCTACAGAAAAAGCAGCAGTTCGTATTTGCAAGGCCTTTAAATAAGCATACAGAGATAGCAAAGTGGGAGGCCTAAACCTGGATGTTATTTTTGACCTCTTATTTCCTTTTGCTTCCTTGTCACCCATTCAATAAAAAAAGCCCTAATGAATCTGTGACAGAAACGGTTTTCACATCTCTGTCCTTTGTGACCTCACGTCCCCTGGTCTAGTTAAAGCTGGCCTTTATTTCCTCTTCCGTGTTAATCCAATGTAATCCAACGCGTCTGTTTGCCTCCAATCTGTCCCTGCTTGTCAACACCCCCAACACTCATGCTCTGCTGTGCTGATGCTGCCCTCTGTGTGGATGTCCCAGGACGCTGGGCAGGAGGTGACAATTTCATCTTGGAGTTCAAAATACTGAAAACAGGTAACTCTGAAGATAATTGGATATGATATTTCAATTCAGGAAAGTAGATTTTAAAATATTCGGATGAAAAAAGAGTTGTGAAACAATTGCTAGGAATATACCAAGGGAATATATCCAAGGGATAGGGAATTCAAAAAAAAATGTAATTCCTTGTAAAGATTATAATTATATGAAACAAGGAAGAAAATATCTGTTTAGGATAGTAGTTAACAGTCAGAAAGCTCTGAATTCAAGTGCCGGATGTATGACTTCACCGTGTGGTTTAGGGAAACTACTTAACCTCTCCAGATATCATCTTCGTCATTCATGAAATGGAGCTGGCAGCAGGAGGGTTGTGATGAAAATTAAGTGAGATTAATAAGAGAATTAAGCAAGTTTATTAAATTAATAAGCCTTCTAGCCACATAATAAAGGTTCAATATAGGGCTCTAGCATATAATGGAGTTTAAAACATATAGAAGAGGTGAAAGGAAGTGTACCTAACAAAGGACAAAAATCAACTAACAAAACAAAATAAACAAAAAAGATATAAAAATAATGCCAAAGAGGCTAAATCTCAGGATAAGTTTATTTTCCAGAAATTACTAATTGAAAATGACTGATCAACAAAAGATAAATAATCAATATTATAGCATATTCACCATTGGGGGGGAGTGTGAAATACTTTAAGTGATTATAGAATAAAAAAGTAGAAATATATCTACTTATCTACTCTGCTTCTACCAATATATACTCTGCTTTTATT
>CM052456.1:5320497-5337067 GCA_028533085.1 Varecia variegata | reverse complement strand
TCTTCGGCTACACTGATAGAAATAAAGTGCACGTGAAGGGAAAATATTTCACTGTTTTCTGTTCTAATCTGAATGCCTGTTCATATTAAGGCAACGTACACTGGGAAGGAGAAAGGCAAGTTAGAAAGTGCACGGATGCGGCAACTGGGATGTGAGGGTGTTTGAAATCTGTGGAATGCTTCGAGGTGCATAACCTGGATCAAGGCATACGTAAATGTATCAATCACCCCTTTTTCCTTTTTGTATTTCTGACCCTTTGCTATCTGGAGCCTTGCTGACCCTGGAGAGACTGCGTCTCCCAGGGCTGGCCATTCCCAGAGACAGCAAGCTCCTTCCAGAGAGCACCCTCTTCAGATGCAAACAACCAACTCGGAGCTCCTACCCTTGACCCCTTCTTTATCAGACTCTCACAGGCTGAGCAACTGAGCCTGCTCTAATGGCCCCAGGGCCTCGTACTGGACGACTAGGGATGGCCTCAGAGCTCGCTGAAATCACTCACAGCAGGCAATCCCAAGCCTGCTTTCCTGCAGACACACCAAGCCTCCCGCCCACATTTTCCTCTTGCATCCTCTGCTTTCTGAACAATCTGGTGTTTCTCCCCTCTTCTGCCCCCCCCAGTCCCTGAGAGCCCCCTCCTCTTAGGGACTGTGAGTAACAAACCATCCTTTCAACCACAGTTGACTCCTGATCTGTTGAATTTACCATACCTGAATAATACGGAAATCTACATTTAAGCCAGTAATGATAGAATCTTAAGAGCTGGAAGAAATATCTACTTACATTTTCATCTAACAAACCTGTACTGAACACCTACTATTACGTATAAACCACGCACCATTCTGCACATGAACTTACGTGGATTAGAAGAACTCTACTTAAATGTACAGGACTGCACTCTCTCGCCCGTGTCTTTCTTTCTAAACACACTGATTCCAGTCCTTTCCAAATCATAAGGTTGATTCATTATATTCAGGAATGATACTCAAAATATTTCCCAAGCAGCGTGCCACGCCCCGGACCGGGCAGACTGCGGCCAGCTGCAGAGCTGGGGCTGGTGCTGGAGATGGTTCTGGGCCAGGCTCACTTAGTCTCCGAGGAGTCAGGAGATCTGGGACATCGCGGTGGGGGACCTGAGGTGGCCGTGGGCTTAGGGGCTCAGTATTGTCACATTTCCGTATTGCGCTATCTGCCACGGCCGTACCAGCCCTCGTAACTTGAATATTAGCCCCGATAATATGTCCCTTCATCTTTTCTTCTATCCTTTGCCCTCTTGAAGCTCCTTCAGCCATTCATGTTTTGAAGTCAATGAGAGACCTCACTGTCTTGGTCATCTTGCTCTGAACAGTGGCCAACGTCTCTCTCAAACTGTGCTGCCCGGATGACGCCAGAAGTGGTCCACCAGCTCGGAGTCAACCCCGCATCCTGACCCGATCTCTCTACTTCTCCCAGGACCACTGGAATTATACTTTGTGCTCAGTATCAACAAAACGAAAATCTAACGTGCCTTTTTACAGAGCGCTTCACTGAAATAAAAGGGATAGTATTCATTCATTCTCCAGCTGGCAAGCAAACTGATTAAAAGATTATCATACATTCCTTAAGCCCGCAAGTCTTTCAATATATTTTAAATTACATTTTGATACTATAATCTTTTATTTTTATATTGGAAAAGTTAACATGCTCACTAATCTAAAAAGTTTCACAACTGACAATAGACATTCCGGCTAATGTAAATTAGCAGGTTCTGCTGAACTTGGAAAAGGAGTGAAAAAGACACTGCTCGAAAGAATGACGATAATGTGGTCTTGAGTACAATCGTCAGCAAGGCTTCCTGTTATCAGGGACCTTGTTCTACGCCTGCTACCTCTGATAGTATTGTCTATAACAGTGTTAAGTATCATCTGAAATTCGCAAAGAATTCTGTGATAAAAAACCCTACTAATTATTTTATTAAAAATTCAACTGCTGCCATTTGCTAAAATGTAGGTCCAATTCTTCCATTAAGAGTATATGCTATTGAGGACTTTTTGGTGGTTCAAATAGAATATTTTACTTTTCTAATGATACTTTGTCCTATTTTAAAACCTGTATAATAGATATTTCAAACTGTGCTGTAAGGCCGGGTGTGGTGGCTCACGCTAGGATTACTAGCACTCTGGGAGGCCGAGGCAGGAGGATCGCTTGAGGTCAGGAGTTCAAGACCAGCCTGAGCAAGAGTGAGACCCCGTCTCTACTAAAAAATAGAAAGAAATTATCTGGATAACTAAAAATATATAGAAAAAATTAGCTGAGTGTGGTGGTGCATGCCTGTAGTCCCAGCTACTCGGGAGGCTGAGGCAGGAGGATCGCTTGAGCCCAGGAGTTTGAGGTTGCTGTGAGCTAGGCTGATGCCACGGCACTCCAGCCCGGGCAAAAGAGTGAGACTCTGTCTCAAAAAAAAAAAAAAAAAAAATCGACTAGTCCTGTATTTGATTAAGTATTAAAGAATAAACTTGATCTTATTTCTGAAGATCCCGTATGATTGTTCTCTACTGCTTCAAGGACCATAATTTGGGTTGTCAACATGTAGTTACGAATGACACTCCTAAGAAATCTCCTTTTCTTGGCACTTAAGTTAGGAGGTTATGAAGGACCAGATTGTGATTTTGAATTATTCTTTCATTCACCATGTTTTTAGTTGAGAATTCTAAAAAATGTGTATAACTCCTGTGCACACCTGTTCTTATTATGCGTACTTTCAAGTATTTACAGTTTTTAAAAATATAAACATAAGATTGGCATTCACTGATTCATTTACTCAAGTAATAACAGAACCTAACAGTGAATGTCATGTTTTTAATTGAATCTGCTTTGAAACGCTAATTTTTTGAAGGCCACCAAAACAACAACAGCAGTAACAACAAAAGCCTCTCTCCTCACTTCTCAGTATTTTATCTTTTACTGGTGCTTTTTTATTTTCATTTTTACTGGACATACACATTTTTTTTTTTCTTATACCACTATTGCACATCAGTGGCACACATTTTTTTTCCTCACAGGTTTTTTTTTCTCCACAGATTGGGAAGAAACTACACAGTAATCCCCCTCCATCATCTCTTGCTGATTAACATTGCTAATATCGGCAGTCGTAGACTTCTGCAGATGACAGAATTAACGTTTGCTGCACTGAATAGGACTTTTAGAACTCTTCATTACAAATCGTGGCAGTGTTTGCCCAGTTTCATATACTGTTTACTATTCCTGTTTATATTTTTTTGGGGAAAAAAAGATAAGTCTCCATCTCACACAAGTTTGCAAACACTATCCAAACATCTTCACAATATCGGCATTGCTTTCTTAACGAACTATCAGCGCATGGCAAAGGTGTGCTTGAGGCAGGCTGTTTATTTTGAGGAGTAGATTGAAGTTAAAACCCCACTTCCATGCGAACACGTCCCTGGCCATTCCCACCGACAGATATTTCTTTGAACTGCGCGTTTTGTGTTCACGTGGTTTGGTGCTAGGTCTCCAGATAGTTCATTTTGCTGGAGAATTTCTTAAGGTGTTTATTTCTGCCTCCGAGTGCAGCAGGAAGCTCGCCCAGACAGGAGCCATGATTAGGAGCTCGGACCATAATAGCGTAAGGAATCTGTATCTTGTGAAGTTCCTCAAAGCGTTAAGCATGGCGACAAGCACCCCACACAAACTCAAGAGCCACACCCTGAAAGGCTGCCATGCCAAGATCTTCCTAGTGATCACGTAGAAAAGCTGCTTTAAATGTGCCCCAAAAGTGTCCAAAGCCTCAGAGAGCTTTGTAATATAAAAACCTTGTCATTTTCCTAATCGTTATACACTAGCCAGTTACTTACCAGGGCGAACTTTTTGTTGAGAATCATCTGCTCCACCAGAGACGACTCGTTGTGGAAGAGATGAGGCTGCATGTGGCTCCACATATGTGGAAACCACCAGAACTCCTCCACGGACCGGAGCAAAAGGTCATCTCCCTCATCTTCCTCTGCAGTTCCTTTGGGGGGGGGGAAGATCGCTCAGTTAATTCCCATTACACTCATCTCTCCATTACCCACCTGTCTACTCTGATACACGTGTTCAGAAGCCATCATTCGTACTGCCTTACCCACGTATGACGGAAAGGTACAAGTTCCCCACCGCTGACTTTTAATAGTGAACAGATCTTGTGCAGGTTTCTTCTGAATTTGAAGACACAGATCAAAACAAAAACGCTGACAGCGACACAAAGCACACAGGGTATTCGTTAAGTAGCTCCTTTTCCGCAGACGTCGTAAGTCTTAAGACCGGTTTGACCTGCTTTAAGCTGCCTCGGTTGCCTTGGTCCCCTTCGGTTACTGGTCACACTACAGTCCCCATGTAATGGGACGTGCTGTGCATGCTGAGCCTGTGTTGCACGGAAATGCACCACGATGCAGAGAGACAGAGCTCTGCGTCACTGGCCAGAAAGAGATTTAAGGCTCCACAAACAGGCAGGCAGGGTGGGTCTCCCTCTCGGGACACCTGCCACCGCCCGGGGGTGACAGGGAACGAGAGCCCCTCGTAAGCCGCCTCTAATACACTCATCTCCCCCGCCAAGCCGGATTGGTCTGGGCCATTTTTTTGGTCTGTCGGCACCATCTCGGTTTGGGGGGCAGTTTTTCTACACCGTTCTGGGATTTTCCTGAAATAACGTATAAGGCTTTGAACGTGAAATGTAGCAAAGGAAAATCTATCTGTTAGTTAGGGAACAACCTGAGTGACATGGTGACAAAACTCTTTTAAAAGTTGTTAAACGTGAGCTGTGGATGTGAAATCACTGCAAGATGCAAACACCTAACCCTTCCCAAGGACATCAGAGCTCTTGACTGTGAGCATCTCTGTGCAATCTGTAGTTCAGAGAAAATTGGGGCAGAGGTAGGAAATGCAATTGAGGAAATTCCAGTAAGGAAATGGGTATCAGAGCCTCAGTAGCAGGTCATTTTGACATTGGCTGTCTATAGAGTCACAACAAAATAATTCTTTTTTTTTTTTTTTTTTGAGACAGAGTCTCACTCTGTTGCCCAGGCTAGAGTGAGTGCCGTGGCGTCAGCCTAGCTCACAGCAACCTCCAACTCCTGGGCTCAAGCCATCCTCCTGCCTCAGCCTCCCGAGTAGCTGGGACTACAGGCATGCGCCACCATGCCTGGATAATTTTTTCTATATATATTTTTAGTTGGCCAGATAATTTCTTTCTATTTTTTTCTTTTAGTAGAGATGGGGTCTCACTCTTGCTCAGGCTGGTCTCAAACTCCTGAGCTCAAACAATCCGCCCGCCTTGGCCTCCCAAGTGCTAGGATTACAGGCGTGAGCCACCGCGCCCGGCCAAAATAATTCTTTATTTTGTTTGAGTCCCTCCTTAGGTCTGAGAAGAAGCTACTCAGTGTTTGGTGAAAACCAAGGCATAAGAAGGAGAAAAGAAGGAAATGTGGAAGATTAGAGAAAACTGAAGGAAAGCAAGGGGAAAAGGGGAAAGTTGTGGGAAGAATCTGAGAAGTGGCAAAGTCACAGTACACCCCACACTGCTCCTTGGCGGTGCTCACGTTCCACATGCTTGTCCTTTCTCCTGAGCTGTCGGAGCAGACTTGCCATCGTGCAAGTCCTGTTTGCTTGCGAGTCAGCCCTGCTGTCGTGGCTTTGATTTTTGACATCTGGGCTCAGTTTATTTCCTCCGTTTCCCAAGACCTGCAGTTCGGCTGAGTGCGGGGAATTTCACGGTTCTCTTAACTCCCGAGAGGGGCTGAGTCCCTTTCTGTCCTGCCAGGAACGGCTTCTTGACCAACGCACAGAGCGAGAGCAGCGTGAGGTGCTCACCACCGTCCTGGCTCATCGTGACACCAATCACCCCAAATTATGCAGCCGCACTTGAACTTCAGGCGCAGCGCTGAGTCCGGTGAGCTGCTGGAGCAGTGGGTTCTTTCCGTGACGTCCCTTTGCGTGGAGAAAACCTCCTGGTATTTCCAACGGCAGCTCTGATGGTGTGATCAGGGACTCCCACCCTGGGCCAGCCGAGGGGCCGGGTTCCCGGTCCCGCTGCTCTTTCATTCGTCACCCAGGAGAAGGGGGGCAGGGCCTGCTGGCAGGACAAGACTGGGGTCCTGCGGTTTACTGGGCGCTGAAGACGATTTAGCAGAGATAAAGGCGCAGTTGGAGGCTTCTCGGCCATCCTGATTTACACAGGAGGAGCAAAGACTGAGTGATGCAGAATGAGTGGGGTAACGTCATCTTTCAACGAGATGATTCAATTCAATTTTCAGGATGTTCAGTGTCACTGTCACATGCTTACGAGCTCACGGGTAGGAAGGAGCGTTTGCGCCCTACACACAAAGATGATACCTGTAATCTGTTTGCTTCATTTTTCCCTCTTTGTCACAGACTCAGGTCACCATAGTCTCGGGGGACAGGTACAGCCTTCGGAGTCGGAAGTTGTTTCTAGTTTATTTGGAGGTTCCAACACGTGTGAGTTGTGCGATGCTGCCCGAGTCACGTAACCCCTTTAGGGTCAGGTAAAGAGAGAGACACGGCGACACTCACTTTACTGTTTGGGAGCAAGTGTCTGGTTCTGGCAGCAGTGGGTAGCCTACGACGCCGCTTCCTTTTCCTGCTGTGCTTCCAGCTGTCACTCTCCTGCATTGCCTCGCTTGTCTCCTTGAGTTTCCTTTTCCTTTCCCTCCACTGTCACACCACACGGAGGGAGGGGCAGCTCTACCCGAGTATTAGGTGGCAGGGGGACACTGTGTTCCAGGACTGACCAGGCCGTGCCATCCGCACGTCAGCCTGCCTGATGAGTCGCTGACAGCAGTCTCGGGGCTTCCGAGTGGTTCCCGTGCAGCTCAGGGAACCTTCTAGAGAGAAACGCAACGGAGCAGGAAGACGGACTCAGGGCTTCAGAGACTCCGAGGATCCCAGTCACGGCAGGATCTTGGGTCCTGCCACAGTTTGTGACTGGCGATGCTGTGACACGAAGATGATGTCATTTGCTTTGGCCACAGTTCAGCATCGCTGCTTGCTGATTTCCAACCAAGATACTGTCCCGTCCCTTGACACTTCGTATGTCTCTGGGACACACAGTAGGTCAGTTATGTGTCACACTTTTACTTTCTTGTGCTGCTCTCGGGGTTCCCGGAAGCCGATCTGTCCCTGGCACCCGACCCCCCGCAATGTGAGTGGGGCAAGCCCAGCTGAGACTTCCTAGGTGGATGAGATGTCTCCCCTCCTGTTGCTTTTCAGATCTCTTCTCTGCCACCTCTAACTCCTATTTTTCTCTGTGTCTTTCCTGTCATCTTCCACTTATTTACTATTCTAGCTGGGCTTTTCTCCAAGTTTATTGATCAGAACAGAGCAACAGAAGGCAGGGTTCTTTTGCAAAGACAGCTCAGGCGTTTGCTGTTCCCTGTCAAAGATCACGGTGAAATCTGTTATTAACATATTCACACGTGTGACTCATGCAAGCGGGCTGTCTGCTTTCTGCAGGGTTTATATCCATTCACAGTGGGCATAATTGTATGTTTTTTCTTGTCTCTTTGTAGCCCTGTTTTATCTGATTTCCTTTAATGCTACTTTGGCGATGTTTTATGTCAGAATTAATCATACTGAGAACAAGTGTCTGCTGCTTATCACTTTAAACACTATGAGAAAAAGAAGTTGATGTAGCTGGTCAGGGTTGGATTGTCCTGGTCTCTCGACCCCCTTTTATTTCCCCAGTTTTGCCCATTTTTGTCAGAACCAGAGGAAGAGAGAAGTAGTAGTCAGATTCCTCAATCCTAAGTGCCGTTTCTTAAGTTGTCATACAATTATGCTGAAACTCCATAAAGGTATTGCAAATTAGAATTTATTATATATTTATTTAAATAAGTTGTCTCTGCAGTATTTTATCTGTAGTATTTCCTACTCGGATATTATATTAAAAACCATCGTTGACTGAGACTTTACCTTGTGTGAAGCATTGTGCTACGCAATTTACAAACCGTCTCATTTAATTCTCACAACCACCCCACCAGGTAAGGGCCACTGCTAACCTCATTTTACAGATGAGGAAATTGGTATGTGGATAGAGGTGAAGTAGCTTGTCCCATGTCACCGAGAGGTTTGAAGACAGAACCCGTGTTCTAACTCAGATTGAACAACTCCAAGTTCAGGGCCCTTAACTATCATTCACTGACCAAATGCGGAGTCTAGAAATAAGAGCAGCATTGACTAATTCAACATAACGTTGCTTTTCACATCGTTAATTAATTCTGTGATGTAATTAGAATTTACAGATATTATTGGTTCTCAGTGATTTGGGGAAATATATGAAGGTAACAAACCTATAGATAAGGAGAATCTTTTGCCATTCAGCTCCCCTAATCAAGGCTTGCCAATTAAGCAATAAAAATCCAATTTTTATAAAGCAATGCATACGAATTTGGCTCTGATTTAGGATTAAGGCTCTTTTTTTTTCCCTTCAGAATATTACAGAGGTAGGCCAGGCGCGGTGGCTCACGCCTGTAATCCTAGCACTCTGGGAGGCCGAGGCGGGAGGATCGCTCGAGGTCAGGAGTTTGAGACCAGCCTGAGAAAGAGTGAGACCCCCGTCTCTACTAACAATATAAAGAAATTATCTGGTCAACTAAAATATATATAGAAAAAATTAGCCGGGCACGGTGGCGCATGCCTGTAGTCCCAGCTACTCGGGAGGCTGAGGCAGGAGGATCGCTTGAGCCCAGGAGTGTGAGGTTGCTGTGAGCGAGGCTGATGCCACGGCACTCACTCCAGCCCGGGTAACAAAGCGAGACTCTGTCTCAAAAAAAAAAAAAAAAAAAAAAAAAAAAGAATATTACAGGGGTACAAATGTTTTGGTTACAAGTATTACTTTTGTACAGTTTGAGTCAATGTTCTAAGTGGCCCATTGCCCAGCTGGTGTACATTGTACCTGTTAGGTGTGATTTCACCCACCCCCACCTCCGCCCTCCCTCCTGCTTGATTTCCTTTGAGTTTTACTTCTGTGTGTGCTCATGAGTGCTGATCAGTTAGTACCAATTTAATAGTGAGTACATGTGTTTGTTTTTTCCATTCTCATGATATTTCACTTAGGAGAATGGTCTTCAGTTCCATTTGGGTTGTTAAAAAACGTATTGCAGGACTGTTTTTTGACACATAACTAGCTATACGATCTTGGGCCCCTCTAAGTTTCCATGTTCCTATCTAGAATACAAGGTAACGTATTTTTTAATTCCTACGATTCACTGAAAATGTACACGAAAAGTGCTTTGCAAAGCACTACAAGAGAACTATGATTTTTATTTTCTTCATCTCTTTATTTCTCATAAAAATGCCCATACCCTTCAAAAATTAAAATAAATCCAATAAGATCAAGCTGTCTCCTGAAATACAGTCTTACTATTATGACAGTGTTGCTTTTTTCCTTCCCTCAAGACTGAGTAAAATGGATAGAATTTGTGATAGAAAAATAAATTATTTAGAAAGGAAACCAATTCAGTTAAACTTTATAATATGTAATGTTTGAAAGACTGTGTATTAAATTTGATATCTGTTCCCACTGAAAAATGATTTTACTGGTCTTAGGCAATCCTGGCTACAGTTTTGCGGAAGCTTTCGTGTTACACCCAGATAACAAGACCCCTCTGAACTCGCCTCAGCTTCTTCCTGTGTTGTACTTTCCCTGGATTAGAGAAAGGGCACTCCTATTGTGCACCATGGAGGTGTTCAATCAAAGAAAGAGAAAAAATCTTTCAGAGATGAGAAGGAAGGGTGTGGATTGATTGGCTACAGTCATTTTTCAGCACTCAATGTTGGACAAATAATAATAATTGAGTTGCCAGGAGCATTTTCTTGTATTCCTCGGGTGATTCTAGGTTGTCCTGGTTTTGCTACTATGGCTTTTCCTACCATCTCCCTCTCTCCCCTAAACACACTACATATGCTCTGTGTCCTTGATCTTGCCCTGGTCATTCTTATCTGTATGGTAATTTCCTTTTCCTCAAAGGATGTCAAAGAATCTAAGATCATCACTCTGAAACTAGGGTGTGTTTAGAAAAGATGATGGACAATCTTTTATTTCCTTAAGCTCTTGGGGCTCCCCATGGTGAAATTTAGTGGTGCTGTTGGTCTAACTTTGCTAAAAAGATAAACGGAACATCTGCATATAAAGAGAAAGATCTCACTTCATATATCTGTGCCAAGATGGCAGAACTTTCCTGTAGGCAAGGGATTTAGAATAGATGGCTAACTGTGCTTTCATTTTTGATATAACGATAAGGACAGTAATTCATTCAATCATAAAACAAAGTTAAACCATGATCATGAGGCTCCCATTTGTTAATATTTAAAACAATCACAGATAAAATATATTTTATATATTGATCTAAGAAATTTAGGGGAATAAGGCCTTCGGAGTTTCCTATGCTAAGGTTACTCTTAAAACTACAAAATTTTCAGATAGAGAACCCAAAGTTATACATAGTTGTGTGATTGTACACGTCATATATATTTCACAATTGTATGAGATGGAGCATACTAGGGTCAAGTCTCATGACTCTATAACTTCCACAGAAACAAATGGAAATTCACTTACTCCAGAAATGCAATATTATTTCTATCTGAAAATGTAATTATTACTTATGTTATTTATGTGCTTATGGAAATTACACTGATGTTAGTAGCATATAGATAGAATTCTCACCAGTATAGGTGTACTAAACCCTTAAAGGAACTTATTAAATTCATACAAAATAACTCATGCCCATATTATCAAATTAAAAAAATTGAAAAGCATATGTACTTGTAGAAAACTATTTGAAAAACTTCTTCAAATGTTATATCACTTTAAAAACTACTTAGATGTTTATTTATTTAACTAGATCACACATACATGGTACAAAATGCAAGAAGTTCAAAAGCAATGTAGTAAAAAGTAACTCTTCTTTTCACTTCTGTTATTTAATTCTCAAATTCTCTTCTTCACAGATATTCATTCATACCAGTTTATTATGAATCCTTTCAGAGCTATCCTATCTGTATTACTAGCTATGTGACTGTGGCAAATTACTTAAATACTCTATAACTCAGTTTTCTAAGCTATAAAATAAGTTAAGACTACTATATCCAGAGTTGTATAGATTTCACCCCTCCATTATTTTTATAGAAATGGCAGCATGTTCTAATCACTGTACTGTACCTTGATTTTTCAAAGTATTTCTCAAGAGCTCATTCCTTATCAGTAACATTCAAAATTGTTTCTGTCTTTTTAATGATGGCAGAGTATTCTATTATATGGATATACCATTATATGTAATCTTTTTTTTTTAACTTCTAAAAATGCAATTGATTCATTTCATCATGAAATTGATGAAATTGTGTTCAGTTATCCTCAGGCAAGTCAAAATATATTAGATCATATTAATCATTTTTGGGAAAGAAACTTTTTAATTATTCTCGATATTTACAGTGATATCTTTTCACAACACAACGTGGTCAAATTTTATTCTCTGACCTTGTTCCATGTAAATACTGATAGTTAAAATAAAGATGGTTTTACTTTCACTAAATCGTTTGTTCATTAATTCATTTTTAAACAGACATTGTTCTAGTTGCTGATGTTGCGGCAGTAAAATCCTCGTGAAGTGCTCATTTTAGCGATGGAGGAGAGACAGCAGATAAGTAATTTAACAACAGAGTGCCTTCAACACTGACTCATGATAAAACTTAGTCATCTAGGAATAGAATGGAGCTTCCTTAAGCTAAGGAAGAGTAGCTACAAAGTAGTCTATTGACAAAATTCCCCTTGAGAACAGGAACAAATCTATTGAAAGATTTCCCCCTGGGGTCAGGAGCAAGACATGAATGCCATCATAACTGCCTTTATTTAATATTGTCCCGGAGATCTGAGCCAGTGCAATCAGCAACAAAACAAAAGAAACAAAATTTATAAGGCTTGGAAAGGAAGAAATAAAATTGCCACTATTCAAAATTACATGATTGTACTGGGAGAGAATCCAAAAGATTTAAACTATAGAATTAATAACTGACTGTAATAAAGTTGCTAGATATAAGATCAATACACAAAATCAATTTTATTTTTATATACCATCAACAAAGGAATAGAAAATGAAATAAAAAACAAGACACTATTTACTACTGCATAAAAAAAAAATCCTACCTATGGGAAGTAAAACTCAGAGGAAATCAAGCAGACGGAGTGTGGAGGAGGGAAGGGGAGAAAACCTACCTAACGGTACAATGACCACTGTCTGGGTGATGGGCACACTTATACCCCTGACTCAAGTACAATGAAATCAACACATGTAACCAAAAACATTAGTACCCCTGTAATATTTTAAAAAAAATCATAAGGAATAAGTCTAAAAACTAGAAAGTTTAGAACTATTCAAAATAAGCCAAAGACTGGAAACAACTCAACCATCTCAGTAGAATGGAATGGATAAAGAAATTTTGTATGGTCAAACAATGGAATACTATACAGCAATAAAAATGAAAGAACTACAGCCTATAACAATAATATCTATGAAATCAAAATAACGTTGAACCAAACAAGCTGGAAATGGATGAGTCCATATTGTGGGAGTCCTTTTACACACATCTCAAAGCCAGGCAAAACTGAGTCATGAGATTAGAGGTCAGGACAGTGGTTTTCTCTGAATGAGGCCAATGACCCTGAGGGGTCCAGGGAGGGAGGATCTGCTAGGACACTCGTTCTTTCTTTTTTAAAAATTCTTCTGCGCAGAGTCTTGCTATGTTGCCCAGGCTGGTCTCGAACTCCTGGCCTCAAGTGATCCTCCCACCTTGGCCTCTCAAAGTGCTGAGATTACAGGCGTGAGCCTCTGCACCTGGCCTCTTTCTTGATCTGCCTGTAGGTTACGCAGCTCTGTAAACTTTGTGAAAATTCACTGAACATCACACTTACTATTAATATTTATGCACTTTTATATATGTAAATTATAGTTCAATAAAAATGTAAGTCCATTAGATAATTCCATAAACTTTCAAACCACCAACATTTTCCAAATTTTAAAAAAACAGCATGCAATAAATGGAGTTGAATGATAAGAAGAAAAAGTAGGGGAGGGACACAGGGAAGGTAGGAAGGTGTGAGGGGTGCGTAATTTTATACAGAGTGGTCAGAGAGGCCTTATAAAAACCGTTAATCCCCTTTTCTTACCTGTGTGGTAAAATTTCCCTGAAAATCCCAGGTTGAAGGTAAAATTTGTGATTTGTGCACGCAAAAGATTCTGAGTATCAAGCAGGGCCTGAAACATAGAATTTAAAAAATATATGAGGTAAAGAATGATATTGAAAAGTTTTAAAAAGATACTTTTCTCTTGTGTTCAGAGGATAAAATCAGTCCTTTATACATGAGAAAATTAAATGATGCAAAGTAGTTTCTTTATCACTTTAAAACTAGAGAGATACTTTCGAGATTACATAAAACACAAACATATATTTATCCTTTAGCTTGCAATAGATCAGCACAGAGTGTCATCTAGAAAAAGGAAGTTAAAAGAGTTTATTTTGCATGTGTCAAAGGAGCTAGTGTCTAGTACATAAAGGACATCCCTTTTTACCTGTCGGGGACATAGATCACCAAGGGTCAAAAGGACCCTCATTCAAAGCGAAGCTATGCAAGATCATACTTTGAAAGACACATTGTGATTTCTCAGATATGTCTTCGGTCTTCAAAATACGAATCTGAGATTCCCAGATGATAGTGATTGTTATTCAAAAGCGGGTACCCTGGTAAAGTAGATCTCTTGTTTTCCCTTTCATTAAAAAAACAGGGGCCGGGCGCGGTGGCTCACGCCTGTAATCCTAGCACTCTGGGAGGCCGAGGCAGGAGGATCGCTCGAGGTCAGGAGTTCGAGACCAGCCTGAGCAAGAGCGAGACCCCGTCTCTACTAAAAATAGAAAGAAATTATCTGGCCAACTAAAATATATATAGAAAAAGTGAGCCAGGCATGGTGGTACATGCCTGTAGTTCCAGCTACTCGGGAGGCTGAGGCAGGAGGATCGTTTGAGCCCAGGAGTTGGAGGTTGCTGTGAGCTAGGCTGACACCACGGCACTCACTCTAGCCCTGGGCAACAGAGTGAGACTCTGTCTCAAAAAAAAACCAAAAAAAACAAAAAAGGATATAGATCCAAGTTAGGTGGTCTTCCTCCTACCACATCGTATCATCTTTCCCCTTTTCCGCAGTACGTGTAGTCTCGCAACTAAACCTTATTTTCTTCACAGTAAAGGTGACACCTGGAAGCCCTGGCCCATCGTGTTCATGGTCCCAGTCGTTTTTTGGGGTGAACAGATGGGCACCTTTTATTCAGCGACTACTCCATGATCGTGTGCCTTGTCTGAACGCAAGAGATTCTCCCTGTCTAGAAAAGCAGAGGAAGAGAACAACTGGATCTCAGATTCAAATCCATCTGACCAATGGTAAGTTTTTGAAACTTAGGTATCTGAGGTTTAAGAGGCTTATTTTAGAGATACGCGTGACATACAAGTTCTACAGAGATTTGGAATTGGAACAGTTTACATTCCGTATTGAGCTTCCCTGGACTGTGCAGTTCTGCAACCAGATATCTTTCAGCAAGATTACTATTTTGGGGAAGAGCCTGAAATTATTGTGCCACCTATTTTAAATGGTATTTTTGCTAAATGGATTGAATTGTAAACTCCGATGACTCAATCTCGAGAATCTGGTGTGGTCTAATTTTTCAGAGATAATTAACTTAGGCATTCTAGCAGTGGATGTACTAATGCACCTTTGTGCAAATTAGATAACACCTTTGCGTTATTTAGATTCGCATCTTGTTTACCTCTTAAAGTTTGTTTACTTGCCTACGATTCCTCTTCTCCCCTCCCCTCTCCCCTTTCTCATTTCTTCTCCTCGGCTGAAAATCTGAGCTCTCTCTTCCTGCCTTTCTTTCCTTTTAGATCGTATCTTTCTTCTGGTTTTCATTTTACTCACTCAATTTCATTCTCTTATTTCTTCTTCTTTCGGTGGTTAAAATATAGGTTCAAAATCTGTCTTGAACTTATCTGTTGTGTGCTCAGTGCTTTAAATCTCATAATTGGGTAAGCGGGACATTCTTTCTTTTCGCTTTTTTGTCCAAACTGAACTTGAGTTTGAACTTTGTTTTGTGACCCTTGATTGTATTTTGAATGTCTGTTTATAATACTTGATAGGAAGAAAACAAACCTGTCCCGTTACAAGCTAAATAAACTTCCTGCAAACTACCCTCTTAGTCAACTAATGGAATACATTGATGCAAATTACTGAAATTCGCCCTGAATTTTCAGATTTGAGTTGGCATTTTACACGTTTATTTGATTTTCTAGAAACAAACACTAACACACATAAAAGATGTACTGAAACAGATGGTATCTACTAATTATCCCTATATATGGTGAAGAGAGAAATTTATTTCTAGATGATATTTTAAATACTTTAAATAAGCAGTAATATTTGTCACCTTTTACATTGTTTTTGTAAACCAGATTCTGGTGCTGTCTATGAGAATAATGTTATATATTCATCCATTATTCCCACCTTTACAAAATATGCTTATTACTGGCCAATCCTGTGCAAGAAACTTAAGCACCCAGCGGTATTCTTAGATCATATCCTTTTCACGGAACTCTTCATGACGACAATGATTTTATTCGGCATTATTCTATTTTCAACTGAAATAGTCTACTCATTACTATGAACACAATGTTATAAAAATGATATAAAATTAGGCTTTGCTTTATTCGGTACACGCGACATGTCTAAAATGGTGTGATAATTTATAAAAAGCTAATCATAATAAACTAAATCGATATTCCGGCACTGCATTCAGAAAACCGTATGTGTTCTGGGCAAACAAGCCCTCTCTGATATGCAGAGTCCTTGGTTGGAGGTCCTGTTCGGTGGGCCAGGTTTCCGACTGCACCACCCCTGGCCCTGGGCTCTCGTGCCCGCCGGCAGCTGCAGCCTTGGAGGCGGGGAGGGGAAAGGGAGCCACGTTCTCTGCCCGGCTGACCTGCAACTGTGGGGCCCTGGGACTCACCAGGCAGGCACCAGGTCACCTACCAGAGTCCCCTTCCAGGTCCTAGCAGCCTCCTCCCTCCTGAGCCCTGAACCTGCCGCCCTTCGGGTCGGGTTGGCCTGTGGTCTGCGGGCTCCTGTGCAACTGGACAGTCCTCCACGCACACGAGGCCAGAGCCTGCTGTCGCCAGCGAGGACACCAGGCTCCCTGTCCCCCCAGGGCACCCCCCATCCACTGACCGAGTCGGACAGCAGCACCCTGCTGGTCCTACAGTTACAGGGCACCCTGGTCCTGCCCTGGGGGCTTCGGCCTGTGCGACCCCACCCAGACACGTCTCAGCTCCAACCCGGACTGCAGGAGCCACAGGCGTGCACTGCGTCCCGGGGTGTTCCGGGTGACTTCAGAGCCTGGTCATTCGGATGCACTGCATCCCAGAGAGAGGGTTGGAGACAACCAGAGGGTGGACTTTCCTCTGCCCAGACTCATTTCCTCCCCTCCCCCTCCC